>JAXIVH010000005.1:6805654-6830520 GCA_036785325.1 Urophycis tenuis | reverse complement strand
TGATCATTATAGGCCAAATCCGAATGCCACCCCCATTTTAACTGTCAAATTACATCAAAATGCTTGTTTTCGTTCAGTCACTGCCGAGCAGGAACATAACGCGTATAAGTCGAATTTGTTTTGTGCAATTAAAACCTGTTCTTTTGAAAGTTTTTTCCACCCAATTCCGCAATTATCCTGCCACGGCTGCTGGCAGTTGGGTTCACAACAGCCTTGCGATGGAGATGTAAAGCCTGGTTTATAGGCACACGTTACCGTGGCAACATAGCAGTGAACAGCGAAGGCAAAACCATTCAGCAAACAACTGGCAAAACTGTGTACATGTTTTAACAGCAATGTGTATAATTATTGTAATCTGGTTAGAAAATATATGCCATTTTAAACCTTACACACTAGGACTATGGCTGTCTGTGCTTTTTCAGCTGTATAACAGATGGAATTGGATATACCTGTTGGTTACACATGGAAACAGGTGTTGTAGACCTTGCTCTGATCAAAACAGTACATGCTATGGTATTGGGTGTATAGTTGAGTGCTGCAGCTCCAGCCCAAGGGCCATAAGTCTTGCATTTGGCTTTTGCCTTTAATTACATTGCAAAGACAGTGACCAGGCTTATGCTGTTTGATGCAAGTGTTACATGAGACCTTCCATATCAATGATAAACGGGTCAATGGGTGATTGTGAGTGAGCATGCCTGCTCTCGCACAGTAACTCTCTTGTAACACTCTTGACATGACATTGTCATCATGTCCTGTCATGTGCTGCCATGAGTATTCGCAAATTCCTGTCCTCTCAACTTTTCCCAATGGCTTAATTGATGAGGCTTGATGGTAACTGCCTTGTTCGAAAGGTGTTTGGTTAGTACTGGGGATTTGAAGAGAATGCATATTTGTTCCCTGGTCTCAGCTGTTCCAGAGATACAAACATACTTTGCGTCTCTATCAGTCTACTGTGTTCCATTCATCGGTTCTTTTTGTTTGGGTTTTTTTTCCGTTTAATATTCCATAATTAGTACACTATGGATTGTACCAAAGTGCTCTGAGGCATTATTCACAGATTATTCTTGAGATCACACACTCTGGAGATATTGGTTTTGGCGTGTACAAAGAGGATAATCATTAATAATACAAGACAGCAGCAAAATACTTAGACGAAATAAGCAAGAGGGAAAAGGGAGATTTGTCGCAAATTGTTTCGAACATCACAGTCCTTCATTTTCCCTCCATCAGGTTGCTAGACGTAGCTGCTGGCTATTTGTGCCATGTTTTACCCCCTTTAAGGCTCGGTCCTGATCTATCAACTAGGAAGCAGTGCGGTGGTAAATCCACAGTGCACCCTGCGGAATTTGCACACTTTGAATCTCAGGTTACATCAACCTGAAGTTGGTTTCCGGAGTAATTGACTGTTTTTGATGGTTAACACTCGTCGAGACCGGGTTGCACGTCCTTCTTAACTGACTGAAAAGGAGCAGCGAGTGGCCTCATCTGGAGAACCACTGCATGAGTGATCGTCACGTGTTCAACCCACAATATGACTTGTTATAGTAGTTATAGTAACAACTACTTAATGTAGATTAAGGATTTCCATAATAAGAGCGATATCTATTTTTGGCTGAGTGGATGGTAACCTAGTACTTTTTGTTTAGTAGTCAAAAACATTCCTTGTGTTGACCTCTATTTGTTGTGCTTGAAAATACCTGGGTTTTAATGTCACTCCGAGAGGGTCTTAATGTTCCCTTCTCAGGGGGCCCAGACAGGGCCCTTCATATCAGGGCATGGGGAGTAGTTTACCATGTGTGTTTGACGACTACAGTTAAAGGGCTCTTGCAATTTCTAACAACCCCAGTGTAGCACGAGTGATCTACAATTAATTTAAATTCAAGATGTTAACATTAGATTTGCAAATGTCAAACTTTGAATTCTGGGCAAGACAAAAGCACAAACAAAACAACCAGCCTTCGCGAAAGAGACGAAATAGAAACAAATAAAAAATTGGGGTCAAAGGATCCTGCAAAGATATGAAAAACTGATTTCCTTTGTCACATTAACACCGCTGTTGTTTTTTTTCCAGCCATTCTGCTCAGCATGCCCTACATCACACGAAAACCTCTGCTATTCCATTCCTCAAGAAACATAATATCTCCCGTCTTTTTCCGAAGGCTACATAAATCTGAATCCTTTATCAGCCGCCAGCACACCTTGTTGAAGACACCCAAGCGGATTCTGTTATTTTTATCTAATCATTTCCTGAGCATATTCAGCTGTCAGGAACCATCTTGGCTGACAAGTGCTGGTTCCAACTGAGTGCTCCTTCGTCGGTCGTGTTGCCAGTGTTTAGCCATGACACCTGACTGATAAGTGTGTTGCTCCGTGTGTACGTAAGACAAAATGGAAGGAACGCTTCCGGTGACATGCACGATATGATGTAAATGTACAATTCCACGCATTCATCTCAAAGGCTTGTTGTTTTTGAATGGGCCGAGCCCGCCGCCGAACCCCGCGCGCGGGGGGGGGGGGGGGGGGGGGGTGAAGTGAGATTTGGATCCCCGACCATAAAGGACCCCCACCAACGGAGGGTTTAACCTTGCGGAGAACTGAGGTGGCGCAGGGCGTTGTTGTTGTGTGTGTGTGTGTGTGTGTGTGTGTGTGCTTAGTTTGCAACATAATGGCTCACATTGACTTTATCACACACCCGCCTTGATTTGTGTCCTGATCGATCCCCTTTCTAAAGCCGTCGCTGTACCTGGCTAGCTGGGATCACCATTATCAGCTCAATTGTTTGGCTATAATTCACCTTGGTGATTTTCTTTTCCATTTCACCCCCCCCCCCCCCCCCCCCAAAAAAAAAAAAAAAAAAAATCTTGGTCATTATTGTACGATTAACCTGCGTCCTCCCCAAAGACAAAATAAATGGAGGAAAGCATTTCTATCGGGCGTGCCCCTTCCCTCTTGTGTGGTGTGTGTGTGTGTGTGTGTGTGTCTGTGTCTGTGTCTGTGTCTGTGTGCGTGCACGTGCGTACACTGAACCCCGCTACTGGCCACGGAGCGAGGGTGTTATGTTGCTGAAGTCCACCTCTCCCATTTGCCTGTCTGTCCGATGTCTTGCTTGGCTGAGCTCCACACAGTGACGGTGTTGACAAAATGACAGGAGGGTAGCACACTCCAGTGAATGTCAATTTGGCTGCCGAAGCACTGTTTCCCCAGGAGCACAGAGGCTCCCGCATGCTAAATCGGAAACAGCCAGAGAGCTGTGGGGGTATAAGACAATGCGGGCAATCCACACAATCGCACGCGCACACACTCGGACACGCACCCCACGCACGCACACACACACACGTGCAGGTACGGACACACACAGCGCCTGTCAACAGTGACGTAAATGGCCCATGGTCACATATGCGCTAAATACATAACAAACACACAAACTGTGACACACATGCAGAATGGAAATTGCATCCCACTTTTCTTGTCACTGTTTCACTGCATGACTTGTATGTTGTGAGTGTCTACGTAGCCGTGCCCTCTCTGTATTCCCGAGGCTGCATACTGTCCTGCTTTGTCTTGCGGGATGAGAGCGGGATCCTGGTGAAGTAGGGTCTCATGTCATCGTGTAATCGCCATAATGAGGACATCGCGTCGACCAAGACGTTATTCCAGCAACTACTGTGCCAAAAACAAATAATACAGTTCTTTATGACGCCATGTTTTATTTAGTCAAACTCTGAGGCACATGATTTTACAGCCAAGTTTCATATTCAGGTCCCGTTATTATGTTTACTAAAAGTCCTAAACCTAATTGTCAACACCAACTCATATTTAATATTATACGAAGCCTAGTCATTTCAGGTCATTAAAATCTAAGTTTAATGACCGGCCAAACACAAACATAGATTTTTGCCATTGAACACATTGCATTATTGAGTCACGTTATGCCAAAAGCAAGCAAACAATAGGGTCCCTATTTGCTGGACGTTGGAAGGATCAAGCTTGTATTGTGTGCAGGGAGATCAATGACATGCAACGGTGTGGGTCAATAAGACAACACCTGTTTGGAAAATACCATACAAATCTGAACAGTTCATGCCCGCATTCAAATGCATATTGGAAAACCAGAGGTAAAAAAAAATGTATTCAGTTAGTTAAAAGTTCAACTTGACACTTGAAAAATGGCATGTTGTTAAGGTACGACTTATGCGCTTGTGTGTGTGTGTGTGTGTGTGTGTGTGTTGCACAGACGGCGCCCGTGTCTGCGTGTGGCCATCAATTCCGCCTTCATCACACACACACTTTTCGGACAAAGGCCCGGCGGTGTCACACGCTGAGTGTGTTGTGGACCTCGCTGCCTCGGCCCCAGCGCCATTCTAGAAGGCGTTGTCAGCATGTGTCTTGCTGTGTACCCGCTCCACGGGCGTGCTGCTGCACAACTCCATGGGGCGGCCGTTCCGTGACTTTGAATCCTCGGAAGGTCATGAGTGAGGCCGCGCCGATTCCTTCTCAGAGTCGCCTGACCTGTTCTCACATGTTACCTAACCACAGGCTTGCTTTCCTTTCTTTCTGTATCGCTGCCCGTCAAGCCAAGCGAGCGAAATCGCACGCGTTTCACAGAGGGAAAATCATCAATCATCTGTGAGCGGAACGCTCGCTTGTTCTGCGTCGCCTTGCCAAAAAAGGCCTGAAGCTCTCGATTCTAAGGATAACGCTGGGAAGCTTCTCAATGGTTACACTGACGCCATTCAGGTGTGAGTCGCTGTGTCCTCCGGCTCTCCAGGCAGCTGCCGGGTACGCTGACAAAGAGTGCCGATGAACTTGAAATGTGTCAAATGTTCATGGATGATTTCCAATGGAAACATAACTTGTAATGGTGTGTTTTTAAAGTCAGAACTTGCTCTAAATATCCCAATTTTCCACAGCTGTTTTTGGCACCATTCTCCTCCCCTCCCCCCCCCCCCCCCCCCCCCCGCCCCCCCCCATCTTTTTGTGACCCAGCACATGTTCTGTGGTTTCTGCTGACGCGTCCAGATGTCGAAGAGAAAATGAGCCGGGGTCAGCGGTGAAGGTTTAGACCTTTTCCACACGAGCGTCGGCGATGTGGTCAGGGATGTACGATGCAGCATCGCACGCGGGTAGGAAAAAGGACCGCACGCGTCTGGACGATGCTGGGTGTGACTCTGTGTTTGATACAATGGGCTGCCAATGGACGGCAATGCGTGTGCGACTCCCAAGGTTCTTGAGCCGGGTGGTGTGGACGTGACAGCGTGGCAGCGCCATGGGAAGCCGCTGAGTGATGGCGCCTGTGTGTGTGGCCACGGACAAAAAAAAACCCTTCAGAGGCCAACTGTGTTTTTGCGGTTCTTCGAGTGGTTCATGAATGTTCCTCAACATATTGAACTACATTTCCAAGTCAAGCATTTCTCACAGGAAAAACTAATTTAGTCCTTTGCTTTCCATAATGACTTTTATTCTAATCTTTCATTCTGGTTTTATTGCTTTGCTTTCCTTGGGTGTCGTCCGCTGAATGCTGAGCAGAGATGTGTCAGTTGGCGGATCAAAACTGAGAACCGAATGAACTGCCATTGTGTCACCTGGAACCAGAGTTGTTCTATTATAGTGGGTTTGTCAATGGCACAGTAACTCAGCAAACAGCGCAAACCTCTTCCAGACAGAATAATTGTATTCAATTAGCTGAACAGTTTCCAAGGTTAGAATCAGGGTTCTTTTTTTTTTTCCTGTGGCTCCATTGATTGCAGCACAATTTCGTTTGTGCGCAATAATTTCCTACTGTGTTTGTATTCCTGTGTTCAGTGAGCCGCGAGTGTTTGTTTATTTGGACGGTGGCCCACACACACCACCCCTATGTGTTCCCTTTTAGCTGACAGTCGGACCCCTTGGCTCTGTGTACACACAGTTCTCATTTTACTTTGCGGTGTCCCCAATTTTCCTGTTCAGTCAAAACTTTGAGTTTCAATCAATCAACTTAATTAGTGCATTTGTTTGTTTGTCGGGGACAATGCAGGAAAGGCATTAGTCTCAATGAGAGGAGACGCATCGTACCGTATTACGGCATCTTGCTAATTTCCATCTGCAGTCATACTGTTTAAAGTAATGATGGAGGCGTCGCCACAAGTGTTGCTATTTGACTGCCAAGTTAGACTCTGTGGCGCCAAGTCTAGCGCCTAACACTTTCAGCCTGGGAAGCGTTACTTTCCTCACTCGAGAAGGCTCTCTTTTTAGACGCAGGACCCTGCGTTTCGCATGCACACGCAGCACCACCAGTAAGCATTTTCACTCTCGCCGCTGAGGACATAGATCTCGATGGTTCTCCAATGCGTCATCGTAACGCCTATCTATGAATAGATGTCAGAAGGGGTCATTTATTACATCCATCTTTCATTGTGTCATCGTGTGGTATCAATTTCTTCCTACACTCTTGTGGTGGATGGATCTGTAAATCCTATCGGAGTCAATGTTTCGTGCTACTCACCAAGTGAGTAACACTTGGTGATTTGTCATCGAGTTATACCTTGCAATGGCAATCTCTTTACATTCTTCACTTTTTTTTTAAATTAATAAGCCTTTTGGCTTACATTTAGGGCAGGCCTCTTTCAGTTTCCGTTGCAAATCACATTCCTTCCTTCATTTCTCCATCTTCTTTAGCTAGAGACAGACATGATCTCTTCTGCCTTCATAGATATGATCTGGGCTCTTGTCAATATCCCCCACATGACCTTTGTTGTGTGCAAATTCAATTTAACTGGTGTCTGATTGTGGCTGTAAATACCAGAGACCGAAAGACAATCAACACATAATGGAGTGGTTTTTATGCTGCTGTCAATCACTTTTTCTCAGACCCATCATACCACGTCATCTGGTGTGATTTATTGACTCATTACCTATCACTAGTACATTTCAAATTTCAAATGTGTTAAATGTCCTTGTAAAGTCATGTTGTCTGCCTCCATCTAACTCGTATTCCTTCTAACTAGGTTTCTGTAGCCACACAGCTCTAGTAGAATCTAGAATCTAGACCCCTCTAGTAACACAGATACATTGTGAGCACTATGCCTGATGATTCAATTCCCCTCTCTTTTCTTACTCAAGTTTCATGTGGAATTTCTTTGGGCTTGCTTGCAGAATTCTGCCTTTCTATTTTTGTGATGCATCCTCCCAAACACTCAAAACATATTCCTTTCCCTTGCATCTTCTTTCGTCTTGCCTCGGGCAAACTAATTTGCGGCCTTATTTGACTTGTGTCGAAAATGCAATCATTTTCATCTCCTGGATCAACACTGTGACGTACAGCTAATTTATCAAGATTTGGGGTATTGTTGTCATGTTAAATGTAGTGGTGGTGGGGGGTTGAGGGTTTTTTGGAATTATGTTCCCTTGCCATGAGACAAAGTTAGGCATACGGTTGTAGGACGACCACTGCAGCACTAAAATACTCTCCTGATGTTATATTATACTCTTATACTATATATAATACACCTAACCTTTTTGGTAGCTGCCATTGACTGATTTCACAAGATATCACCACATTTTGACTTTATTTCATCATTTTTTAGAGCTCCATTCAATATAAGTAATTTATGATATAATAATAAGTCATTTATCCCAAATACTGCACCTTAATTTGCCCTTTTCAATGCTTCCAATGCTTTTATCCGATTGAGTTTAACATTCCTCTGAGACACTTTATTGTTCTGGGAGTTATACATAAATAATAAGTACAAATGGCCACTATGGAGCCATTTCTGGAGAGGTACTAGAGTTGATTGTGTCTGAGATAATGTGGATGTACATAACAGAGTTATGAACGGGGTGAAAACAAGTTGCATCCTATATTGGAGCCCCTGGTGCGGCCTTCGGAACGGGTAATCAAAAATATACATTTAAGTTAATACCAAACACTTTAATTAATCTTGGCCATCTATTCAATTACTATTCAATGGGTTGTAGAAAATGGTGCAGAATGTTCAGCAAAAATTTTGCAGCAAAGAAATTTCTGCATAATGTGTATAATGTGTTTTAGTACTTTCATTAAATCCACCATCTCTTACTCCGGGTTGACAGCCGATCATGAATATAGTGCATGGCTGCATTGCAAGCAGAATCCCATTACCTAAATGGAAAGTACTAATAATAAAACATTGCTTCGGACCTAACCGGATTAACAATGATCTGGTGCTCTTGGGAGTTTGGTGAGCCACTTGTCTACATAAATGCTTTATATGTACAAAGCCTTTAAGTAAGTTCGTTTCACTTCTGCCTCATTGTGTTCACCGGGGGAGGGAGGACGCACACGTGGCCGACAAGCAAGGTGAATGGAAATTACTGGCCCCTCAAACTGTCTTCAATGGAAATGTTTCTATTCTGCAAGTCATTGTGGGTGAATTATCACCGACCACTTGTGGTGTCTAGGGAGTACGTACACAATGGCGTCTCGATAAGTGCTTATCATTGGTGAGGGCAATGGCTTGAAGGAGAAAAGCCTCGGATGTTGGAGAACTTTCCGTTTCGACGCAAACACATTGAGTCGAAACACGGGGTTAGAAACACTGAGATTTTATGTTCTAGAAGTTTGATACACGGACGTTTTGTGTGTCGGGGGTATAATGTAATTGAGGTTTGATGCATAAAAGATGTTCTGTACATTGAGGTTTGATAAACAGGTGTACAACATATGAGGTTTGAACAGGTTTGACGCAACACAATGTAGTGAATACGTACAATTTGTGGTGAGCCAACATGCCACTGAGGTTTGCGTAAAGGTTGCATACCCCGGCTATCAACATTGAGAGAGGCATGCATTTATTGTCCCATCTGAAGCAGTTTTTTTTTTTTTTCATCTGGAAGTTAGGGATTTGTGGATCTGGCTTAGTGCAAGTGCTCAAGTAAGCCACTGTTGGTGCCCAAATCTCTGAAAGATGTGGTCGGAGACCTGCAACGTATCGATTCTATCTGTGTAAAATCTTCTCGTGATTAACAACACGCGGTCGCCCCGTACCGCCACCATCACACACGCGCACTGCAACCGCATTACTTATTTCTCCCAGTGTAATTTTAGATTGGTTAGGTGTATTGTTTTGCTAATGTAGTACCATTCATCATCTGCTGAGCATGCTGGATTCCACCCCCCCCCCCCCCAGCAGAGTCAGCTTTCCCAACAGGCTTTTGTAGTTTCCGAGCAAGTGTGGGAACTTTGGTACAGGAGGCTTTAAAGGCTAAATTGATGGCTGGGTGTGTGCAGTGGGTGCAATTTCCCTGTAGTCAGAGCGTGGCCGGTGCGCCTGGCGCAGCTTTAGTGACCGTATGGATGGGGGGGGGGGGGGGGGGGGGGGCAGGACAACCTAATCTACAGTAAAGCCTTTGTCGGTGTCGCGGGTCTAATTCAATATCACCATATCCATCAACCAAAGTGCCCACTTGATGACCCGTGTGATACGAAAGCAGCCCCCCCCCCCCCCCTCCCCACCCAACCCCTACACCAAACAAGTGCTCGGACCGGGGGGGTCTAGGCTTTCTGAAGCATGCTGGGACATGTATTCACGGCTGAGCCCCCCCCCGTCCACTTTAAGACATGCGGGATGGATGAACGTTTGATCCCATCCAACGCTTTGATTTCATTTAAGATCCCTTCTTTCTCCTCTGTTTTCCTCCGGTCCCTTTCCCCTGCTGTTATCCGTATATGTTTACCCCCAAGCAGCCACAAAGTGATATCTTAATTTGAATCACAGTTTTTATGCAAAAAGATCCACATTATCGCGTTGAAGATTTCGCCTGGAGCTGAAAGTGCCGCACAGGCAGGACATTTCTGCCATGACTCCAACAGTGTTTATACTTAAGAGGATCTATATGTAAACAACTTTTGCATTCATTTCCATCCTCATTATTAACTTAACCTCGTCCTTCTGTCAGTTTTCTGAGAAGCAGGAACACGTCCAACAACAAAGACTGGATACTTCCCATAGCTTCGCTGCCCGTTGCTCCAGTCTCTGGTGCATTTATTTTTGGCTTGGCAAAACTGTTGGGATACTTTTTTGGAACATAAAGAAGCAATTGCTAATCTTCTTGAAAAGTTCCTTATATAACCTCTCCATAAATCCTCCACTCTGGTGGTTGAACCTCTGAATGCTTCGGCTGAGCACGTCCGTGTAAACAGTCCCAACACGGACAGTTTTACGTCATGTTACATCAAGTGTGAGGGTTGGTAGTTCCTCCACATACAGTTAGTTGTATAATTTAGCTCATGGTTTTAATGCGATGTTGCAAGTGCAAAACCCAAGGAGACAATCTTCCCTCATGATACCACAGTGTATATATAGATCGAATATTTGTCCGGCATATCTATATTTTGAATAGCGGCCAATATTTCGATATTGGTAATTTTGTACTCCCTCATCGGTATCAGCATCGGCCCCTAAAATCCAGGTTTGTTTAGGTTTTTATTCTGGTAGGCTATTAGGCACAAATGGGTTTCCAGTCAAACTGCGTATCACACTCCTCTTTAGCGAAATTGTGTCATTAAGTGTAACATGTCATGCTGGATGACAATCTTAGTGTTTCACAGCACGCTTGGGTTGTTTCTGGATATTTTTTTCATCTGATAAAGCCCTTTTCATTTACTCACTTACTGCTCCCTCTTGTTTACCCAACCAGTGGCACAACACGTATCCACTGTTGTGAATGATTTGTACTGATAAGGACAAAGCTGGTTACGAATGGCGCTGCACAGTTTTATAGGCATGCTGCAGAACCGCGCATAATATTGCTCATTGTCTTGCGGCAGATGTGCGCCGTGGCTTTACCACGGCGAATGATCTGTGTGGACAACAGCTGGTCAAGAATGGCGCTGCTGTTGATCAGTACAGTCAGAGGCTGCATTGTGTTGCACCAGCAGATGCATGCTTTGTATGGCCGCGAGTACAAGAGCTCTGTTAACAGCGACGCTGCGTTTTCATACCATATTAAGTAATTGGGCTGTTGTCCTGTCCTCGTGAGACCACCCCGATCCCGATGCACGTTCACGTTCTGTCTGGAGATCGGCTCGCCACTCGGTGCCGTCGCCTCAAAGCCGTTCCCCAAAAATTGCAAAACCCCAGCTCCCCCATTTATCAAAAGTTTGTCGAAAAAACTTTGAAATCCTAGCGTCCAAACTTGGGATTAATCAAGCATTCTCATCCTTGTCATGCGACGGTTTCCCTTGATAAATACTGGTCGTTCTAATTCCTAATGCTCATGCCCACATTAGCTCATTACCATACATTTACACCCCTAAAGGACCATGTACTCGATCACAAAACACCCCCCCTGTAACGGCACGGGAAGCATGTGAATGAACACGCCCCAAAACAGAAACAGGCCATTACATTGATGATGGAAGAGTGAATAGGGAAATAAGAAAATTATCCCGAGAGTGAAGACAAAGGTTGTGTTAGAAGGGTAATCAAAGTAGAAGACACTTATCGGTGCAATCTCTGCCGTGTGTGAAACCAAAGCACGTGGGATGGGAGCTAGTGGTTTGCTGCACCCCACGGAGTGGCCTCTCAGAGGTTCAAAGTAGTTTGACCTAAAACCAAGCGCCATGAAAGAGTGAGCGCTTATTAGCACGGCGCTGCCAGAACCGGGTACGAGAAGGACCGGCGCTAACCAAGTCCTCCAGAGAGCCGGCGTCATCGGGGAGTGCGTTCCCTCTCTGTTCACGCGGTTTCCGCTTCCTCCCTTTAACTCCCGCCGCTAGCCACGAACCCTGAGGGGTGGAGAGGACTTGGACAATGGGTGCCGGAAAGGTTGACGTGTTGTCCAGAAACACACTCCTCCTGCGGCTTACATGCAGCCACATCCACTCACCAGCGCCGGGTGCGTTCAATTGACACCTTGCACCTCCTGGCGAGGCGTCACCGAAGGTTGGAGCCGGACACAGCTTTTCAAAAGAATATTCACCATCCTGGTATTGAAGTAACTCAAGGTAACCCAATTTGGAGAGTTTTTCCTTTTGTGGACATTTAAAGTGCAGTGTGTAGGTTTAAGTGGCTTCTAGCGGTGAGTACTGAATACCCCCCCCCCCCCCCCCCCCCACACACACACACACACACACACACACCCTCTTCCTCTCCAACGGCGTGGGCGAGGCTACGATGTCTTCTTCTGGCCTGCGAGGTGTCAGTGAGTACCTCCAAATGATGACATTGTCTACCACAGCATCGATTAGCCAAGGTCATAACCTACAATTAAGATGTCCATGAATGGGGACATGTAACGACAACGTGACACTGTGTAGGGCAGGCGGCTCTCGGTGCGCTCCCCGTCGAAGACGACTCGTTCTCTTTCCGCGTCATTAGAGCTGCCGCTCTGGGTTCTTGATGCTGTATTATATCAAAAGCTGCCCATCTCCGATTTGTAGCATTGTCCGCAAACGCTGCTCAGCCTGTCCGGGCCTATTGAAATAGCCTATGTGATTTTCCTTTCAAGTTGCGGCGCCACAGAGACAAGGGAAACACCGAAGCTGACAGAGCAGAGCGCCAGCGACTAGTAATTGGATGTTTTGTTACCAAGACACAATTAAATACGTCATAAATGAAACCCGTAGTGTAAACCCTGACGCCGGTCGTCAAACCATATCTTGTATTTCTCATTTGAAATGACCAGGTGATGACAGGCGCACGCTGTGTAATAGCCATAAACACATATTAAGCACATTGGCTTTCATCTGCATTTAACAGTACCAGGGATGTGCGCTCAAGCTCCCGCATCACTCTTATTAATCTCCATTGGGGCATGAAAAACTCATTGTGCGTGATGCCAGCTTATTTGGGTTCATCGAACAATGCGCGTGGCATTAAACGAGACCTTGACATTGCTGCTAATTGAATTTTAAATGGTTCACGTGACGCCGGAGCTGCCCACGCTTCCCAAGGAGCAGAACATTGCAGAACTTGTGGTGCTCTAATGCTTGGTTCACAGGACTGGCGCGAAGGCCGACTGCGATTATTGCCAGCCGTGTCATCGCAACAAGGCTTTTCCCAGCCACTCACGCCAGGACACATGGGCTCATGTCCTCGCACCAATGGCTGAATGCAGTAAACCAAAATTAGACTATTTTTTCATAACATTGATTGTGGGGCTGAAAAGCAAGACATGGATCGGTCAAAATTACCCTTGTGTACTAAACATTTACAATCAACGGCCCCCGGGACTGATGGTAGCAATGGATCAGATGAACTAGAGCCTTTTATCACCATAATAAATATAGATACTAATAAATACAGTTAAACGGACGTCTAGGGTGTCTCATTGTTAAACAACAATGTCCAATTAGAATATCAGCCACGCAGGGCGCTGACGCAGGAGTTAGGACCGCAGGTGTTGTGGCAGCCAGTCCCAACCAGGGGACATATGGTCCGCTTGCAGGGATGCAGAAACATTCCCCCCCCCTTTTTTTTTTTTTTTTTTTCCAAGCCAGTTTCCACGCCACCAGAGTCCAAACTCTTCAGAGGATGTCGGCAGGAGCTGCAGGACAGCGAGCCGGCCCCGCCAGAAAGTGATGGAATAACGCTGAAACACAGCAGCCAATACTTTGGTCTGATGAACACTCTCCTACAGCGGGGGGGGGGGGGGGGGGGGGGGGGGGGGGGGGTGCGCTCATCCCTTCTGTTTTATCTCGGCGGGCACATATGGCGCCCTGTTTGCAGGCACCCCCGACAGGAACGCCCGCCTTTTTCCGCAGCGCACTCACGTTTCATTTGCCACTTGTTCTCTGGCACCTGTTGTGGTGTGGCGTCCAACCGCGTGCAGCTGAGCCCACCTCCTAACGGTGGGGGGGGGGGCTCGTTGTTTAATGCACAACACAGCCAGGTTTGGTCACGGGTTTCTGTTTGAGTAGCTACCAGCCTTGGATGCTTTTTTTTTTAATTCATGGGTAGGTTAGCCCATTATCAGTTTATCGGTTATCATGATCATGACCCGAGTTGATCAGTTGAAAAACGGTTGCGCTTTGGGGCTCAGAAGGGTTTGTGAATATATCTGTTTTTTTTTTTTCGGGTTTTCGGACAGCAAATTCTCTGTTAAACGAAAGCAGTCTGCTACTTTTAGCAAAAAAAAGAAAAGAAAAGAAAACCCTTTTCCAGAGTGGTGGTTTTCTATTGGCTGAGCAGCCTGTCTCCAGTGAGTGTGACCCGTGTTTCACAATGTCTGAACAACAACGCCCCTCCCCTCTGCTCCCGCGGACCCCCCACGTGACCCATTCCCCCTAAAACTGCACGACCGTCTCGGCTAATCCGACCGAAGGTCTCCCGCTGAAACAAGGTTTTACCATCGGTTTTACGTTTCCCAACATAGCATCGCGGCGGCCTCGCTGGTTTAAATGGAATGAAATAACACTGAGGTTAACTCCATCCCCTCGCTTCATCCACCTAAGTGCGCTTTCACCCCTATATCTAATGTGACAGCCAGCCCTCTCGGGCCCATTGATTGCATTGACCCCTACGAGAGCAAGGGGCCACATATTTATTTTGCAGTTGACAGCTGTCCTTAAGAACATTTTCATGGGGTGGGGCCAAGAAAGACAGATGTTGACAGAGAAGAGTCGGCCCCTCGGTGGGGCTTGGAACTGCCAGCAGCGTCACCTTCGTCTGTTCCAAACATTTTTTATATTTACTCTGCGTGACTTTATAAGCGCAAGCTCCTAGGCACCCCCCATGGTGATTTAAATGACCCCCTACAATCAATTATATTTGCATAATGAGATCCACAATGTCAAACACTTGTCAAAGGCAGCTGCTTCCAAGAACACCTTTGGTGGGGTTCGTTCTTCTCCAGACGTATCCATGCTGCTTTTTAACAAAGAGCTGCTGTCCGAGTACCTTTGCTTAATTGGTTTTCTTTGTAGTTTGGGTGTTTTTTTCCCCCTTTGGACATTCTGTTCAAATTTGAATCGCTTTAGTAGATCAAGTCACTTATTTCTGGACTTCAGTGCCAGATAGGACGAATTAACCTTTGCGTATCACCTTTACGCTCATGTGTTTTTATATTGATCCATTATGCTTCCCAGTAGTGTACATGGAGTATCGCCCGAACCTGTTTGTGCCTGCTTTCTGTCACAAATAAAGAAAGTGCAAATGAAGCATGCCCGCCAATAAATCAGACAAAAACAATTGTGATAACAATCATTTGGCCCACCCCCCCCCCCCCGGAAAATTGTAATGGCGACATTTCCCTGTACTGTACAACGGCACGTCTGTGACGACATGACATTTAAAGCTTCCCTTTGGCAGCCCGCGGGGTCCCGGGGTGGGAAAGGTCACAGCCGAGCTGCGACTGATGTGGGATCAAGCTGGACCTGTCCGGGTTTCAGCGGACATGCTGCACGAGAACCACTGGGTCACAATAACTGATTGCAAAACAAACACGAGAAAACAACCCCCACTTGTATTTGTAAAACCAAAAGCAGAAATATGTATATTTTTTCTTGTAAGTAGGCACATTATTGAAATTTGCGGATAATCCATTTGTTACTGTGGTGAATAAGGCTGCCACTTAAACCGCTTGTAATGTTCTGCCGGTGCATACCGGATATGAAAGGTAACACCTTGTACACTAAATTACTTTTAAAACACACACAAAAACAAACACAAACACAAAAAAATAACACTTATTTAACCAAGCTGGGGCGAGGTGGGCAGTGCGCACACGCATACACACACACACAGTAAAGTGATTGTGGTGGGTGTCCTGCAGAGTTGTTTGGCCTGAATGTTTCTGTAACAACAACCTGACTGAACGTGTACAGAATATCCTCCAAGTACAGCACAGTGAGTGCTGGGAATATTATGCATCTTGTAACCCGGACTCTCTGTGAAATTTGTGATTTCAATTGCAAAGGGTAAAGAGCATTTAGCAGATGCTTTTGTCCAAAGTGACTTACAAGCAGTACATTTGTGGGGTTCGACGTGTGGACTGTTGGAGGAGGGGGATCAAGGGGATTGAACCGCCGACCCTACGGTTAGTGGACGACCCGCTCTGTCCACCCACCCTACCCACTGAGCTACTGCCACCCCTTAATGTGTGTGCCATTGTGTTAATATTATTGTGTAGAATGGCTGAGGGGATAAATGTAAATTTATTTTCTATATGACATCTTGTATGCTTATGTCCATGAAAACTTCAATAAAAAAAGTTTTGAAAAAAAAAAGAATGGCTGAGGGGATGGGCATGTTTCGGTTCACTTGGTGACCTACTGAGTAGTTCATGCTTTGGTGGGTGATGTTGGTATTTGGTGGTATGATAGTCTGATAGAGCAAATTGTATAATTGCCCTTTTCCAGTTATATCCTTGGCAAATTGTGCTCTTGCAAATCATGTAAAACATGTGTCATTTCTTTATATTTTTTCTATTTTATAACTTAAGCATTTTTTTTAAAACTGCATCATCTGACAATAGTGATGCGGTTGATGATACTATTGACTAATATATTAGTGCATTTACGTATTAGCAATATTATATAAATTAAATTCTGTAACATATCATTTGACAAAAGCAACACATTGTTCAATAAGGCTTTGTGTGTCCATAGAATAATGTTGACGCATGCTGTGATTGAAGAAGTAGAAGGGCATATTATTATTATGGATATATATCAATATTAATGATACAAGTCTTTATCTGTATGTTGCAGTATTCATACAAATGCACTATGAAATGTTATATTTCCATGTGGTTTATTTATGATTCGCTAATTGTTGTACTGTAAGTGAAATCAATTATTCAAAGTTGTGTAGGCCCGCTCTATGTTATTAAATGCTTAAAATACGCAGAAGGCTGAGAGTCAAATGTTGACACAGATTTTGCTGGCATTTGATGCTGCATGCTTTTGTGCTTTTTCAGTAAATGTGTCATCCGTGCCCTGTCCACGCCCACATCCGCGGGCATATACGGACTAAAGCATAAGCAAATTATATTTGCACAAATAACAAAACAACAAAACATTTTTCTCTTTTTCTGATGAGCATAACATTTAGTATTTTCCACGACTGTAGCATTCATCTTCATTAGGACCTAAACATACAAACTTAATTTGTGTGGTTGTTGACAAATTGCTCTTCCCTTTAAATTCAGTTACATTTGTATATTTCCTACTAGTTAGGCCCGTAACTAGTTTCCAGTAAGCATTGCACCGTTTTTGGATGAGAATGCATTGACAAATGTCTTCCATTTGCCAGTGGATGACACCTGTTCACCTTTTACACATTCATCACCAATTAACAACATCCAATTAGATGCATATCACAAATGCTTAATTTGTTAAGCATATATCGTCAATCATCTCGCATGCACTTTGTTAATGTAGACTTGTTTTTGTGTCTGGTGTGCACACATAACTGCATTGAGGCCTGGATTGAGGTTTACTAGCTTCCCAACAGAAGAAAAAATTACAAATACCTCATGAAAGATGTGCCAAAGGGAACCTGAGATAAAAGGTGTGTGTGGAAATAGGACCATAGTCACTTGACATGGCATAGATATACTGCAGGGTATTTGTTCTTGGCATGAGCCACCAGTACTAAACCTGTCTCAGTACTTGCTTTATGTAAAGGTACTGTTCTATAAAAAAACACTAACAGATGGGTCAGGCCAATCCCTGACTTTACTGCTCCTACTCCCTGTTTTGTCTCTGTTGGTTTATAGAGACAGAATTCAGCAATAGCATTACCTAGAAGGCACCACAAATCAATAATTAAAAACACGCACTGATCTATGGATATTGTAGTCATGAATACATGAACTGTGCAAATTGTCTATAATGTATCTGCATAAATGCTTCAGGGTGCACAACATAAATGGCAGTGAGACACACAGTATTTCACACAGAGATAGCGAAAGAAAAGATTTTAAAATGTACATTCATTACCAGAACCATTTCACCATGCAAGGTGTTTTGTCAGTTGCGTGCGTGTTGGGAACAACTGACTTCGGCTCTGTCACTTGCAAGAGTCGAACCTCTAAATCATCCTTGTTATATTTATTCCATTCTCTCTTTTAAGTGTGCCTTTGATTGTCAGGCCTGCCGTGTTTGTGGGAAACGATCGTCTGCAATGGGGCGCGAACATTTATGGATTCAAATGCACATTTCTATGCGGAGGTCCTGATTTGGTGAGATTTCCGATTCTTTAAACACTATAATAGGCCTCACTTAGAGCCATGCAGACATTGAATAGTGATTTTGTTTGAAAGTCTGTCACTCGCTGGAAGGCCTGCAGATGCCATTCCAATCAGCCTTATGTTATTGAGATTGTGTGTACCCTGTGTTCCTGGCGGGGAGGAGATAAGACAGGCCGTTGAGTTCTGTATAAAAAAAAAAATGTAATTGCATTAAAAAACAAAAAAAAGATTCACTTCAAATGGTGAAAGGTGTGTGTCCTCCAGGTAATTGCAGGGATGTGCACCAGCCACTTTCTCACCTTGTACCGCGGAGGCCTGGTGGCAACTTACACCGTCAGCTGTCAGCCATCTCCTGGCGTCCGTGGAGACGGAGCTGCGGGAGACTGTAATGTATAATGGAGCTCTTATTTTGGAAGCGCAGCCGGGAGTTGAAACGTAAAGTGCGACGCGTTAAGCATGAACAAGAGAGGTGCAAGTGAGACCACACTGTCTTTAAAGTGCAGCACACTTGAATCCGTGAAATGTACCCACACACAAACACACACACACACACACACACACTCTCTCTCTCACACACACACACACACACACACACATACACACACACACACACACTTTCTGCCAACAGAACATTCTGGCACTTACCCCTTATGACACTTTTAGTAGACTGGATAGCGCCGATTATCAAGGTTTTAAGGCACGCTTTTCATTCACAACCTTATGTTTCTCTTTTTTTTTTTTTTTTTTACATTCTGCTTGTTGGTCAACTCAGAATCACCATAGGATTCTGTGAACAGACAGGTGGGATTAGAATGTGGTCTATTTTGAATAAGAGTTGTGTGAGCGAATGTGCGCACACTGTTGAGCGCTGACTTGTTGTCGTTTCTGTTGGACCCTGCCACTGACCTATAAAAAAAAGCGGCTGCCATCTGAGTGTTTGTGTTTGTGTGTGTGTGTGTGTGCGCATGTGTGTGTGTGTGTGTGTGTGTGTGCGTGCGCATGTGTGTGTGTGCGCATGTGTGTGTGTGCCCATGTGTGTGTGTGTGTGCCCATGTGTGTGTGTGTGTGCGCATGTGTGTGTGTGCGCGTGTGTGTGTGTGTGATGTGAGAGAGCTGGAGAGAGTGTGTCTTGTTGTGGTTTAAACTCTTGACTGCGGGCCCTTGTTGTGGCAGACGTGGGGGCTGTGATCCCTGCACACAAGAGCAACACATCAATGCGACGGCCGGCTATATGAAAAATGATAGTCTTGATGAATGCTACACACAAAGTTCACTGTGTGGCAGCTGGCAAGAGAGTTTGGGATGGGTTACCACGGCAACCCGAGTCCACAGCAGAGACTTTCGTTTTTTTTTAACATTTTGCCTTAACAAAGGTTTTAGTGAACCACACACAGACACTCACACACACACACACACACACACACACACACACACACACACACACAAACAGACACACATTCTGCGTTGGCTATTACCTCATGCTATGATTAACAGTTGCCGAAGCTAAAATCCATTTCGCAAAAAAGTAAAATAAAAAATACCAAATCAAAAAGCACATTGTAATTACAAAAATTACGGGAGACGGGGATTGTCTCTTATGCTGAGCATTTCAGAGCGAAATGATAGGGAAAGTGTGCCATGTGAATGAGGCTCAGCTGGCCTCCTCTCTGCACTAAAGGGTAGTAAAGTGACAGGCTGTCACCTGACACAAAGCCCGCAGGCTGTTAGCTTTGAGCTTCTCTTCTCACTACCCTCCCCCCCCCCACCCTCGACATAGTGCTGCTCCAGTGTGCAGGCTGGGATATTGACTTCCGATACTCTCCTTGGCAGGACTTTGCCCTAAATGGCTCCTCTGGCTGCTGATTGGCCGTAGTCTTAGCCCCAGTCCTCGGACGACAGCATGCATTGATGTCATCGGGGTGAAATCGTTTCCGAAGGACCGAGGACGACCATCCCATGCCACGGCAACCACTTATTACTGACATTATGGGATATGATGCGTTTTATGAATGGAGCGGCTTAATACATGAGTGGTCGGGGTAATGGAAAACAACACATTAAATTGAGAATCCCACCGCATATGCATTGCATTGTCCTTCCGTTGGATCATGGTTAAAGTTTCTTTAACGGCTTCGGTTGTTGTGCGTGGCCTGGCTTAATCATGCAGACAATTAATGGACAAAGCATGCGCAATTGCGATGAGAAATGCATGCGCGTGTACGTGTTGAGTGTGTGTTTTGATCATCGGTTCCATAAATCCCCTCATATTAAGATGGATCCTCTGTGCCATGATGATACCAACGCAATAGGCTGGAATTTAGGAAAAAAAAAAACGACACGTACTAAATTACTACTAAATGCGTGCTAAATGAGCTTCACGCTGTCAAAATGCGTCTCGTCTGGGATGATTTTCGTTTTCTTCCTTTAGGTAAACACATATTCCAAGACGCTGCGTCCCGTCAGGTACCCCGGTGTGTTGTTCTTTGTGTCGTGTCTGCCTGTAAAGGTCTCCCTTGTTATGCAGACCCCTGCCTCCGCCCCCCCCCCCCCCCACCACCACCACCCCCACCACACACACGTTCTAATGTCTGGATATTTATCCTGTCCCCGGTTGGAATCTCGGGGGGAAGGCTTTGTCCTAATTGGAAAGCAGAGTTAATTATCCCCCTCGCCTGTACTTGGCACATCATCTCAGCCTCTCCGGAGACACCCGAGACCGGCCCTATAATCCTGAAAACCCGGAGCAGAATGGAGGTTTTAAGGAGCATACTGGTGCTGAATTGGTAATTAATTGGAGAGGGGGGGGTGGGGGGGGGCTACCGAATCACAGGTTTCACAGGCCACATGGCGTGTGAGCTGTTTGTTTGTTTACTTAATTCGAAAAGAAAATGTATTGGCTCATTCTTTGGCTCATGGTTAAAAAACTATGTGTTACCTAAAATGCGTAGCCAGCCTTCGGTGCCGTGCAGTTCAGCCCGTGCACTGCAGTAGATGAGATGTTTCCAAATATGAGCAAGCCGGACAAATGACCGCCCCCCCCCCCCCCCCCCCCCCCCCCTGATTCACGGAGGTGTCATGGCGGGACAAACGCAGGTGTCGCTCATGACACTAATTATGGGTCTGCTCCTTTTATGTACCGGGCAGACCCGTCTCCACTCCGGCATGGTGTACTACACGTGCCCTCGTGCATAAAAGCAGCAGAGCCGTAGTTTGTTGTGATGAGGGACACCGGCGTTTGTCCCACGATGACTCCTCCATGAGACGAGTCTAAAGGCCGATGCGCCGTGACAATGTGCACAGATCCGGATCTTCATTGCCAGTTCAGCTTTTTTCTGTGTTTGAATAATGGGTTTTGTTATTCAACCAGCAGTGGATTTCACTCAGCAACTAAATGGTGGTTCAAGTTGGACCGAAGTAGAAAGTGGTTCAAGAAGTGGCCAAAAAGTTCTTCAAATCAGCCAAGTGTTTTTTTTTTTTCTGTTACAATGGGATTTTGCTATTGTGTGCTGGGTTTTCTTTTGTGTGAAACAAGACCTAGTTGGTGTGTGGAGAAGTGTGTATCGGCTTTGTTGACCATCCAATTTGAACAAGCAAATCCTATTTGTTGTAAACCTCCTCCCTTGTTTGTGAGGAAGAGAACGCACTCAGCATGAGACACTAGCGAGATGTTTTTAAAGATTAATGATTTTTGTGCTCTGGAGACGTTATTTCTGCTTGTGATGTACAGTAAGGGCCGGTTTAAACTAGAAACAGCAGTTAACCCCAGAAGGAGAGCACAACAATACACTACCAGTCTGAGAGATTTAATTGAAAACTAAATCTTTGCCTTTAGGCTAAAGATGCCTACCTTGAGTCTCGGCTACTATTATGGGCCTCTTAACAAGCCTTACAGTCAGGATTTACCAGTTTTTCAATTAAAAACACTTTGCCCACTAATTAATCCTGGATTGAGTTACTCTGGGGTAATTATGGGCGGAAATAGTTTGAAAGGTATTTATTAGAGAGATAACCTTTAGAAAGTGAACAGATACTCTGAATCCTGTCCAAGCACTAAGTCATCCCCCCCCCCCCCCCCCCCCCCACCCCCCCACACACACACACACGCACACACACACTGGTCTTTAATCATCAGCCAAAGATCTGCCGTTGGCCAGGTGTTGCATGTTTATTCCCTCACATAGCATTCCCCCCTCCTCTGTTGCCAAGCTATGAATGTGGATACACATTATAAATATATCACTGCACTACTACCAGAAACCCGACAAAACCAACCATGTGCGCATCCAATATCTCGTATCCGCGGGTCTGCGTGCAGGTGTCGTGCGGTGGGGGGGGGGGGGAAGGTGGAGGCAACGGAATGGAACTTGTCACGCAGAAGGAACCAACAAAGTGCCCTAGCTGATCGATTGTTTGTTTGTAGACGTTGTTTGTCTATATTGCCCCGGCAATGATAATTGCTCACGCCGAAGATCAGTCAACGCCACGCGTCAAGGTGACCAGGCGTTATTGTACGACTGAATCGCTCGATGTGTAACGCGGGGTTTTTGCTTAGGCTGAATCGTGTGTCTTGAATCAAGAATTGGGATTTGAAGATGCTAAGATGACCTCAGCGTCGGCTCTGGATGAAACTGCACATTTTCCATGGTGTTTATGACAACGTGATGCAGACCAGATTACATACAACACACATGTATTATACACTCACCGGCCACTTTGTTAGGTACACCTATTAATCTAATTACCTGTTAGCTTGATAGCTTATCAGCCAATGACATAGCAGCAACTCCTTGCATTTAGCCATGTAGACATGGTGAGGATGACTTGCTGAATTTCAAACCGAGCATCAGAATGGAGAAGAAAGGGGGTTTAATTGAGTATTTCAGAAACTGCTGACCTACTGGGATTTTCACGCACTACGAACTATCTCTAGGGTTTACAGAGAATGGTCCGAAAAAGAGAAAATTTCCAGTGAGCAGTAGTTGTGTGGACGAAAATGCCTTGTTGATCTCAGAGGTCAGAGATGATTGGGCAGACTGGTTCGAGATGATAGAAGGCAAGAGTATGACGATAGGCAACGGTAACTCAAATAACCACTCGTTACAACCAAGAATATGTATGTGTGTATGGAAGTATGCAGAATACCATCTCTGAAGGCAGAATACGTCGAACCTTGAAGCAGATGGGCTACAGCAGCAGAAGACCACACCGGGTGCACTCCTGTCAGGAAACTTAGGCTACAATTTGCACAGGCTCACCAAAATTTGAAAATAGAAGATTGGAAAAACGAGGTCTGGCCTGGTCTGATGAGTCTCGAGTTCAGCTGCGGCATTCAGATGGTAGGGTCAGAATTTGGCACAAACAACGACAAAGCATGGATCCATCCTGCCTTGTACCACCGGTTCAGGCTGGTGGTGGTGGTGGTGGTGTAATGGTGTGGGGGATATTTTCTTGGCACACCTTGGGCCCCTTAGTACCAATTGAGCCTTGACCCATCTTCTGATGGCTACTTCCAGCAGGATAATGCACCATGCCACAAAGCTCAAATCATCTCAAACTGGTTTCTTGAACATGACAATGTCACCAGGTCTCAATCCAATAGAGCACCTTTGGGATGTGGTGGAATAGGAGATTCACGTCATGGATGAGCAGCCAACAAATGTGCAGCAACTGCGTGATGCTATCATGTCAATATGGACCAAAATCTCTGAGGAATGTTTCCAACACCTTGTTGAATCTATGCCACCAAGAATTAAGGCAGTTCTGAAGGCAAAAGGGGGTCCAACTCAGTACTAGCAAGGTGTACCTAATAAGGGGCCGGTGAGTGTTTATCTTTTCTGTCTCTCTCTCTCTCTCTCTCTCTCTCTCTCTCTGCACACAAGCTGTACACGTTCCAAGGCAACATTTCAGCAGTTTATGACAGAAAGAAAGTGATAGTTCATAGTCTAGGCTAGACAAGGTTCCTGACAGCCTATTAATTATATAACCACAACGTGTTGGAATGAAAAAAACAAAACAAAACAAAAAAAACAACTGATATTCTGACGTACACATGAAGGATTTAGTTCAATCAGTTTTGACTGTAATGAAAAGCCAACGCGAAGGCAATGGGCTGCTTATGAAAATATGAGTTGCGACTGGGTTGCAGAGTCGTTTAATCACCGGCTCTCTGGCTCACAGGACCTGGAAGGGCAGCGTGGAAGGACACCCTTGTTTCTGCATTGATCGCTCCTCATCATTAGCAGCTCACAGTGTCCAGAGAGGCTCAAATGTTAGTATAATGCAGAGAGATGGCACAAACACTTTGCGCTGCTCAATTAATCACATCAAACTCTGCACTCATTTTACAGTTTGACCATGATTCCCCTGCTCCTTGCTTTTTGACATCATTTGGTTGCGGGCCCTACTTGACATCGCCTGATTAGATTATTCCATTGATTCTGCCAGGGCCTTGAAGGTCAGACTATTCATAGGACTTGACTCAGTGGCTGACCTTCAACGCGACTCAGGCACTGCCAGCTATATAAGGCCTTTCCTTTTTGTTTGGGATATAACTATTTCAAACAGGTCAGTGAAGGTGTCACACTGTGTTTTACATTGAGTGGCTTTTAACGTGTGCTGCTACGGAAGTTAATCTGGTGGGGTATGCAATATAATTGAACACAATGATGTTGTATCTAGATTTATGTCATTCTTAACATGTGCGATGTTGAGAT
>JAXIVH010000005.1:6685654-6798154 GCA_036785325.1 Urophycis tenuis | reverse complement strand
GAGTGGGTCGGCGGGCGAGGAAACGTGAATAAACTATGACAAGTAAAAGAATAATGACATTTATACTATTATAATAGACACCCAATGATACTATGAGACTCCCCTTGAATATTAGATATACAAAGAAGTTATGCTCAGGCATTATATTATAAAGTTGTGCTCGGATATTATAAATGATAATATACATCAATATTGTGGAACGTAAGATAAATTAACATATCAATCATTCAATTGGACGTAGAGTTTCATTTGAATGTGCAAGGACACTCGTCTTCAAAACAGCGGCTTACTATGCGTTTCCTCTTGATCTCGGCCTCTTATAACGCCGAGCGCTAACCAAGGGAGCCCATTGAACTGATGGTGTTATCGACGCTCAGAAGTTTTGACGGAGCCGTTGCGTGTCTCATTAATCTCTCCAAACCGCTCCGCCCGGATGTTTGGCATGCGTGCGTCTCTCGCCTTCTTCTGGGCCTCCGTCTGACACGCCTCTCGTCTCCATTTTGTCTTTGATTCTCGCCGCACCGTCTCCTCCTCCTACTTCACACCTAAGTTCCTCGCCGCAGATCCACGCATACAGACGCATGCATATGATGTACGTGCGTCGAGTTCATTTACAGCCCCGCCCACCGCCACCGGCGCCCTTTGGAGTCCCGGCGTCGAAAACTAAAACACGAAAATCCCATCAGAGCGGTGGCGGCGGCGAGCAGAGGACCTGGACGGTCTGCACTTGCGTGTTTAATCTAAAAAGGTCACGAGTCAACACCAGAACGTGCGCAGCAAAGAAAAGTAGAAGAAGAAAAAATAAATAGGAGATGCTCAGAACTTTGATGGCGACATCAATAGACAGTGGAGGCTGCAGCCAAGTGGTGGGGACTTTGAGAGAGGAATGGAAAAAAATCCCCCCTCTGCCCAGTTCATATTGCCTTGGTTACAGGCTGGAGAGATGAGAAGCCACTGTGAATACAGCATCCTCCTGTGATGGTAATAATACCCACAAAGAATGCATGAAAGGTATGTGACACGTAATACATATCGCAACAAAAGATGCACAGACACATGCTGAACAAGGCGTCACATTGCTGACATTGTGTCCCCGATGGCAACAGCAACTCAGACCCCCCAGCCAGGTGGTGGACAGCGGACACCGAGGGCATGGATAATGTACAAACGTCCACTGCAACACAGAGGGAGGAGGGGGGAGGAGGTGGGGTGGAGGCTGGGTGGACCCTGGGGACGGCCGGCCGTGCAGCCACCATGTGTACTGTATCTCTAAATAGTTCATGACTGTATAATACTCCGGCCAAAATGAAATCACCCAAGCTAACCATCTGGCAGCAGACAGCGGCCTTCAGAGCGGCTCTGCTGCATGTAGGAATTTACATAATTCCATAATTACCATAATGTTTATTGAATTCAGGTAATTAGAAAAAAATATATTTCAATAATGAGCAGATAATTAAAACTGATTCCAAGGAGGAGGGGTTGAGGTGTGTCAGAAGAGTGTGTCTGCCTTTTTTTTTTTTTTTTCCTCGGCCGTTCTTTATTTATTTTTCCTGGGAACCTGGGACACCGGGCTATTTTTGGGTCCGGACTTGAATTAAAATATGCAGATGAGATGACATTTATGAGTGGCGCAACTGTGGCCGGCCGACTTGCAGTTTGTCCTTCAGCTGTTCAATTTAGGAAGAAAAATTGCGCTCATCAAGCATATGTCACATGAATTACTATGGAGGGGCCCAATGTACCGCTCCCAATAGACGCATAACAGCCCATTATGTCCACTCGCCCTTATTTTTTATTTTTTGGATGGCTCGTGTTTCCCCCCCCTCAAAATGGAATCTTACAAGGTCATTTGTCCGGCTTTGCGTTCAGCAAAGCGTCGACTCTGAGAAATCCATCCCCAGACTCCCTCTGCTCAAGCCTTCATCTTCGCCTCTGATTGACTTAGAATGACGTGTGATAATGAGCTGATGCGTTAGGTATACAATAAATACGATGCAAACGTATTTGCCAATCTAATGATTTATGCTAAAATGCATAATGGCGTGTGCACGGCATCAGTGGAGCCTGTTTA
Organism: Urophycis tenuis; assembly: GCA_036785325.1. NCBI lineage: Eukaryota > Metazoa > Chordata > Actinopteri > Gadiformes > Phycidae > Urophycis > Urophycis tenuis. Next base: position 6,796,080 of record JAXIVH010000005.1, on the reverse strand, counting down.
CATTACATTTCCATTTCCATTGAGTAAATGTTCATCAATATACTCTATGTAATCGATGGGACGGTCAGGGGGGCAAACGGCAAGCTGTGGTCGCTGGGGGAGACGCTAACAAAGTAACAAGCGTGAAGTGGCTTGTTTGGTTTGACCTTTGGCTCTCCTGGGATGTCGGCCTATAACCTTTATTTAAACAGAACCCAGTTCAGCCCCAGGACTATTTTTACAATGAAGCCCTGCGCACGGGAAAAATCAAAACAAAATAAATACAATTAAAAATATTCACTTCAAAACTACTGCAGCCCACAGTAGGTAGAGGTGATTTAGTTTTATGTGAGATCCCGAAGGAGTCAACCCGTCCAATGCATTATAACGCTTCATACACACCTCTGTGTGAAGTCTAATGTCCTTAATGTTCTCCCTCGCTGAGTCACGGGTCTAATGTGTTAAAGTTGTGCGTTAGGTAAATGAATAAATGTTTCTGCAGAATGCATTAGCTGCGTAATAGCCTCCTAGAAGTAATTCTGCGATATTGTGTCTTTATGGTGCCCCATACGGTCTCTGCAGCCTCGTTTGTATTCTGAGGCCAAGCGTAACATGATGCTCAGTGCCACGGTAACCATGGCGTTATACACAGTGCTGCGGTCGCAAACAAAAAGTACTCAAGGGGGCCACCACCACCGCTGGCCACTAGCAGATAACAAGACATTCAATCAGTCGCTTGCCTTGAGATTTGAATCATGGCGCAGTTGCTGGTCGCAGATATTCTCATCGGTGTACATAAACAAAAGGGCTAACCTTGTTTGCGTTATGTTGCAACGACACAAAGTTACCAAAGGAAACGCATTCAGATTCATGGGGAGGACGCGTTCTTCTTTTTTTTTTCTTTTTTTTTCTAACGTTTGCAATGGACACCGGAGACGGCGCGATTACTCGAGATTCACTCAGCATTCACGCCGAGCGCCGTCTTATTACCGCGGCGATACGAGGGGCCGAGGGATCCTCCTCGCCGCCGTGCAGCGGCCACTATGGCGGGGTCCCTCTCCACGCCACGGCGGCGGGTGGACGCGGGCGCCAAACAGTGTGCTTCATTTACATTCAGTCAGGAACGCCACCACCTCGCCATCGCTCATGTACTATGCATACGTTGTTTTTTTGTTGTTGTTTTTTTTTCTCTTCTTCGCATTTACAATGGAAGCCCCACATCAAATGTCCAGAGAACCCGCATCTCATTTGCACGAACGACAGCATCCGCGGGGCTGATGCCTCCACCTGCTAATACATGGTGATGCATTGCTGACTGTGATCTTGTTACCCCCCCCCCCCCCCCCCCCCCGGCATCGGCCCAGACACAGGTTGATCTGTCTGTCAACACGGAGCGGGCGTCACGCGACGCCTCCGTTGCACAATGGCCACGAGGTCGCGCCGCCGTCGACGTGTTGTGATAAACCGGGCGGATATACAATATTTATGGAGTGAAGATACGGACGAAAATACAAAGCTTTTAAATTGCGTTTTTTTTTTTTTTTTTTGGTGTCTTTTATGAATGGGAGGGGAAAAAAAAAACAAACACACTGGCAAATCGAGAGAAAAATGTCAAATGAAATGGCAATTTGAAAGCAGTTTGTAAAAGTGTGGTAAAAATGTGTTGTGGTGATGCATCAGCTTGTCGTGATGGATCGGATCAGAGCGGCGAGACGTCTACTTGCATGAGTGCAAAAGGGAAGTAATGCAAGGGCGATTTCCCCCTTGATTATAGTGTAAGGTTTGAAAAACAGAATCTTGAAAGCTTCCCTTTGATTGTGTTTCAGACACAGTCTATATATCTAATATATACTCATGGACCAGACCCAGACAAACCCTTAATGAAATGAATATGGCAGGTACAATGTGAGCAGCATTTTGCTGGGTCATGATAGCGCAATGGGAAATTATAGTCCATGAGTGACTTTTTGACTGAGGCACGAATGCAGTTCAAACTCGAGCAAATGGAACCTACAGTTAGAAATTGATGTGCAGCCTGCACAAAACAGATTTATTTCAATTTCTCATAGTGTTCTCCATCCTATTTCGGGAAAAATATAGGCTTCAAATAAACTTCCTGTTTGGCTACAAGTTTAGATTATTTTAAGATCTTTAATATTCACAAATAACAAGGTCTGTGTGGAATGAATGCATGATGAGCTGGTATCAAATAGTCCTTTCCCCTGAGGTGAGGCACAAGTTAATTCCACAGAATGAAGTAATGTTTTGCATTTCAGATCATTTGGCAATTTCAACGAGTTTCAATGAGATTCAAATTAGATATCAGCTTTTGCTTTAGTGGAAAGATCGTCTTGCAAGGGTCTGGTGTGATGTGGTGTGTGGTGTGGTGTATCACATAGGCCGCCCACGCCTCAAGACGTGAGACTCAGAGATCGCAGGCTGGAGCATACAAACACTGACTGGTGTTGTGGAATGCACAGGAGCCCTATGGTCCGAGGCATTTTGCAAACTACATACTCAGGGTTTTTCTCACGGGACAAAACGGTGGATGGAGTAATGCTTTTCCCACGTAAGCTGTGGACATTGGGTTGGTCTATATTTGAACTGTAACGTAATGAAAAAATGTGTGTGCGCGATAAAAGGGGAAATCATTTTAAAAACATTTTGTGGTAGGTATGGCAACAGTCCCATCACGCAGACAGCTTTTTCCGGGGGGGGTTGATTGGAGACGGCATTAAGGAGACGCCAGAGTGGCAAATTACGATGGTAAATACAAGACAACAAAGTCCTGGTCCCAGTCCAAGCAATAGGCCCAAACTGTCAACTTGACCGGAATGAAACAATAGATTTAAATGGGGTCCGGCCAACGCCAAATTGACAATCCAGGCGCCAGAGGGGGGGTTTCTCAACGAAATCCAGAGTGGTGCACCAGCAGCAAGCCTGGTGAGCCATCAGTCATCCCATTACAAATTCTCCACCTCGCACTCGCCCTTCATCTCCTCTCCCACTCGCCGCTGCCTCAGCTAGTCCTTGTTCTCTCCCTCGGCGCCACTTGGACGTCGGGGCAGATGCTGCGCTGATTAAGCTTGATGTGGATCAGGTGCATCTGCCTGCTTATTACCAATGCCCAGCTTCTTAGTTAGCGGTGAAGGGATGGGGGTCCGGGGGCCTGACCCTACGTCTGTGAGGGCCCCCCGGTAGAGATAAGCGTGTGTGTGTGTGTGTGTGTGTGTCTGTATACTCCGTAGCTTGGTGCTACATTCTCTTCTTCGTGTCCTACATGGTATGTTCGCCTCTTTCACTGAAAGCAAATAAGGGAGTGAAGAGGTTCAGAGAATTAATAGCCCTTTGCCTTTGTCTGAGAAACGGTATATAGGGGTGTATATACCAGTGTGTGTGTAGTATAGAAAGTAGTGCAATGAAATGTATATTTTTCACGTATTAGTTCATTCATAATGATGGATGATGATAGGATGATGGAATACATTTATATACGGGTGTTAATCCCATCCTAATCGTGAACTGCATCACACCCTTACCCTCCACTATCACAAGCCTTCTCTTCTCACAAATGAATTTGTGACATAATGTGGCACACCAGGACCCTTGAAAGACACAACATCTTTTATTTTGCCACCTCGAATTGAAATTGTCTTTTTTTTCTTTTCTTCTTTATGTGTCCTTGACTGCCACTGTGTTGACTTTCATCACCGTGATCTTTATTTATTTATTTATTTTTATGTGTACTGTGTACACATATACACCGGGAATGGCCACGCGACTCCGGCTGTACAATATGCTCACACATTGTTAGCCTATTCTGTGTCCACCGCACAGCGATAACAAACTGCCCGGGCAGGCTACGGCTCCTATAAAAAAAAAAATCACGGGATTTATAGCCACGTGTTTATTGTGCAACGCGACATCAGTGGCAAAAGTGGATTAGATGTTGCCACAAAAAAGCTTTCAGGGGCAAAAAGATGAGCATCTCCAACACACACATAGAGCATTGCTTTGTGTCGGTATAAACAAGAAAGGGACAGCCATTGATGGTCAGCAGTGTGGGCTCTTGGAAAGTAAAGGGGGAGGGGAAGGGGAAAAAAAAAAAAAAAAACAGAGCAATAATTTACTCGCCACAGCACTATATGCGGCCCCCGACAAGCAGAGATGGGCGGAATTACATTAGATCCACACACTTCATCTTGGATCTAATTGGATCTGGCAGCTGCAGGAGATTCCCCAGATGGGGTTTTATTATTTTTTTAAAGGCTGAATTTGTGTGATATAGGTCCACAGATTAGGATCAACAGAACAAGACGAGCCGCCCTGCGCCCCAGGGCTGCAGAGGGAGGCTTCCCCACAACCGTGTGTTTTGATTGTTTCGATTGTCATTGATGTTCTCCGACACTATTTATTAAAGGGAAGAGAGAGGCATTGCGTGCGAGTGAACACGGGCAACAGGAAGGGCTCCACAGACACAAACGCTTGGTGCTTTGGGCCTTTTTTTTTTTGCGCAAGTCAAATGTTCTTCACGGCCCCGACCCCGGCGCTTATATCTATATTTCCACCTGCTTATCTGTCCATATCTATCTTGGTCTGTACCGGAAGAAATATCTATTCATGGAATCTTAAATTGAGAAGGAGTGTATAATGTTGAAGAAAAGTGATTCACAACTACTTATGCATGAAAAAGCCTCCAAGTTTGGATTGAATAATTCATCTAATATGCTAAGTATTTCTATTTCGATGCCTTAAACCTCCTTGGTGGAAAATTACATAATTTAAGTGATGGGTAAATTACAAGGGCTCAGTGTGCATGGGGGTGTGAAATACGGGATCTCTTTGTGATTTCATAGAAATCTATCACTCGGATGGAATAATTAAGTGTTGAGCTGGGTCCCATGGAAATAATTTATCATTCTCTACCTTATTTGTGTCCTTCCACTTCCTCTTCTTTATATATATATATATATATATATATATAGATATGACTATTTTTTTTTCATTAATGAATTAACTGAATACATTAACACAGTGCAGTATTAATGCAACATAGTATTCATATTTTGTGTCACAATTTACAGAATATGTGTTTCATCGTTGGGAATACTTTTCAACCTTGCCTCACACCATAATGTTCACAAATATAACGTAAAAGTTCAATCTAATCAGAGATGTTTATTTCGGTGCACTCTGCTTGTTGCTCGGCTGACGTTGTGGGCTTTCTTTGACCCGCGTGCTCTCGGAAACACGGGCTGACTCAAGGCCCATTGTCTCATCGTGTCCCCCCCCCCCCCCCCCCCGCAAAACAATTAACCAAGATTTACTGTCACTTATTCTCTGACATGCATGCAATTATGTTCCTGGGAAGTCTATGGTGTTTATACAAGACAGCAGTTTGTAAACATGACTGATTGATTTTCATAGCCGGTTCCCGTGATGGTCATGCTCTGTGAGAAGAAGATGTTAATTTCTGACGAGCCTTGGGCACGCCACCTTATTAAAACAATTTGAACCCTCCTAACGTCATCATTAATTTACCCTGACATTGGAAGGACCATATGAACCACTATCTTGATTGTAAGAAATATACAATGGCAAATGCATGGGTTTTCATGCTTTCTGTACTTTCTGTACCAGTAGAGAGTTCACAAAAGTCCTTTCAGATTATTTGATAAAATCCCTGATGAAGGCCCTACTCCAAGCAGGGATACATGATACATGCACAACCGCAAGGGATGCAAGAAATACCTGAACAAAAAAATACCCTGATCGAGTACACAGCTCAACCCCAGTGAGGACTTGTTTTGTCTGCATGTATTGATTGACTTCACACACACAAAGGTGCCCCAAAGATTGTCTGGGATCGTTTTAGTTTTTTTTTGTTACACTTATCAAAAGTCAGTTTTAATCTGTATTTCCTACAGTCCATGTGTGTTACACCCACACTCTGCTGGTCGCCCGGTTTTTGATCTGCTTTTTGCTGTTGGAGAGCGAGCAGGATTCACTTCTGAACAGCGATTTTGATGTTATATCGGTTGGGGGGGGGATTTTGAAATGTGGCGTATCCGATTGAAATAGGTTTTAGTTTGGTTGTTTAGTGCACGACGGGTGGTTTCTTATTCGCCGACTGTGTCGAAATATTCACCAAAGGATGGCTCTGTAGAGAATATTGCGGGTGCCCGACAGGAAGCCCTGTCTCCTGGGCAAGCACCGGGCCCACAGGACGTAAGACCACAAGAGTACCGAGCCCACAGAGCGTCACACTCCCAGAGTAGCGGGCGTCAGACCACCAGAGTAGCGGTCCCACAGGACGTCAGACCACCAGAGTACCGGGCGTCAGACCACCAGAGTAGCGGGCCCACAGGGTGTCAGACCACCAGAGTAGCAGGCCCACAGGACGTCAGACCACCAGAGTACCGGGCGTCAGACGACCAGAAACGCGGGACTCACAACCATGACTATGTGTTGAGTTCCCGGCGTCACATCGCTAAATCGGAGCCGGAATATCTCCCGAATATCCAATGTGTTTCAAAATAAAAAAAAAACATTGAAACTGCACAAGCTGCACATTACCATACTTTTGTCGGGACACTTTTTTTTTTTTCAAAGACTTATTTTTCCAAATAAGTCTTTGTCAAACTTCTCAGCTTTTCTGACAAACTGATTCTATTATGGGGAATGTCTTGGTTATAATGGGGAATTTCTTGGTTATGATGGGGAATTTCTGGGTTATAATGGGGAATTTCTTGGTTATAATGGGAGATTTCTCCGTTGGTTTGGTTGCTGCCTTGGGATTTTCTAAAGGTTATAACTTGGAGTGACGGTGCAGTGTGGTGGCCAAAATAAGACTGTTGGCTAAAAAGCACGGCTAAAAAACACGCCCTTAATGACATGCATCTAAAAAGTCTGCATTGCCTTGGATGAAAGCGTCCGCTCGACGATCAAACCAATAAATGTCACCACCTTCCTCGCTTCACTTCACACCTTCAGAGCGACGCCTCTGGTGGCGATGAAGCGGTTAACGCCATGGTAACGACGCCGTCTGAAGAAACCTGTCATCAGGATGGGCGCCCCCCCCCCCCCCCCCCCCATACCCCACCCCCCCTGAGAATAACGTACCATCTGCACAAGTTTCCAGTACAGATCAGCACTTCACGTCTTCCAGAACAGCCCTTCCGACGGTGAATCAGAGGTTCTGGCAGCTCTTCGACGAGAAGAGAGGGGCAGATTGCCATAGCCTCACCTTCGCTTCCATTTTGTAGCGGATGGCTTTAATGCTCAAGCCCCCCCCCAACCCACCCACCCACCTTCCCCACACTCACCACCACCACCTCCACCTCCACCCTCGACTGCGTCCGCCTCAGCACTTCTCTATTACTCTACGGGGCCCCGATTTTATAGAACTCGGAGGGCCGATATCACTCCGAGGCGAGAGGTTTGTTTGTCCCCAGGATTCAGATCCCCGTAAATGATGCCTTTCTCTCGGGGACCTAAATAGGCCCATCACCAAGGCCTTTTTAATAATAACGTCATAAATGCCCGGCGACACGTAGCCCTTTATCTGATCACCTGGCGGTTGCGGGGTGCGGCAGAGACAGCCGCGGTTTCTTATGTTGCGTCTCGTGACTGTAAGCCGGTGCCACTTCAGATGAGACACGCTCCCAGGGTGCCAGTGTGCCAGGGTGCCAACTCTTGTTTTGTTTTTGTTTGTTTCGTTTTAAACGCTTCGGCATGTCTTGTATGATCTTGAACATGGCCGCCCGAATGGGGCGTGTGTGTTAGCACCACGGTATGTGTGTGTGTGTGTGTGTGTGTGTGTGTGTGTGTGTGTGTGTGTCTGTGTGTCTGTGAGTATGTCTGTGTGTCTGTGAGTGTGTGTGTGTGTGTGTGTTAGCACCACGGTATGTGTGTGTGTGTGTGTGTGTGTGTGTATGTGAGCGTGTGTGTGAGTGTGAGTGTGTGTGTGTGTGTGTGTGTCTGTGTGTCTGTGAGTAAGTCTGTGTGTCTGTGAGTGTGTGTGTGTGTGTGTGTTAGCACCACGGTATGTGTGTGTGTGTGTGTGTGTGTGTGTGTGTGTGTGAGCGTGTGTGTGAGTGTGTGTGTGTGTGTGTGTGTCTGTCTGTCTGTGTGTCTGTGAGTATGTCTGTGTGTCTGTGAGTGTGTGTGTGTTAGCACCACGGTATGTGTGTGTGTGTGTGTGTGTGTGTGTGTGTGTGAGCGTGTGTGTGAGTGTGTGTGTGTGTGTGTGTGTGTGTGTGTGTGTGTGTGTGTGTGTGTGTGTGTCTGTGTGTCTGTGAGTATGTCTGTGTGTCTGTGAGTGTGTGTGTGTGTGTGTGTGTGTGTGTGTTAGCACCACGGTATGTGTGTGTGTGTGTGTGAGTGTGTGCGTGTGTGTGTGTGTGTTAGCACCACAGTATGAGTGTGTGTGTGTGAGTGTGTGTGTGTGTGTGTGTGTGTGTGTGTTAGCACCACGGTATGTGTGTGTGTGTATGTGTGTGTGTGTGTGTGAGCGTGTGTGGAGCCCGCCCTCCCCACCAGAACTTTCAAGCCCAAAACGTTTGCATTTTTCATCCGATAGCGTTCACGTGCGAGCGGAAACCCCCGGTTCCCCTTACACTTGAAGCAGGAATGTAACCACCCCTGGATACGCGTGGTAGTCACTTGATGGAGCTGTTTCTGGTGTCAGCGGGGCCATGCATTATGAATCTAATTCACGCCCCATCCAGAGATAGGTCTGTTATGTTGAGTAATGCATGATCCCAGAGAGAAAACATTGTCGCCCCTCCGTCACCCCTCCGCGTGTGATCCTGATACGAATGTCTCCCCAGCACCATATGGCGGCACAAGTCACGAGTGGGGACTCAATATGCTGTATTATGTGTTATTCATCCCATCCCCAGCAAGACCTTTTTTTTGGGGGGGGGGGGGGTGGTTACTGATTTATTTGTTGCTGCTGCAAAATGAATGCCGTGGCGCGTGAATGATACGGGGGATGGGGGGGGGGGGGGGGGGGGAGGAATCAGCATCCAGGTTGTGGCGTAGTGGGGTTTCCCCCCCCCCCCCCCCCCCCCCCGATCTATAGGAAGAGAACATCCGTTTGTTTGACACACTCACACCGGCTGGAACTCCAAGTGATCAACGCTCTCCCCTCTTCTCTCAGTTTCCCGTTCAGGTTGGAATCGCGGCGGATGTTTGAGCCGTTGTTGAGAAATGCGTGGCGTGACCCAGAAAGGGAACATGACCGCCTCAGGTCGGAGCGAAACCCCTGCGGCAGACGGGTTTATGATTGCGGCTCTTCGTATGGGTCTCAAGTTTGTCTAGGACGCGAGAATTCTAAAGATGGGATTTTTGGGTGGTTTCTCAACACAGTTGAGTTCTTTGTGTTTAGATGTGCTATAGAAAGTAGGTTTGATATCAACATTGAGAGAGAAGAAGAAGAATTACTCATTTGATCACGTGAGGGAAATTTGGTCTTCTGCATTTAACCCAATCGTGAATTAGTGACACAGTCAGAACACAGTGATGGTGAAGCACACAGTGAGGTGAAGCACACACTTAAACCCGATGCAGTGAGCTGCCTGCAACAGCGGCGCATGGGGAGCAGTGAGGGGTTAGGTGCCTTGCTCAAGTGCCCTTGAGCAAGGCACCTAACCGGCCACCCGAACCGGCCACCCTCCGGTTACAAATCCGAAGCCCTAACCAGTAGGCCGCGGCTGCCCGCGGCTGAGTGTGATTATTTATTATTTATTTTCACAAAAAAAAAGACCAAAAAAACCCATTTGTGTTTTGCATTGCAATTTCAAATTTGTGGGGGAACAAAATCCGTTTTTTTTTTTTTTTTGGTGTTTTTTTTTTTTTTTTAACAAGCTCCCCCACCGAGCACAGAGGTTTATTAATATTTCCTCATCCATACTTTTTTTCCCCTAAGATGTATTTTTTGCCCTCGATTGCCTCTTGATCACGCGGTGGCATGTTTACCCTGCGCCCCATCAAAGCCAGGTGAATGCCAGGGAGGCGGGCGCCGCACGCCAGGGCTCTCCGCCTCGCCCCGCGCCTCTGTGTGGAGTCACAAGCGAAAACAAGGGAGGAGACGGATAGGTGTGCCTTTGTTTGAGGTGGGGGTGTGGGGGGGGGGGGGGGGGGGGAGGGGGGGTGGGGGGCATGAGATTTGAGTCAATAGTTGGGATCGCTGATGGCGGATTCATCCTTCATGTTGGAGTCTAATGGGGACACCTTGGAAGTGGATCTGGGAGATGTGGCGTAATATGGAGAGCAGTGTTTGGGGGTGGTGGGGGTGGGGGTGGGGGGGGGGGGGGGGGGGGGGGGGGGCGGATGGGAGAAATAATGAATCAGGCTTCCTCGCTGTCTCCGGAAAGGAAAAACAGGAAATAAATATGGAGAAAAAGGGGATGGTGTGGGAAGCTCCAGAGCTCCATAAGGTCAGAGTCATTTTTTATTCTGCCCTGGATTTTGCCGTCCTGAGCTCTATCTCTGTGTTGATGATCACTCGGTAACCACCAGGCGTCATAACCTGGGTTATTATTCTCTTTTAAGTCTCACCGGTCATGAATAGTTCCTTAACCTGGTTCCCCGGCACATCTTACGTCGGAACGCCGGGAACGGTGTTCTGCAAATGAAGGAGTGACATCTGTTTCTGTTCTATGGGGAGGGAGAGAGAGAATGTGAGAGAGAGAGAGAGAGAGAGAGAGAGAGAGAGAGAGAGAGAGTGTAGGACGTGTGTCTGATATTGCTTTGTCAACTTCTTCACCCCGAAGATGATTGTTCTCCTCCTCCTTCTATTCTCCTTCTCATTCTATTTTTTGGTATTGTTCTCCATGTTCTTATCCCCCCCCCCCCCCAATAGATATATGCATATTTTAATATGCTGTGACCTATATGGTGGCGGAACTTTTAAATGTACACATGCCAAACGGCATCCATTTTTCTGACATCCATCAATTCTCAAATGTGTCGATGTGTGCGTCAGGGACAAAACACAGATGCATGCTGCTGTATTTCACGGCAACATGCATCTGTGCAGAACGGTTGACAAGATGTACAAAAAAATGTAGGGGAGGCCTGCAGATGAGTGTATCGCTGCAAAGGATACAAAAGTTGAACCCCCCCCCACTCATTTGGTGTGGCCCAACATCCCTCCTCAGGTATTTGAGAGGTGTCTGTTGAGGCCGCTCCCCTTTGTCATGTGAACACGGAAACAGGTGTCGAAAGCAGAGGTGAACATTCTAGAACATTAATGAAACAAGCATATTCTGAACACATGCCAAAAACGCAATACCATATTTATCGTAAAGATGATGCGCACATCTGTAGCGTTGTACATCTAATACAGTTATGAATGAGCTTGCTTTATGAAATGAGTTGGATGAGTTGACTCCTAATGGAGTTTGGCTTTTGTACAAATACGTAAGTAAGCCTTGTGAGACCATCCGTAGATTCAAGTTTGTGGTGCACAATGACTCAGTCTGGCCTATGCTTTGCTTTTGCAGTGTTGAGTTCCACACAGGTGCAGCCTTATGGCCTTCAGAAAACCCCCAGCCAATCTGATGATTCAATAACCAAGTGAAAGCCTTGCACTCTGCTCTCTTTGTCAAATCCGGTTGTAAGCAAAGCAAAAAAAAACAAAACATCTTCTCCTCATAGAAAAGCTTTCTATGCAGATTTTTGTTACTCTTTCATCATCATTATTCAATCTATTTCGGATAAACCACTTTTGATTGCTCAATAGATTGTCACTCTTTCCTTGGGCGCCGCCATAGTTTATTTTAATCGGCAAGTCTGCGATGCTCCTCGTTCGTCGTGAACATACTTCTTTTTTTTTGGGGTGGAAGAGGCATTCAACGGGCTCGAGGCTAGACTGATCTGGCAAGGAGAGCCGGTTACACCTGTCTTCACCGATGAACCAGCTGAGATACCGAAAAAGACAAGCGCCTCGTTGCCGCGTGAGGTTGCCTTTCGGATAACAATGCGAGCGGGCATTATAGTCTGATCTCTTCTGTTTACAAATTAAAATGCAGTAATGCCATAATTGAGTGGTATGACTGTTCGAGTGAAAGGGGCAAAGGGAGACCTTGGGTCCAAAAGAGCCTCAATCTCTTCAACAAGCCTTTTTTCATAAGGCCATTTAGGAGAATTGCAGGTGTTTAATCTTTCATCTCAAGGACTGTTTTCAGCAGATATTCATTCTCCTCCTCCTCTTCCTCTTCCCGCTGGCTCTTACAACTCGCCCTTTTAATCCATTTTAACATACCTCACTCTGCCAAGGGTGCCAATAAAGAGTGATTTCTCTCTTGGACACTGGGCTGACATTGGATTGGTCTCTAAATCTCCTCTCTCTCTCTCTCTCTCTCTCTCTCTCTCTCTCTCTCTCTCTCTCTCTCTCTCTCTCTCTCTCTCTGTCACTTCCTTCTGATAGACAAGGCTATGAGGGGCTGCAGAAGAAGCTGAAGGAAGTCTTCAGTGAAAGGAGCGGCATCCTGCAACAACTCTCCAAGACATCAAAGGAGCTAGACAGCATAAAAGGCAACCTTCAGGTCGGTGTCTGACACATTCCTTATTTTACTTTCTTTTTTCTTTTTTCTTTTTTAGAAAATTACAGCCACGCTCAAAAAATAAAACAGCCAGTGGGCTGTGGATACAGGTGCTTTACAGCCTGGCGGAAGCGACATCAGAAGTTGCATGGCGCTGTTGTTTGTTGTTCTGTCTTACTTTACACACCTTATCTGCCGCACATCAAGTCCTCATTATAATACATGAATATGCAAATGCACATTGGCAGCCCCACCCTGTGTCAAAGATGGCACGGGGTTGAATGGATATGGCACCGGGGAGGGAATACATTACGTGCGACAACAGTCTATCCACAGCACGGCCCTTGTTTAAAACCACATCTGTCGTTACAGCGCCGATCACACGCAGAATAAATCAAATGGATTCCATCTTCGTTAACATGCACTCTGGGAGCCACAGCGTGAAACTAACTTTTGGCACTCTGAATATAAGTGCATTGTGGTTCAGAGCAATGGAGCAGCGTGGCTGCTTTGTGAAACTATTCTGCCGTTGGTTTTTTGCTTTCAATTCAATGAGGGCGCATTATGTTGGAGGAGTCAGAACAAAAACTAAACCCCTTTATCTTTTGTACAAACATTTACATAGTATTAAGCTTTCTGTGAAATGGATATGCGGGTACCCTATATTATTCATAAGATTGCGTTTATTTAACTCTTACTGCACGGTGGCAAGGTTATGGGTCTATATCCAATATATTTTTATTTTACTTTGTCGTGCTGTTTGTTTTATGAAATAATCAATATAATGCCCCTTGAAACAACTCACGTGTGGTATGCAACTTCATTACATGCCCTCCGATATGTTGTGAGAATCAAGAGATGCAAATCTTTTTTTTTCACACAAACAGACAAACACACACACACGCACACACACACACACACACACACAGACACGAGAAGAAGCACAGCTATCCTGTTGCTTCGATCCGCCGGCTGCACGTTTGCAATTCATTGTGCCGTCTTATTTCTCTCCCCGAACTTTTAAGTGACAAGCCAGGGAAAATGAGAAGCAGAATTACAAGGCGCTTTCTGTTTCAAGTCCCCACGAGCATTTGGAGCACATGGAACGAAAAAAAGAAAAAAAAAAGTATAACGTAGTTTCTTTCTTCTCATTTCAAAACTCTATTACACCGGTCTGATCTGTAGGTATACTTCTGTATTTTTTTCCCCCCCCGGGGAGGAATTGGGAGGGAGGTATTTAGAATCAGTTCACCGAGGGGGGGGGGGGGGGGTTCCAGCGAGTGGGGGCACTGCCAGAGAACCAGACCCAGGCAGACATTGAGTGTTGGTTAACTTAGCCCCCCCCCCCTCCCCCCCAGTGGCCCTGCTCTCATCATCCTCCCAGGGCTGACTTTGTAGTCTATCCACTCCAGGGCTCGCATGGTTGCCATCTCCTTCCCTAGCCCACCGCCAGCCCCAACCCCCATCCACCCCAGGCAATGTGCCAGTTTACCGGACACCACCAGTCAGGATGCGCAATACATTTTTTTTTTTCATCCAGGGGTGAAAAATTGTTGTAATAACAACATAAACATAAATGCACTCCATCAATATATGGTGGGGGAAAAAAATGATGTGCAAAGAATTAATTATTCTAAATAAATTGAAAGAGGGATCGGTTAGGAATGAGTGGCGGTGAGAGGAGAGCTGCCTCGACAGTTATTCGTTTGCACGCAAAAGCTTATTTTCTGCCTGTAAAAAAAATATAGTTTTTGTACCAAGGGGTCAGGTAGGTGCTGTGTTATGGCTTTGCATCTCACAGGGATCTTTTGCATCTATTTTGAGCCGCTGGAAAACTACTGCATTGTGTGGAATGTAGTCTCAAGGGATCGTAGTGTGAGTGTAACCACAATACTTCAAGTGTACCGAAATAACCCCACCTCCCTGTCTCCGTTCCCTCCACATCAGCATTTCCCTTTCACTTAGTTTATACCCTTTGGCCATAAAATATTTCACTTCATACATAGTTCAATAGCACAGGGGGCGACCGAGAGTTGAAAATGAATCACACACACTTACAGTGCATTGTGGTTTCATACATCAAAAAACTATATATTAATAATAGGATATACCTTGCTGCTGTTATTTCGTGTGAGCAATGTGAAAGGCCTGATATGAAGCTGATTACCGCTGTTCCACAAGCAGTGATTGAATCTATAAAACCGCCACATTTGAGATGGCACCTTATCACCGCCATATGTTCCCGCTGAGGGAAAGACCACGTCGGCCACCATGAAATCACACGATTCCACAGAAAAGGTTGTTTAAAAAAATTATAGTTGAATCGTTTTTTTTTTTTTTTTCATAATAGGAAAGTATAAATGTAGAAAGAACCAACTCATGATAACAAACAGTAGTTTTATGATCACTACAATCCTAGCTTGTTTGAGTGGGATTTCGAGTGGGTTCAGAGGGCATGCTAATTGATTAGCACCCTTGGTCACCCTGGCTGCAGTTCCAGATACTTCTATGGTTACAAACATCTTAATGGGTCAGCTACAGTAGAGTAAGTCTTTAACGTCCATGAAAAGCAATTTAGACTGCAGACATTGAGATATAAATCATATAATACAAATACAGATATAAAATCACGTAAAGATGAACAACATATAAAAAAAGCACAATTACCCAATTTCTCTGTCCAACTGTTGTCGTCCAGGGCCCAGCCAGTTCCCAGTTGGTTCAGAAAACCTATGGCTAATGGTATATTGGACTTCCTTTAAACACTGTATAAATCACATTCTGTCGACTAATAGTTCTCAAAGGGGGTCCCTGGACCCCTGGTGGTCCAAGACCCACATTCTGGGGGTCCATGAAAATGATTTGCTATAAATTATGAAATTGGTGCTGTATCATTAAATATACAGATGTACAGACGGGGGCCATTTGAGCCATATTGTGTACATTACTCCCATCCACATTAGCAGACCAATGGAGACTTTAATTAATTATTGTTACACATCACGTCAATCTATCCTCAATCCATCTACCCACGTCAACCACTCAACTCACTCACAGCACAACAAACCATTCCTGCTATTGCTTGGCGTTGCTTATTAGCGAGCAGGCCAGCTGGTAACAGTGGCGAGCATGGATGGAAATGTGAGTCCTTGTCACTCGACATCGTCAAGCGACACTAAGCCCAAAGTAACCAAATAAAGAATATATGACAACAGTAATATCGAGATGGGCTTTATTGAAACCAGCGAAATGGGGGAAAACAACACATTGCAACTTCAGGTCACTTCAACCAAGCATGCTAAAGTGACATCTGATTAAGAAGTGGAAGGGATATAAGGGCAAAACTGAAACATTTTTCCATCAAGAGAGCAAGGAACACACCGATGGTGAACCTCACCACAACTTTTTATTTGGCATCTCAACGGATTGCTAAAAGTAAAAAAGCCACACTCAATTGCACTAGGACTCACGCTTCCAGAGGCAGTTGGATTGTGTGACGTTATGCTTAGGACCGAGGCAGCAGCTATTAAGCTGAAAGCAGCGCGACACTCAAATGACACCGTGATAAGGATAATCTCTTAGCTGACATCACAGCTAGGGGGTCGCGCGCATTTCTGGGAGCAATTTTCTATTCAGCTTGACGAATCAACAAACATTGCCAGTGCGACCCGGTTGGTTGTTTTTGGTTCGCCATCCATGGGAAGAGAACATTTTTGAAGGACGGGTGAGGAAATATTCAGACTCCTGGATGCTTTCCTGACTGATGCGGCACTGAGCTGGGGAAAAAAAAAAAAAAAAAAGTGTGACCGTTTGTACGGAGAGGTTGCTGCATGGATATACAGTATGCTGTCAAACCCGAAGGTAATGGCCACGCGCTGAATGGCACGTTGGCAGGGACTCGCATCCAGCCGCGCGCCACCACACCTTCACTCTGTTTTGAACACAGCTGTGACTGCAGTTCATTTTCGGAAAGTCAAGGGCACTGCAGTCGTTTGTTTGGACAACTTCGTAGGGAGATGGAGGCTAGCCATGACACATTGCCATATCACTCTGAAGTGCGACGGCTCTCTCGAGGTAACAACGTGCTGCGGCGGGTGTTTGCGCTACGCGGTGAGGTGTCAGATCTTATGAGAGAGCACAAACACCACATTGTTGATTTTTTTTTTCTCCCACACCAGAGTGTGCAGCAAAATAAGCAGATCTTGTAGATGTATCCAGCTAGCTCAGCCTCCCTGACCGAAGAGGCTATGCATCCATCCTGAAAGTCAAAGCGACAAAATACCCACCTCCATGAAGAAATCAAATATGGAGGAGAAGGATACAAGATGTCTGAGTGACAGACATGTTCCCCCAACTTGCTTGAGTTTCTCCACACAAACAACCTGTCTGTGGCCATAGTGATGGAGGTAGCCACCTCTCACCTCACTGCGCTGAGCAAGCACTTCAGCTCATACTTCTCCAATGTGAACACCGTTGCCTCTGGCTGGGTGCGGGACCCCCTTTGCCCTACCTACAACAAGTGGCTTTACTGGGAAGGCAGAAGAGGAGATGATAGACTTACCCATGATAGGACATCGAAGGCCCGATTCCAGATGGTACCCAATGCAGACTTTTGGCCCCTCACCTCATGTGAGTACTCTGAACTTACTGCCAAGGCCATGCAAATATTACTCCTCTTTCCTACCACTGAGCTCTGCGAGTCCTCATTCTCCACTCTGACTGCAATAAGGACTAAGTGCAGGGTTTGTGTTCATGTGGAGAATGATCTGAGGGTATGCCTGTCTTCCATCACTCCAAAAATGGAGAAACTGTGTCTTGAGAGACATGCTTATCGTGAGTGTGAATTGCGTAAGATAAAATAGCCTAAATGTAATGCAAATATTCCATTAAAAATGCCCCGAAGTGGTAGGCTTAATTACTATGATGTGGTCTGTAACACTGTTATGATAGCCTCTGTTGTGATTTGTTCCGTGGACTCTGCCAATAATTTGAATGAAGAGCAATACATTTATTATTTTGAAGTTGAAAGACTCTTAATATGCCTGGGTTTATTAGGACTGCAAGTTCTGCTACTGTTCATGAAAATACGCTGTCAAGTTTAGTCCAAATGCAATTTGAATCAAATTGGTATTAAGGACATCCTTTGGATGCTGGTATGAATGGAATCCTAAAACCACTGATGTCAAGGACATCCTGTCCTACCACTCTTCCCAGGAGTCCAAACTCCATTGAATCAACTATACGTTGATTCATACAAAAGGTTTCTGCTTTGGTTATATTATTAACTCCTTTCATTTCTAGTGTTGCACTTTAAAATGTCCTTGCCGAAAAAAACCCCTACAATACTATTGCTGCAGCTAGTAGTTTAGCTTTGCCAGCAGTAAGCTAGCAGCATATAATTATTCAACATGAATCAATCTAAAAGGGCATCTTCAAAGGTGGCCAGTAAAAGAAAAGTCGACAGTGAAAATCAGCAATTCAAAGAGGAATGGAATATGCATTCATCCTCCCTCCAACAACCATCAAACCGGTGGGCCAAACATCGCGAGAAAGAGTAGCTCTTGTCAGTGATTCAAAGTATTGGCAGCAGACCGAGTGCCCAGACCAAGAGTCCATGGCTGGATACTCATCATGCGTGGACAGCTTAAGGATGTTCAACAGTTGTCAACAGCCGCATCAGTTGACTCATCCACAACAGCTGGGTACTCTGTACATTTCATCCCAGTGCAATTTGCTATTCTTTATATAAAAAAATACATTAGAATAACCTATTGGATTATAATTCGAAAGGGAACACCCAATCTAATAAAACATTGTCATTGTACTACAAATGTGTAGAATTGTTGACTGGTTTAGATTCATACATACATCACAAAATGTGTGGGCTCCTCTGTTTCTCCCCGACATTTATTACTGGCTAAGCAACAATGACTTGGGAGTTGAGAGAAGAAAAACACTTTTTTTTTTCTTATTTGGAGGTCCCAGAAGGGCAGATAGTAATTCGGACCTCGCCCAGAGCTGTGATTACTCTGGCAGTTATCGGTATGTACGACACATGACAGTGGCAGGAGTACACATCCCAGTGAAGCGGCAGCAGAAGATGACAATGAAGAGAGCCATTCACACACACCCTCAGCTTTGTTGAGATTCTATCATTTTGGTCACAGTGGTCTCACTCTGAAACTCGGCCATAAATGCTCCGTCCTGCCCTGAATATTACTTTTGAGTTGGAATGGTAATCGCCGAATAAGATGTGCTTGCGGACCCATGGATGTTACCTATATCCCGTACTTATTTATTCATAACTTTGCAAATAGCTGTTTGTATTTTAGACCAACCCAAGTTGCACAGCAGAGTAAAGGGAGCTATCTGCAGAAAGAGACCATGCAGATCAATATACGATCAGCGAATATTCCAGTAAAATCCATTTCCCAAAGTTGGAACGGGTGAAGGACACATTTGGATACGCCAAGAGCTATATGAACAATATTGGGAATTGCAGAGTCATATTTCATTAGTGAAGACTTTTCGAGGTCACAGCATCTTGAGATTGCATTTAATTTAAAGTCATATACAAATTGTTTATATCCATACAGAGGGCTTTCCCTGTCAGACCATTGCACATTCAGCACAGATGTAATAAAAGAAGCATCAAAGTGTTCCTGTTTTTATTATTGTTGTCAGATTTTCTTAGAAGAAAGTGAAAAAAAAAATCCAGCACAGATTTCCCTTTGAGGGCAATTACACACCAGTGAAGGTAACATCTGCAGTGATGTTTGTCTTATGTACCTGTGTGTTGTCTAAAATACACTAAATGTGTGGCTTAATTTTTTTAAAATCTGTGATTCCCTTGAATTGCTATTTCACACAGTTTGTAGGAATAGTCCTCCATTGTACATTGAATTTTAATGCGGACAGGGATGAGATTTACTTTTGGAATTAGCTATCTTTGTTTGACTCAAGCTGCAATCAGCGATTTCTGCTTGCCCCACTTTGGTTTGACTCAAAGGCTTGTTGATTTAGCCTCACGTTGCTCGACTCGCGCCTGCCGACTGCGTGAGAACCCTGCGTGAGACTCAATCAGAACACAATTGAATCAAAGTAAAGCGCAAATCACTTTTTTTTTTCAGAACATTCTCATTCTCACACCTTTTTCCTTCAACTGAAAACCATTTAAACATCCCTCTTTCATTTCAGATCCTGAAAGGCGATGACCCGGTGGCCAAGCAGGACATTCAGAGGGTTTTGGAGCTCAGCAGCAAGCAACGGTAATTCACACACGTAGACCCAATTACCGCTCGGGTGTTCACCACGCCCCTGCAATTCAATACTGCAGTTACATGCGGACGAGAAGTGTTGACTTGAGCACCCTCGACTCATCACTGTCGCGCCTTTCGCTGACCGCCCTGGTGTGTGTGTGTGTGTGTTGTGTGGCATGTGTAATGGCTGTGTTAATGATGCCGAGGGGGATATTTGTGGCCTCCGTGCCGTCTGAAATGTGGCTCTGATGGCAGCCCTACCTCTGGCGTGCACGCCGCCATCTTTTAAAACAAATCAATAGCCCATCAAGTCGGCGACAGCTCTCACACGTCATACCGGCCGCCACCACCGCCGCCACAGCCTCCCACAACACATCGAGGGGAACCGAAGAAAAAAAAAAAGGGAGCCGGGGAGAATAGTGCCTACCTAGCACTTGAGAAAATTGCAATCTATTTTGTTGTTATTAATACGGCGGCCCGCCTTCGGGTGCTGTCGGGTCTAATTACAACGCGATTTCATCATCGGAAACGCGCTTGCTTTCGTCGTGAAACGGGCTTCATTGGTGAATCGTTCAGATTTTAGACAACTGTAATTGCCCAACCCCTGTAAAAAAAAAATGTGTTGGCTACAAACTTGATTGTTTACAGCGTGGCGTTTATGTGTAGGCGTGACAGCTATAGCGGTTAGAACCGCGCCGTTTCCAGACAGCCGCGTCCCGCCAACCAGTGAAGTGCGTGCCGTTCTTTTACGAATCGCTGAACCTCATGCCGCACGGTGACTTTCCCATTGCGAGAGTATGAACGTTCACCTTTGTGTTTCACCTCCTTTGTCTCCTTTTTTTTTTTTCCTTTTGTTTGGGGTTTTTAACCTTTCTGAAAAATCTATTCACTTCTCTGGGACATGCAAGCGCAGAATATTAATGAGATGCCCGGTGCGGAGGTGGGCGGTGTATGTGCTGGTGGCTGGGAGGCCAGGCGTGAGGTTGGCTGGGCTTGTTGCGGGGCACGCGGGACCACTGACGTGTAAGACATTGCAGTGCATGCGGTGCATGACCACACAGCAGTCGAGTCCTTCCCAGAGCGACCCGGTGTGGCTGCATTGATTTCATGACACGTCACCAGGACTGCACAATTAGCCCGGGAGCAGACCCGGCCGGTGTTCTGACACAGTACCAAGTGGACACGGCGGAATATAATTGTCACCTTTTGTATAATTGAAATGGGGAGACCTCATTGTTTTTTTTTTTTCTGATCATACTGCAATTTGATTTATCATCCACTGGGAGCTGCAGCTTCTGGTTTACATGGTAACGGTATAATTAATAAGGAGGGAGGGGGTAGTGGGGAGGGAATGGCGCACCACCTACTTGTGTTCACATGCATACATTACCCCTTAAAGCATTCCAGGTTCAGCCTGTACTTTCTACATAAATCAGTGCTGCGTGACTGAGTGTGTTGTTCCCACTCGTAGGGCAAAGTCTTTAATAAAGATCTTGCAGAGCTGCTCCCCTTGGATCCACCTTTGTGTGTGTGTGTGTGTGTGTGTGTGTGTGTGTGTTTATTTTGCATTTCCTTTAAGTCTACAGATTGAGTGGCGTTGCCGTGCAGCAGAACATCATCACACTTTGTGAGCCGTTGTAAAATAAAATAACATTCCATTGTTCAGCATGAACAGCGTTTCATTCTCAGCCCAAACAACATCACACCGGCCAGTTCACCCAACAAAAATGGCTTCTTAATGATGTGTGTGTGTGTGTTTGTGTGTGTGTCTTTGTGTGTGTGTGTGTGTGTGTTTGTGTTACAAGTGAAACAAACAAAAAAAAACACATTGTATCCCCATTCCGCGAAAAAGAAAACAAACTAAAAACACAGGAAATTCGACAACACATGTCTAGTGTTTGCTAAGGACTAAAGACCAGGAGCGCACGCCGCGTGTGCGTGTGCGCGCGTGTCTGTGTGTGTGTGTGTGATCATTTTGTCCTGTTTTTGCCTCTCCCCTCCCGTGCTCTTGGCGGGGCCGTGCAGGAAGGAGATGAAGAGTCTCCAGGCCGCCCTGCAGAAGCAGCTGGACGAGGCCAGCGAGCGTGAGGAGAAGCAGCAGGCCACGGTGAGGCTGGGAGCTGACCTCCCCTTCCACCCAAACATCTGCTCACCGCTAAGCAGCTCTGTCACCTGTCACATAGGAACGCCGCGCCATCCCAGCTCATTACCTAGCAACTGCCTCTCCAGGCGCCTTTCCACGCCACTTAATTAAAACGCCCTGAGAGGGAGCTCGCGCCAGAGAGAGAGAGAGAGAGAGAGAGAGGCAACTAACAAACCGCTGTGCTAAACCCAATACAATAAAGAACACACACGCGTACACACACACACATGCACGAACACACGTACGCACGTGCGCACACACACACGCATGCATGCACGCACACACGCACGCACGCACACACACAGCCTGGTAAAGTTTTTGCTTTGTTGTATTCTTCCCCTCAGAAAATATGAAACGCAATCATTTTCACACTTTTCAGGGGGGGGAAATGTTTGTGGTTAGTTTGAGAGCAATTCTCTTTCAGTGGCAGGTTTTTTTTTTTTCATGTTTCAATACCCAAGATCTATTCCAATTCAAATCCATCTTTAGTCACTGGATTAACTTGATGCTCATATTAGTCAATCAACACCACAAAGAGTATATATACTTAAAAAGAGTATATATATACATATACATACTATTACCCCTGCAGTGCAATGCAGTACGAGAAAGTATGCCTACTCGGGACATATCGAATTTTGCCAAACAAAAGCTGAAATTTAATAATTTATTCATAGGATGACAGTAGTTATAACCCTTTGAATGCATTTGATTTTGGTCCAGTGGTGTGCAGGAGACCTTTGTGTTTTTGTATTTTATATACCCCCTGTGTGCTGTGCCATGACCTCTCACTGATGGCCTCTTCTGCCATGAAACTCATTACCAGCAAATCAGCACGATGTCCAGTTAGCTGCATAGGCAGCTGGACGTTGAGGTCTGTCTGAGATTGTCAAAGCCTTTAAAACTTTTATTAGGCGCATTCAGGTGTAAGGGGCAACACGGTCTGGGTGATCAAACCATCGCACCAGTCTCTCCTGACTTTTCTGTAACACATTTGTTACCAATATCATTCGTCAAAACCCCTTCGATGTTTCGATTCTACCGAAGACAATTTGTGTCAACGTGCCTTCCACGAATGTAAACAACAGCAATGTAGCAATTTGTAAAGTACTTTAATGGAGATTTACAGTTATGTGGTCAACAAACTCTTGTCCTGACCGACGCTAAATGGTAAATCGGTACATGGAACTAATTTTGACGAATTCCATTTGTAACAGACGTTTTAGTGAAGCTAGAAGAGGCAGCCACAGTAGTTTAACCACCCGAACTGATCTTGCCATTTAATTTCTACAGTGACATTAGAATCAACATGCATTTTGTCTGTCAAGCACGATGCAGGACGAAGAAAATAAAGAAACATCATCGCAAGCAACAATCGGTGCATTTCATGAGGGAAAACACAAATACTCCACAAATACTATATTGTTGTAACTGGTTGGACTTGACATTTATCGTCCCACAAATAACACTTTTCCTTTAAAACATGGTTCAGAAGGCTTCTCTTCCGCAGCCCGCCTGTGATTTCCGACAAACGAGGAAAAACACTTTGAACTTTATTTAATTCATGCATTCATCTTTTTTTTTCCCCAACGGTTTAAATGACGGAGGCTTTTGTTTTTCAAAAAGGTTTACCGTTGTTCGTTCTCATTTAGCTTACATTAGCTGATAAACGCTTCATTCAATTCAGTTAACAGATGACAACTAAGTAGGTCATTAGAAGTCACAATCTAATCCGAACAAGGTTTCATCATTAATTCAAGAGCACACTTTCACCTCCCAGCACCTGACTCCCCTCTTTATCCATCTCCATGTTGGCAAGTGTTCTTTTTATTCCCGTTTCACAGTTAATAGAACACATAAATATGTTGTGTACAGGCCGGGCCTCTGCACACATTTACATTTGATCTCAAACCTAAGCAATAGCAATCAGTCTGCATCTTTTCTCATTTTACTTTTTATCTGGGGGGGTGGGTGGTTATTTTTTTGTATTATGTACTCCCTGGGCTCAATTCCGAATCTTACAATCACTGGTGCTTGGTGATGTTCCTGTAGCTTCCCCCTCGGGGCATGACAGTGAGTGAAAGCCTCCAACATGAACTCTGATGTTATCACGCACTGCTTGGTGATGTGAGTCAACCACTGAGGTCTAGTTTACAGTCTCCCTCCCTCAGGCGGCGGCTGCTGCTGCTGCTGCTGCCCGTTATGAGGTCATGGACTTCAGGAATCTCCTCCTGGTAGTCCCTTTGAACTATCTGGATGACCTCTCTGAAGGACACCCCTCCATGTCTTTGTGGAGGATCTCGTATTCTCGGTGGAAGACGAGGAGGCAGGAAGCTTTAGCTCCCCTGCTTTCCTCATGTAACCAGTGTGCTGAGCCAGAGGCAGCAGTATGGTGTTCTTATTTGAGACAGCCGACAAGCGCGCTAAACAGGACCTGTAATGGCTGTGCCGTCACATGGAACCTGGAACAGGAGAAGCGAACGAAGGGAGCGAGGGTTTTCAATGGGGAAAGGGAAAGGGTAGAGAAGGACAAAACGAGATAAGATAAGATAAGATAAGAAAGTCCTTTATTAATCCCCCTTAGGAGAAATTCACAAGTGACCAGCAGTACAGTGGGAAAAGAGTATGAAAACAAGAGTATATATATTCACCAATTTGAAATAAAATCACAATAAAAAACTATTAGAATAAAATAAACATACTATATACATGTGACTGTCCGTTTGTAGGTGATCTGTGTGTTAAATAAATAAATATGACTAAAGTATAAATATAAATGTGCCAATGTGCTGTGTTCCTGAGGAGATACACACTATTCAATCAGGTACAAAATCAGGCTCAGTCGTGGCACCATACCGAGCCTGATTTGAAGCGGTATATGCTTAAAATTATTACAGGCATCTTATTAAGAAATTATATTATGAAAGTGGATAATGACCTTACCATTTCCCTAGACTCGCAGAATCATGATGTAAAGATTTATGATGAAAAGTAAATGTGTCTGGTCTAGAGTTTAGTTTTTTTGTATAGCTAAGTCTCTGTTGATTTACAGTGAGTGGTATAGTGGTTCATCGAATATCATCATGTAAATATCATTGTGTTGTATTGGCACTGGCCAATTAGTAAACTATGTAATTAAATTAAATCAAAATATAAATTGTTATGTATTTTCATATCTTATATTGTTATTGATTGAGCCCAAAGCAATGAAAATATAAATGTATATGTACAGTATGTACTGTACATATCTTCTATTGTTATTGATTGAACCCAAAGCAGTAAATATTCACTCGCAGTTAAACAGCCATTACATGGCCACTTGTCAAATCCTTCAATGTTCCTGTTTAACCTTCCTGACATGGGTTTAACAGGGTTTCTCTTTGTGTTGTCGTGGTGGTTGTTCTTTGTTCAGATCAAATACCTCAAGACGGAGATGGAGAAAAAGACCAAAATAATTAAAGATCTACAGCAAGAGGTAAGTGTGTCTGTTAATTCAGGTTCCCTTCCTGCTGCAGTACAATAAAACCCACATCGATGCTCCCCAGGTAAAGATTTTGCGGAGGAGTGTTTATGAAACCTCTGAAATGCCATGTGACCAGAGTTGTTTTGTCAGTGGGATATTATTGTAGAGAAGTACCAGTAAAGTTAAAGTAGGAGCTACATTGAATATTTTACTTAAAGCCATTGTGCACACTGGTGCATTCCCTGCTATTACCTGTGAAAGCCGGCAGATCCCTCTCCACAGGAGGCCATCATCACAGGCTGCTCAGAGACTATTCTTCAACTGTTCCATTACTTTTCTCGTAACATGAGCAACTGTCAAGAATGACTACACATTTAGTTTCTAAATAAATAATTGTGACATACAAATACAGCCAAGCGTTGGTCACATGAGATCATGTTGTTATTGTGGGTAGCATATTTTAACGCATTAGCATTGCTACGAAAGTGAGTACGTCATTTTGGTTTGGTTAGCATCAAACCTCCTTCCCGATGATCTCTTGGGCTCCCTGGAAAGAGCCATTTATGTACATAAAATAATATTCTGAAATCCAAGGTGACATGTTAAAGATTAAAAGCCCATTTGTTTGTGAGAGGAACAGCTGACTAATAATGTGATGCTAAGCGTTGCTTTTTGTGTTCTGTTATGAGTATGATATCTTGTGATGTCATTTTTCACCTCTCCACTGTGATGACCAGTATGTGCAAACTGGCCGCCGTGCAATAAACCAGCTTGCTGCTACATGCTGGTAGTGGAAGAGGTGTCATATCTCTCCACACACTCTTACGTGAAACACTTTGGGTGTCTTGTAAAGCACTATATCAATTGCAATAAATTAATATTCAACATATATGAGTAATCAGCGAATCTGGTGACACGGCATGTTCACATCGCCTCATGCAACATGACTAGTCAGTATATTCGTTTGTATTTCTACTTGTGTGTGTGTGTGTGTGTTTGTGTTTTGTGCTTACCTAGAGACACACATGTCATTTCTAAAATAACCTTTGCCTTTCAAGGCTTCATCTCACTCTCATCCATGCTTTTAAGAGTAACATGAACAGGTATCCACATCAGCAAGATTACACACAAACAAGAAACGTGATTCGGTCATTATTGGTCATATTGCTAAGTTCATTGGTCATCTGAAAAATAGGCTAAAATCAGATTGTGGTACAGAAATCCTGTTATCACGTCTTACAACATTTAAGATCTGACGCTCTTAGGATGTCTCTCTGCTTCTGAACTCTCTGAGGATACATCAGAGGAAAAGAGATTGTTGTCATTACAGTTATGGTTTTTATGTCTGTATTTTACGAGTAGGACATTGAAGCAGATGGAGAAAAAAATCCCAACGAGCTACCAAAACAGCTCTTTGCTTCAACAGAGTTTAATCTTCTCAAGGAGACCTGACTAAACCTTGCCATCAATGTCAAGTCTTCGTTATCAGATGTGCAATAGAGCATGTCATGCTGTACAGTGAGCAATTAAGGAAGGGGCTGTCTATGTAGTACAAAAACATACAGTAGTAAAGGGGCATTTAGCAGACGCTTTTGTCCAAAGCAACTTACAATCAGTAGATTTGTGGGGTTCGACATGTGGACAGTTGGAGGTGGGGGATCGAACCGCCGACCCTCCGGTTAGTGGACGACCCTCTCTGTCCATCTGCTCTACACACTGAGCTACTGCCACCCCAGCAGTGGTACTAGATACAAAAAGGCAAAGGTCTATTTATGAGTATGAATGAATGAGAATCCATGATAATAATACTATAAAATCAACAGCACAACCTCAAGTGTGACATTGCTTTCATACAACAGTTTTACAAGTAAACAGTAATAAGCAACGGATTATTATTTGTTTGTTTATTTAATCATTTATTTGTGTCCGCCAACCCAAATGGTTTCGCAACTGGACTGGGAATCGACTGTTGCCAAGCAACGTATAAACATATTCTTGCACATTAGCTTGCTACTTTGTGTAAGTGTACACAGTACCGCAGGCCAGCTACTTTGTATCATGTATATTTATCTGTTTGCTTCCGTTTGGTGTGCAAACAGTGAAATAAGAGTCTGTTGACAATAACTTTGGTGGCAGGTGTGATTACGATGAGTTAACCACAATGCTAATGAATGGTAAATTGAATCGCCAGTAAAGCACAGTGATACACGTGTTTAGTCAAAAGTCCCAGTAATGCTACACTCTATATCAGCACTCATGAAATGCCTCTCGTCCAATCAAATTATTTGAAGGGGTATGGAGCATGTGCTCTGGTACGCAATAGTATGCAGACCCATAATAAATGTTATGAGCAATGCTTGTGTTTGTCCTTTGGTGAAATGTCTGTAAAAAGGGTATATTTTCCAAGAAAAACCTGGAGATGCTTACAAAAAACCTTGTGAAACCACAAGACCCTATTATCCAATGGTGTTGACAATGAATGCATGTTAGCACAATTTTTACTAAACAGAGCACTTAAGATAAGTCACTTACTTACGAAAGCATCAAAATCTCATTCATTATTGCTTTCTTTGCCATCTGCTAGTTTTATCTATCCAAATCTATACGGAGCATGCCCATCCAATTAAATATTGTAAAACATCCCAGAGACAACCTTTCCATATTTCTCAGCTATTTCACAAACATGGAACTAGGTTGGAAACCTTGTGAGACCATCCTGATCTCACAAGTTCACACTCTGCTTCTCTCTGCAGTTCAGTCTGGCCTCGAGTCCATTGAAAGCCTCTTCCAAAAAAAAGAAAAAAATGATGGGACTAATCAGTGGGGAAAGGAGTTTCAGTTTGTGACTTAACAAGGACCGCCCCAGTCTTTCAAGTAAAATAAAAAACAAGGGCAGTGCCCTAGGAAGGTGTAGCAGTCAGAATGTTTTGATCTGAAATAGAATGAAGAGAAATCTGCATGGAAGGCATCCAGGGTTCAAACCCGTCCACCAGGAAAATCTGGATTTTAAATTGGGTTTTCCAGTCATATTTAACATATAAAAAATGTCCAAATTGATCAAATGTCCTGGAAAAAGCTAGAGCATTTCATGGAGATTTGCGAAGTCACGCTACGAAACATATTTCATGTGAGTTTCTCTTGCACAGTTCTGTCAAAGTTAAAGTTAGCACTACTTTACATGACTGAACACATGTAATTAGGCTTTCGTCGTAATCTTTATTTTGCCATGAGTACCAACGTTCATGTTAATTTCAACCGATGGCATTTAATACTGGACGCTGGGTGTGGTGTGTTTCCCTCATACATTATAAAGCTAAGAATAAAAGTAGGAGTTTAAAATTGACTGCTTCAGTGGGTGAGACAAAGAGAGAGGAATTGGCATTTCTAAAAATAAAATGACGTGCAAGTCCCCCCGCAGACCCAAACGAATGGAACGAGTGAATTAAATTAAGTGAATATTGTTTTGAATAGAATAAAGAAGAATCACAACTGTAAAGCCAACTACCATTTGTCAGTGTATTTGCATTAGTGCTGTCACAGTAACCCAAGTCACTATAATCATCTATTAAATTTGAGCTCCCGTTCATACAATTTTCATCAAGAGATCCTGGAATGGCAAACCAAACTATTACAAAGTCATGAAGAGAATGCCCACAATCAAATCTGTCCTGTGATTTGTGTTGCCAGAGTGCAAGCCAAATCAAGTTTCAGTCCCCACTCCTGTAGTGAGGATGAATAGGAAATGATTTGCCCCATTGCCAGCTTTTTGTATTTTTTTATCACATTTCTGGAGATATAGAGCATAAAAATGCCTGGTATGTCGTTGGATGCATAGTTTGGCAGTGGTAAATGTTGTTCTGTCATTGCAAGAAATGTTCTTTTACTACAATCGTTTTGCTTCGATATTCTAAGGTGCTGTTCAAACGTGTTTGTTTTTAGGTTCACTGAGTTGGATGAGTGGTCGCTGATACCAATGATTCCAAAATTGTTTAAAGTTACTAGTACTATATTAAAGTACACAGAAACTGTGTATATATATACTGTATATATGTAATGCAGACAGTGGAGTCACATTGGTGTTTGTAGGCCCCAATGTGCGCAGTCATAGGGCCCAGTCAGGGCAGGCGTGCACTTGTCTCTGCTGGGCTTGGAGCGCTGATTGTCACTGACATCCTGTAAGGCTAAAGTGCCTTTTCAAGTAGATTTGTTTCCACTTCAGCATATAAAGTAGCCGAACTGATTACCCATCTCTTTGATGGTTATTTTCTGCTTTCACCAGATAACAGGAAGTCTATTTGATATAATACATACAAATCAATACATATTAGTTTGTGTTTTTGAAATGGTTATTTTGTGGCAAAACGATGGGGATACTGGAATAATTCTTGGTGTTGACTGCTTGTGTGTCAAGGGTTACAATTCAACAGAGGCAGAAGTTTGTCTACCCAATAGATATTAAGGTGGCCACTACTGACTGTTCCTAGAGTGAAACCTAGTGAAACCTCTGTCAGTACAGAAAAAATATGGAAAAATGTTTACTTTACTTTCAACTGGATATGCCAAGAGCAAAGACAGACAAGAGCTTCACTTTGTTATAGATTCGCTTAGTTCTAGAAAATGAACATAAGGTCCATAAGGTAGTGCCTACATTTAGAAATCAATTGCTGCCCAGAAAGGACAAGACATATATATTTATTGCAAAATTCAAACCTGCGTATCTGGATGTTCTCACAGGGCAACATCAATGATGCTACCGTTTGAAGAGATTACCAGAGAACATGCGTTACATTTTGAATATGCAATTAAAACTCACTTGAGACAACACCTTGTGTTCGGCTAAGATGCTTGGCAAGAGGTGCGGCACGCGGCATCCCAACTCCTGGGCCAATCGGCCCTCGTTTGTCATTTAAGTGCTGTGGCAGTGACATTTTAAGTGTCAGCTTTTCTGCTGTTCCAGATAAATCTCGGGTGGGGGGGGGGGGGGGGGTTAATCACGTACAAAGGGGGTCCGATTGGGTCCGCAGAAGTGTGTGAACTTTACGCACACCAGTGAAGTGCTGGCATTTAGGATGCGGCCGTATCACCACGAGCATCCTGATGTGAGCAAAGCAATTCGACTGAAGGAACAAAAGTAAACGGATTAAAGGTCAGATGTAGCTTATCGCTTCCACCACCCCACTGTCCAGTTTTTTGTTGACGGTAAAAAAAATAACTACAATAATAAACTATAATGTAATAACTTAACTGTATTTACAATTTATACAAAATCCATGGTAAATGATACATTATGATAAATTATTAATTTCTTAATGAATGACAGTGAACAATTATAATACATCCCGTCAAAAAAATCCATCCATCCATCTAAAGATGGCGTCTTAAGATGTGACAAACCGCTTCCTGCGAGAGTGAGAGAGCGAGTGGTGGTGGGGGGGGGGGCGATCAAGCACAACCGCAACATCAAATCATTCAAAGTAAATCTGACACCCGACACAAAATACTCTTAGGAAGTATCATAGCAAAATGTCACAAGACGACGGCCTATCTGAGGCCTATCTCTTGATGCAACACATTTCGTTCACTGTCTGTCCTGTTTGTCACTGGGTTGTCAGTAGTTGGCATGTTGTCACGCTGTTTCGTTGTGGGAATGTTTATTGTCTTTCATCACCGCTGTAAATAAAAAAAACAGGTAGTGGAAGTGAGGCGGAGGAGGCGGGCTTTAACTGCGACAATTATACGTGTGGCGATAGCTTTGTTTAAGCGTCCTGTTTGACTGCCAAATGAGAACCGTGTTTTTACCCCCCCCCCCCCCCCGGCCCCCCAGCCGTGTGCCCGAGGAAGTAATTGTTAAGAGTGATTTAGCATCACAAACACAAGGTCACATCTTGCCAGATCATTATCACTCCGGTTATTGTAGTCATGTTGAATGATGCTCCCAGTACTGATTTAAACAGAAGAGCCTCTAATGGCAGTGTGATGTCTCATCGAGGCGGGGCTCAGTGCTTTTCAACCCATTAGCACGAGCCTATTAACTTGGTGTGCACATTTAATAATAATTGATGTGAAATGGGAGTTTCTTTATGGTTTTGGTGTGTGGAAACTTTCAGAATACGGTTCATACATCCGAGGCAACTACTTTTTTTGTATGTAGGCCTTGTCTACAAAACATTTTGCTGTGTACTGGGATTAATGGGCTTTCGCTTAACCAAGTAAGTACATGAAGAGAGAGGAGTTTTGAGTAAAGAGGAGTTTTGAGTAAACAATGCGAAGGGTTCTCCAGCTCCAGCTTAATTATTATTGAGTCTAGTCCTTGCAAGGTGACCTCACCTTATGCGTCCTGGTCAACAACAGAAACATTGTAAACTAAGCTCAAAGGTTGTCTGAAATAAGAAGCCTAAATAACCACTCTCCTCTGTTGGTTTTCCACTTCTCAACTGAACCATCGAGAATGCTATGGAGCTGACCAATGAGAACACGATACCAACGTGCACCTGATGGATCCTCAGGATTTGCCCTGAGTGCGCCCTGGATTCCATGAATACGCGAATCAGACGGGAAACGTTGCTACATCTTAACAACGTCCCTAATGGATGCATTGCGGGGTGCGGCTTGTTACGGTTACACAAGAGTAAAAGGCTTTATGTGGTCATTGTCCGATGCGCATGCAACACAGAGGTGACGACGTATACTATGTCACGTGTGTAGGACGTCAACGAGACATGGACGTTGGTGCATTTTTCTGGAAGACTGAAGCTGCTATTCTTTCTACAGGAAGATCTTTCTTGCAGCTTTCATTTTTCTATGAACTTCCATATTTGATGTGGTAGTGGAGTGGAGCCCTCCAGAGCTCTACTGGGTTCGTCCACACACCTTTTGGAGAAGGAGTGTTTATGTGACTCTTTCCACATGAGTCACACGATTGAGACTTTCTGTACACTATTTTATAGCCGTTGAATAATTAAGTCCACAGTAAACTCTTACCATCTTCATTAAAGGGGTTAGTGCACTTAACAATTAATGTGCACACCTATAAAGAAAACATAATTGTCAAACAATATGCCAGTAATAACACCAGTAGATTTAGTCAGGAGCTGAATTAAACCTGTTCTTATATAGACTTAATAAGAGATAATACTTGACAATGACTTTGAATATATTGTTTTAATTAGGTATCGAATAATGTCGAGCAAAACAGATTTGTAGATTGCATTTGTCTATACATGGCATTTACCTTGGCAATTCAGCCAATAAACACAATATAATGATATAAATGGTGGCTGAAAAGACCTGGTTTGAGCTAATAAGCGTACATAAGCATGCAAAGGCTTTCTCTTTTAACATTCAATAACTGAATCCTTGTTGTTGCTGGATGGAGCCGTGTATGTCCGATGTGTTTTTCGAGAATAGAATGCATTTTTATCCTTATTTTTTCAGGCATACCAACTGACTTTCAACTTCTCAATGTATTCGAATGGGAATATTACCTGAATCCTCAATACACATGTATTCCATTATAGATGGCAATGGTTCAGGATTTCTCGAATCCAAAGGTTAGCACACAGCACTGTACTGGCTCAGCATTTGACATTATTTGGGGATCTTTTTGCAGAATGTACTTATGTGTTAATATTCAAAACATTGTCGTTTAAATAATAAGAATGAATGAATGAATAATTATAAGACATCAGATTATAATAGTGTGCTTGCCTTTCAACCCCACTAATTACCCATGAATTGATGAGACAACTAAAAAAGAGTCCATAATATACATAACATTGACCCCACATTTGCATTTACATTGGAAGAGGAGACGTTGGTATCTGTGCCGCTAAGATAAGAGAGGGGAACATGCTATCATCCCAGCGTTGTGGCAAGGGGTTTGTTTGTATTCTTTGATGCACCTGAAGCGAAAAATTATCTCAAAGCCATGCGACCGCCTTTGCTTACCCTTGCCGCCCATCCCATTACCGAGAACCTGTTTTCATACGGCCGCATTGTTTCAGACCGCATGCCGCCGCCAGAGAGGAAGCCTTAAGGCTGCACTTCACTGTAAAGTCACAATCAATGACTGTCTTTCAAAGCGTTCCCAATGATTGCCTATTATGAGTGTTTTGAGTGAAAATGATTTACAGATTGACTCGGGCCCTGCTGGGATTCATCAGCCTCTGTCTGAGGATTGTAATAGACAGCCTCACCACAAGCTCTGTCTCTCCCCGCTGATGTCTTTAGTCTGAAATGGTTTCCTGTCATTGTCTCTCCCCCCCCTTTCATTCCTGGAATATATATTGCATTGCCCCCCCCCCCCCCCCCCCCCCCGTTAAAATAGATAAACAAACACAGAGCAGGGTGTGTGTTGGCATCAAGACCTCAGGGATGGAGACATATAAACAGTGGCTTGGTGTATGTTTCCAACATTCCAAGACATAAATAGAATCCATTTTTTCATGTTTTAAACATTTAATGCTTCCTCTAAAGAGCTCGCTCCTCCCTCCCTCCCCCCGCCCCACCCTCATTTTTATTATTAATGTCATTTGCTCCCGTAAAACCACAAGGCTGCTCTCTTTAAGTCATGGTCATTTTATGCACTCATAGCGCAACATCAGGGAAGGAAGGGGCAAGGAACAGGACTAGAACGCTTCTAAATGCAGAACCTTTGTGTACTGCAGTGCATGTTTTGTGTGTAAAACTGAATTTAATGACACCCACAGTGTGTTACTAGTAGCTCTCCCAGTAAGAGGGAGGATAGGGTGCATGGGAATATACAGACATAGGAGTATACATTGATTTTCTACGAGATAGTGAGGTTATTTTTGAAGGGCGCTGTTGTGTCTGTTTTATAATAATACCATACAGCAGGAGGGCTATATTGCAAACACACCTACCATAGGTACTGAACATTAGTTTCTTTTTTTTGTACATACTGTACATCTTATTTTAAATGTTTAATTTAATGAGACATGTAATTAGTTACTTCCATTTAATGTAGAACATTTGGTGGATCTGTGCTATGAACATTTTGAAGCAATATGGAAGATGATAAATGAAACGCTTGCCCACGGGAGACGAGTAGCCTATGGAATTGTTTCAGTATAGCATATTAGACTTCTAACTTTGCAACTAGAATACAGCCAATGTCAGGTTGAAAACCCCACTGTGAGTATTATATTGTTGTCATTGAAAAGATGCGACCAACCAATCAGAAGGATTTCCATTAGGTCTGTAGCCATGACATTGATTTTATACTGGTGGAAGCGCTAATGACGGACTCAAAACAATGTTCTGTCCATGACCTGTCTGACTGCAGCTGCCATTTTGTCTGTTACAAATTGAGTGTTCTGCAGGGCAGGGGCTGCTAATGGGAGGCAGAGAGAAAGGGAGAGTGACAGGGGGAGGGAGAGGTAAATGGACAACGAGAGGGGGAGAGAGATGATGATTTCATGTTGGCTTTTTACTGTTTTACTGCTGGCTGTTGCATGTATCAAATCGTACGATAGATTCAAAATATAAACCGGGACAAAAATATTGATCAAAGTTCTTCTTTCGATTGTATTCATATAGCGATGCTTCTGCCGTTAGCGAAAGTCATCTTTGCGGTAGCCATTTATCCCAAAATGTGTCTTTCACATCTTGCCGAGGGGTGTTTGTCTGTCACAATACATAAGCGTGGAAGGAGGTGGATATCCGATGTTGTGACACAATTTCACTCAAACACTCTTGTTAGGGGGGGGGGGGGGCGTCAAAGACGGGCGTGGCCCATATACAGTGTGCCGGTGTCACGCTGTCACTTCGCAGCAAGAGTTTAGCTCTCACAAGCTGCCGCGTGGATCGATTCCCGTCAGGGGACTCTGCGTGCAGCATGCTGCTGCGCTGACACACGGCCACGTTCAAAGTTTACGACGACGACGGCGGCCGCCGCCAAGAGAATACAGCCTACACCTCCGCCAAGGAGGTTATCTTTTCGCCCCTTTTGTATTTGTTTGTCCATCTGTGAACACAAGCTCTCAAAATTTGCCACGAAATTCACAGATTTGGTGGTTGGTCATTTGCCAAGGAAGATACTAAATGCATTTCCACGGCAATTGACACAAATATATTTGAAATATTAAATGCAAATAGAATTTGTGCTTAAAGGCCTAACATAAATAGCTTAAATATTTCACAACAATGTGTAGACTGTGATAACTACCACAATATTTACACCACTTATACATATTAGCCATAAAAACATAGCATACTAGCCATCAAAAATAGCATGTAGCATTATTACCTCATCAAAAATAGCATTTTTTCATGTCTCCTAAGGGGGATTTCACATTGCTCACCTGTGCTCTACTTAGCACCTTCTCTAGTTAGCTTTATTTTCTTTATCTTCATTATTGTTGCTTTTCATTGTCACTGAATACACTCCATCAATAAGCCATGGTGGTTGAGTGAAGTTGCAACATGTTGCCCAGAAACAGGTTGACTTGTTCTAAAGTTACGAGCCTTCTGTGGAACGGTGGCATCTAATTAACATGTCTAATTCATTCAGATGTTTGAAGGATGATGAAACTTACTGAAAATGTCGGTCCCTACCAAAAATGCACATGATGCCAAGTATTGTCAAGATAACGCATTTATTTTGAAATAGCTCGTTTAAGGTTTCAGGTAAAAAGAAATCCTGGTTCATAAAGTCAAACGTCCAGTATCTAGAGGTTATGATGATATATTATTATGATGGGGGATTATATGCGACTAATATTATTATTGACGGTGTTTTGCTGTTGTTATCAGATATAAACAGATGAGCAACATGTTAGTAAAATCTAGCACCGCCTCATGATTCCCATGGGCAACATTAAGATTAATTGTGCCCTTTAGTCGACACACCATGGGCGTAACCTCCCCGGGATTGCAATGATATTTCTTTATGAAACTTGAAATATGTGCTGTCCTTGACACCTGCCACAGTTTAAAAATAAAAGTATTCTATTTCCTGTGGGTGCTGTGGTGCCTGGATGCCTTCATCCCTGCTTGCAGCTATATTTGTGCGGGATATTTGTTGTGGCAGAAACAGAATGACGGTGCTGCAGCTTTCCGTATAACAGCCCGGAGACAATAACTTATACGTTTCAATCAAAAAGCTATTGCGGCAATAATATGACTGGAGCCCGGCTGTATTTTTGTCAGTATCACAAGTAAGCCTATATCCCTGAAGCCAAGACATCACATCACTTTTACAGTGATTTGATGTGTAAACCTTATTTGCCCCACACAAACAGATTGTTTAATCTCCTTTGAAACTCTAGGGATGTGCTGATGCAACAGTTTGTGAGTAATGGAGTACTTGAGACCAGAGCAATACTTAGTTACAGGTTATTTGATATGTATATTACAGATATTGCGCCTTAGGACAGTGCCGCACTGCACTGCTTTGATGAGGCATGTTGAGAGGCATGAACCCATTTTGTTTCATCATCTCATAATGATTTAGCCATTGACTCGATTGTAACGATGGTGAGGATCGAGTATCTTAACTAGCTAATCTTTTAGTCTTGAAAACGTAGCATTATGTGGACCAGCTGAGATCAAAGCATGGGCGATATATACCCAACGGACACCCCAGTGGGATATTTCAGACACAGGAAGAGATTAAAAGAAAGAGATAAGAGTCTGTTGCTCATCAGGTTGATGGAAACTCTGTGATGGACTGGACACACAACACTTGTGGCGTTCTATCTCAAAGGACAGGCTGTTCCTTCTTCAGAAGGCCCTGGTCCTTGGATGTGTGCTGCAGGCTGCTGCAGATGTTCCACCACTCTGTGGCGGCCCGCTCACTGTTCTTTGCTGCTGCATGCTGGTGAGGAAGCATCAAGGCTTGGGGGCGGGGGAGTGGCGGACTCAGTTAGCTGGTGAGGACGGACAGCTATGGGCTTGGACTATGACAGGACAGACTGGAGGAAGTGGTGAAGGAGAGAAGAGATTGAGGGACATAATCAAGAGCATACTGCAACCCCCCCTTTGCCTCCATGATGAGCTGTGTGCAGTAGAGGAGCACACACACACACACACACACACCATATGATTCGCCCTCCTTCCTTCCACACTGGGTTTTATTTTATGCCTTTATGTGAAAGACATGTAGATGTCATCTGGACACATCTGGAATGTACATACTTAGGACACTTGAAATATTGCAAGTTATGCATGGCTTGTAATTTTTTTTTTCTTAGTGTGTTAATTGTTTATTGTCTATTATTAAATGTGTGTTTAATTTTTTTGTCTTTTTTTAATTTTATTAGCATTTTTTGTATGTACTACTATTTTCGTCTATCCTAAACACCCACATTTCCCTGTGTGAGATCATGTTCTCTTATCTTAATGTGGAACCCGCTGTGCCGTAAGAAAAGGCAACCCCCAATAAGAGGTTACATGGACGACCTCACCGTGACGACTATGACCCATGTAGAGGCGAGGTGGGTGCTAACTGCTCTGGACCACATGGCAACATGGGCCAGAATGAAGTTCAAGCCAAAAAAATCAAGGAGCATGGTGATCAGGAACGGGAAGGTGACCAACAGGTTCAAGCTGCATGTGCAGGAGGAAGTGATTCCATCGATAGAGGAGAATCCAATCAAGTGCCTCGGAAAGTGGTTTGATGAATCACTAACGGACAGGAACAACATCGCCAGTACAGAAAAGCAGGTGGAGGAATGGTTGAGGAGGATCGAGAAATCAGGGCTCCCGGGGAAGTTTAAAGCATGGCTCTATCAACACGGGCTGTTGCCAAGACTCATGTGGCCGCTGACTGTGTACGAAGTCCCAATGACGTACGTGGAAAGAGTGGAGAGGAAGATCAATAAGTACCTCCGGAAGTGGCTGGGAATCCCTCCAAGCTTCACTTCAGTCGGCCTCTATATAAGATCAGGGCAGCTCCAACTTCCTCTGTCATCCGTGGTTGAGGAATACAAAGTGGCAAAGTGCAGAGTCGTAATGACATACAGAGACTCCCAGGATGAACAAGTCAGACACGCAGGCGTCACTACAAGATCAGGACGAAAGTGGGCAGCTGACTTATCTGTTGCACAAGCTGAGAGCATACTGAAGCTTCGGGACGTCATTGGGGCGCCATGCACAGGAAGACAGGGCCTTGGAACCTCCCATTTCCAACAGTGGAGGAAGGCAGGAACCAGTGACCGAAGAGCCATGATTCAGGAGGAGGTACGGAATCTGGAGGAGGAAGGACGGAGGTCAAGGGCAGTGGAGTTAGCTTCTCAAGGAGCCTGGACGAAATGGGACCTTCCCAAGAGGAAGATCACCTGGACGGACCTGTGGAGACTGGAGCCATTCCGCATCTCCTTCCTGCTGAGATCAGTTTATGACACACTCCCAACCCCAACAAACTTGCATAAGTGGGGCCTGAGAGAGGACCCATTATGCAAGCTTTGTGGGGAGAGGGGCACCATGGCTCACATCCTATCCGGGTGTAAAACAGCGCTCACCCAAGGAAGGTACAGGTGGCGCCACGACAAGGTGCTCATGACACTGGCTAATACATTAGAGCAGGAGAGGAGAAAGAAACGACAACCACTGCGGAAAACAACACCAATCCGGTTTGTAAGTGAGGGGAAAGAACCATCACCCTCAGTAACAACAAGAGCCAGCCTGCTTCAAAAGGCTCAATCATGGGAAATGAAGGTTGACCTGGGAGGAAGACTGACGTTCCCACAGATTGTTCAGACAACCCTGAGGCCGGATGTAGTACTGTGGTCAGAAGAGGCAAAGAAGGTCATCCTTATCGAACTTACAGTCCCATGGGAAGAGGGGTGTGAACAGGCCTTTGAAAGAAAGAGCAC
This sequence comes from Urophycis tenuis, assembly GCA_036785325.1. Classification (NCBI taxonomy): domain Eukaryota; kingdom Metazoa; phylum Chordata; class Actinopteri; order Gadiformes; family Phycidae; genus Urophycis; species Urophycis tenuis. Next base: position 6,756,850 of record JAXIVH010000005.1, on the reverse strand, counting down.
CAAATATCAAGACCTTCTGCAGGACTGCAGGGGGAAGGGATGGCAAGCATGGCTATTCCCAGTCGAGGTCGGCTGTAGAGGATTCCCTGCGCAGTCAGTGTGGAGAATGCTTACAGCCATTGGAATGACAGGTAAGGAGAGAAAGACAGCAGCTCGCAGGATGGGGGAGGCAGCAGAAAGGGCCTCTTGCTGGTTATGGAGCAGGAGAGAGGAGTTGAGCTGGAAGCCAGGAGGAGGAGATGGGCAGTGACCTGGCCACCACTGCCGGCCCACCATCGGGAGGGTGTTGTGGATAAGGGTCGAAACACCCAGTGAACGATGGACACCACCTGATGACATCAAATCCTCCTGGCCAAGGCTACATTCACGTGAAGTGAATGAAGGTTGAAGCATCGTACGATGTATTTGTAATGTGTGTTTAATTTTTTTGTCTTTTTTTAATTTTATTAGCATTTTTTGTATGTACTACTATTTTCGTCTATCCTAAACACCCACATTTCCCTGTGTGAGATCATGTTCTCTTATCTTAATGTGGAACCCGCTGTGCCGTAAGAAAAGGTACTGTTCGTTTTGTATATTGTTTGTCTTTAAATAACATTCACGTACAAAAACATATTCATTTAAAGTGTATCTGACTGTTGATCCACATGAAAAGAATAACCAACATATTTCATAATGCAATATTGAGGTTTAAGGCATTGTGTACAATTCACTGCAAATGTTTTCCTTTCTAATAATAAAAGTTAAATTGGTTTAGGCGACATCTGAGAAATGCCTGACTGCAGGTCCACCCCTCACAGAGTTGTTTGATTTGGGTGTGACTTGTGTTGTGTGTTTTCCGTGAGTCTGACTGAATGAATAATTCCTAATTGAGATTGGTTGCCTAAGAGGGTTCTGATGAAAAGTTCAAAAAAACATAATTTTCCCAATGCCAACAACTCAAATTTATTTAGGCAATTGCACTGCTGATGGAAAAGCAATATCGCACCTGCACAATTTAATTAGAAATGCACACAAATGCTGTGTGAGAGTGACTTTTGTTTGTGGTCAGTCATGGGATAATGTCATCTTGCCAGTATTTTTTTTTTTTTTTGGCCTACTGGCCAAAAAGTAATTATAACGTAAGCTACTCATGTTCTTTTAGATATCACTCCTGGAAAGGGGTGATTTGATATTTAAGTTGCAAATATCTAGTTATGATTAGTTCTTTTTGATTCCCTTGCTGATTGGTTCTACTTCATTCTTACTGACCGCCAGGGGCAGTGGATTTATCCGCATCACGCATGCACAGTTAAGCATCAACAAAGTCACCAGTTCCCAAGTAACCCTGTATGATCACATTGTAGTCTGGGCTCTGTTCCTTCCCGTTTTCTCCCGAAGCACGAAAAAACACGGGTCGAAAACATTCACTCTCTTGAGCTTTTCGCGGTGAACTGTCGTTCCCTGTACACTGAACGTTACATTTACATTTACATTTACTTACGTAAATAATACGGCAAACTTCAGGAGCTTCGGTCTCCCTGGAGTTATTTACTTGTCCTTGCAAGCGGCTCCACTCCAGGGCTTTGTACTTCGGATTCAACAACAACAAAACAGTGGAGCTGAGGAAGCTACGTTGCAGATAAGTAGGTTAGCAGCCATAACAAATAGTGCTGGTGAGGTAACTAGTGCTGTGTCTCTTGCTCTAGCGTTGTTGTTGTCGTCGTCATCTATTCTGTTGTGTGTGACTTGCTCGCGCGACTGTTTCCGCGCCAGGAGCTTACACTGAAGCTGAATCCATCATTTTTTATTCTTATGTCGGGTGGCCTCACCAGATCATTTCACACAGTGGACAGAATGGTATTATTTATTTTGATGTGTATTCACTGAAACACTTGTGCTGTCAGCTCCGCTATTATTTATTTTCACAGACTAATACGACCAATAGACCACACAATCTAATTAGCTGGCATGAATAATCACAGGTGCACAGGTTGTCTGGCCCCCCTGCTGGCCACAGATGGCCATGATCAATGTCCCCAGTGTTTAGAGCACTTGAGGCTTGGCGGACACGGGCTGTAATTAACTGCTCCTGCATGCAACCGCACCTTCAGGTCTCTTGACTGGCTCAGATCAAGGGCCCCCTGCTTAGCTCCAAGGATGGAGAGGGTGGAGTTATTGACAGGCTCGCTGACGAAGGCTAGACCTTCCAGATGCCCAGGGACCAGGAAACGTGTCACTGATACCTCCAAAACTGTCAAAGTACCACCTTGATCGCTGGAAGGAGTGTACATCAGACCTTTGGGTCATGGGGACCGTGTCCCAAAGGTACAACTACCAGTTCTGATGCCTGCCCCCAAGCTTCACAGTAAAAAACCTAAAGGATGTCTATTTCCAAATCGGAATCACCACAGAAAGTTCCTCCATTTCGCCTTCAAGGGTCAGGCTTACCGGCCATACAGAACCATGGGGGTGAAGATGAGATTGCATAGTCCATGATATGTCTCTTTGAAGATCCCATGTAGCCCTTCTAGGTGCTGGGCTTATGTGGAGCAGCACGCAGTGGCTAGAACATATCAATGTCCTTGAGCTGCGAGCGGTGTTCCTCGCTCTCAATCATTTAATACAATGGTCCAGAAGATCGCTTTGGGTCTCGCAACAGCTCCTAACATGAGCTTTCCATCATGTTTTGAGCCCCAGGGCAACACATCTTCCTGGGGAGCAGAACGAGACTGAAGATTTGAATATGTTGCACCAGAAACCTCTCCCAGGAGAATGGCGACTCCATCTAGAGGCGGTGGGGGAGGTTTGGGGTCGGAACAGCGAGGCAGTGGGGGTAGTTATTTTTGCTTCACAGGCCTCAACCAACTCCCGCCATTGGTTCTCCCTGAGGAAGCACCAGGATACACTAGCACATACCTGACCGTGCTGCCTCATCTATGCCGTCCCACAAACCTCTCTGATCCTGTCTACTTCGCACTGAAATTTGCACCACCAATCCTTGCCAACTGCAGCTGTGACTTTGTGGCTCTGAAGGGAACCATCTCTGGAGGGCTGTGATGAGGTGGTGGTCCAGACCTTTTTGAATCCGAGAGCAACATTTACATCTACTGCACAGCTGCCTGGTGTTGTTCTCCTAGAGCTTGTGTTCCAGCTTCCTCCCCTAGCTTTCCTTCCCCTCTTTGATCTTCACAGATAGCTGCCTCCTTATCCATCTGGCTGCTTTCCTCACCTTTCCGTCACCTGACTTGAGTGCTGTGTTCTTCTCGTAGAGGAGGGTCTTGAGCTATTTGGTTTCCCAGAGCTTGTTGTCGGGGATGCATTTAACCAACGTCAAGAGAACTACTGTCTACACAGAACTAGAGTGCTTCCCAGTCACTGGTCTCGTAGCAGTGCTGAAGGGCATGGCTAACCTCCTCAGACGACCTCCCCACAGTCCCCATGGGGGCAGGGGAGGACTGTTGTTTAATCTGGGGTTTGTACATGGAAAGAAGATAAAACAGGTTGTGGTTCGGTTGAGCTTTATGCCTCCTTGACATGGCAAACTACAGGTCTAAGGTCATCACGTCACACACAGTTACCACATTGGTAGACTACGGGGGGGGGGGGGGGGGGGGGGGATTTTAAACAGTGACCACAATGGCACGAGTGAACTCCCTGGATTCCCTGGACCAGTGCCTGTGGTAAAAGGTTGCACTGTGCGGCACTGCCTCTGGCTGTTGCTAAGAATGGAATAGAACAAGAGTTACTAGAACTACTAATGTAAAGGTTCCATGAATTCTGGATAACCACCAGTTCAGTGTCACTTGGACCCTTAGATCGTGTAGTAACAGAGCCCGGAGACCCATGTGTTATATAGGGGTATCACTTGAGCACCTGAGGTTATGGTGACGTCGTTGATGTACAAATTGTCGACTGCGCATATGCAATGCTTCTGGCAGTCATCCATACTTGACAGAATCGTAGTTACATACATAGCCTTCATTTCCAATGACGACTATGATCATAATAAGACTATGTTCAGAAGTTAAGTGAAAGACTTATAATTATTTATCTAAAATATGATATGTTCACTATGATATCAATGATATGATGAATTTATCCTCCCAGATGTATTTTTTGTTTAATCGGTTTTACATGCATATGAAGGGAGCAGCATTCTCTCTCAATGTCATGCAATGTATATCGCACCATATCATGTACGCAACTTCCCAATGTAACTACAATTTTTCGGTCCATTTATCCAGAAAGAAAACCTCTCTTAACTAGAGTTGCAGATTGCATACCGTTCCCACATTGTGACTGAATCTCAATTCAAAAGCGTCTCACAAACAGGGCGTGTGTGTGCGCGCTTGTGTGTGTGTGTGTGTGTGTGTGTGTGTGTGTGGGGGGGGGGGGGGTTATAGCAGTTTAATAATGATACAGACACAGTTGGTAGCGTAAGTTTAAACTGCTTAGTGAGCATTTGGGATGGGATTGTTGCCAGCAGATTGCTTGTTGGGTTGTCATAGTCAGCTTAACTGGGTTGGGCCAGATGTTACTTTATTGATTGTAGCTTAAATTGCCTACAATTATTTAAAAAAAAAAAACTAGAAACACTTATAAAAGAATGCACAGTGACCATTTGATTGTTGCATCGAGTTAGTGAATTAGCGTTAATTTTCTTCTGCAATATCGCAAAACACAATGAAGACATTGACTAGATTTGTGTTCATTTTGGTCAATTCTGAGACGACGTACCCTAGCATTTATCATAACATGAAGTTGGAAATATTGGGACATACTTCAATATTGCAGTATTACGTAAAATTACCATCGATTTCAGTGTAAAGAAACAACATTTGGCAGAAAGGTCACGCAATCATAGCACCTTGAACTATAGTGAGTGAAGGAGTCGGACCACTGCTCTGATCTTGCATCCATACACGTTTAGCAGATTTTGTTTGATCTGCGTTATTCTGTGTTACTCTAATCTTGCAAATCCCATGTAATTCTAGCTAGTTAAAAAGTTGTTGCGTATGAATATGAATGAATTTTAATATTTATTGCTAGGCAGTCATCATCCCTCTAGCCATTTCTTTTTTTCCTCTTTCCCCACTTCTGTCTGTACTGTCTTCAAATGATTTAAAAAAAGACTAGTATCTGCCTATTCTACTCGTGTATGTACCCATTCTACCATTTACGTATACTATCTTACACGTTTACCTATATCCCTGGATCAAAATTTGGAGCGGATGGCTGACAAAATGTTTAACATATTGTTACTTGGCCTATGCATGTTACTTGAGAGAGTCTTTAATATTGTTGAATGTTAACATAATTCATGACTTAATAAAAGTTTTAATTGGTGTAATATGTGAAAATGGAAATGAGATAATTATACATTGCAGCTTTCACACCCGGATGTGTTAATACATTTAAGAGGTCAAATTAATTAATTATCGCTAATGTTCTCACGCCGAGCCAATAGCATAGTAGTAAAGAACCCACACTCCCACAATTGTGTGAGAATGAAATGTGTTAGTATGCAATATGTTTCATCCTTGAATTGAAATGCTGTGTGCAGTGGAGGCTGTTATTGCGATTTAGTATACCCTTGTGTTGTGTTTGAACATATATACCCAAAAACAAGAAATGCTACCAATGTAATTTAACTTGAAGCCCACATACATAACTGACCAAAAACCTAACCAACCTCACCATTGATCCAGTGAAAATGGGCTCATCTTTGTAAAGGGTTCTTTACATTTTTCACAATAGAAAATGAGCCCTACATCAAAATGCCGAAGAACATCTTCATTCCCTAAGCTATGGCGTGAAAGTGTTTGGCGAGTAATGAATTCTGACATATGCGGCTCACTCTATCTCATTTTGCATAATACACTATGACATATAAGCTCGTCTGGATCCCATTTACACTTGTGGTGTGTTGTCAGGCTACAGCCAGTCGTTTTTTGTGACAGCCTCCATCTCTTTATGTCCTAGAGTCAGGGTGGGGAGGGGGGGTCATTCTTCTTTAGAGGTGAGGGGAGGTGCAAGTGTCTGATATTGATAGCTACTTAACTAATGTTGCTTCGCATCCCAAAACGACTGCCACGCCAGCTCATTACTCCTGTGCGACTTTTGGTTGTGTGTGTGTGTCTGTGTGTTGCATTAAAGGTTAAGTTTGGTGTGGGACTCAGTGTTAGCCCCATGGTCGTTTAAAATTATTATCGCCTATAATTCCTGCAAGTTCAACTGCTGACCAAATTAAAAGGAGACTTGAACCATCTCAATGCACATGAAGTAATGCTATTTTTTATTGTGAAATAATTTTAATTTATTATATATTAAGCCACTATTTTATGAAAGGGGGTTCTTTATTATGCAATATGTATCTCTAAAAGGATGTCCTTTAAATCATTGGGATATGATCATGGAAGGGAGCCATATTGAGCCAAATTATATTCCTGTGAAGCACAGGGCAAATCACAATGTTTCCTACATCCTGTGTTTCATCAATAGCATTGTAAGTTGTCCTGAAAAAAATACACTATCACTCAGCGATAACACCTTATTTATTCATTTTAATTGGATTTACATTTAATTTATTCAAGCAGGTTGAGATAGGCCCCGTTTGTCAAAGTAGAACTGATCATGATGGCTTCATAAGAAGACATGACAACACACGTAATAACACATGGGTTGGACAGATAAGATAAATAGACACAAAACCAATTAAAAGTTGGATGAAGTAGTGGCACTTGTGAAAAGGTTCACAATGCACAACTGCTATAAGTAAGATTCAAGATGAGAACGAGGGCGTTCGAGAAGCCATTGACAAGTATTGCGTTCACGCGACTTTGATTGACAGGCAGAATGGATTCCCCCGGACCCATCAGATGCCCCCGATTCGGTCGGAAAATCAGACAGGAGCAGTTTAAAATCCAAATTGGATCATTCAGAGGCAGGCCCAGTCAACTCGAAACAGATATTCTCACAGAGCATTTCACTCGCTAATGGCTAACGGATGGTGCTGCCATTTCTAACAAATGACTCCCAAACAAAAGCTGTTGAATCTCACCTACAGCGTTGTCTAAACGACGCGCAAACCACAACGACTTGCAGTGTGGAAGCTGTGTCTAATTTGGTTGCACTGATAAGCCAGCGTGGCAGTAAAACGCGAGGTCCTCCCATTATCTAATAGCTTGTGAGTGGCACGTGGTCAGTGTAATGCCTTCAGCAGCAGCAGTATCTCCTCCATGAGGTGGCTTCTTTGCTCCCCACGGCCAATGTTTAACAACTAAGAGTTTCAGCACCCTCAGCACCATTTCCAGGGAAACCCCATGCCCACGCAACATTAAACCCATTTAGAAGATTGAGTCTTAGCTGTTGAAATCTCCCTCTGGGGGCTAGCCAATGTGATTCCCCCCCGTCCACCCACCATAGAAATCACAGGAGTAGGCAACAGATAGAGCCTTTTCACAGAGTTGCCATCGTAGGACAAACACAGGTGTCGCTCACAACACTAATTTACCATCTTTCTGGTTCGCAATCTTAATTCATTCCCCTCAGTTGTGTCTATAGTTCAGTTCATGAAGTACAGCATGGGGAATATGTACCTGATGGAGCTAGCAGGCCAGACATGAAACACACACACACACACACAGTAGATAATAAAGTAGAGTACATAAACAACGTCATAACTCTGTAAACAACATCAAACCGCAGAGTCTGGTGAAACATTAAAGGGCAAACCGTTAATGTCTGTTGTTTTATATATTCCCTCACTGTCTCAATATGTCCATGCAGCTGGTTCAGAGTTCACTGCCAGGCTAAACGGAATCATTTGGCTTCTCTGCGCTGGTAGCACAGAGATGCTCTGCCTCTAGCCATATGCTACCGCACAGTCCCCAAATTCAGCATCTTTAGACCGCAGTGGTGTCTTGATGTTTATAGTGGTGGTTCTTCAGTCAACGTTACACTGATGGGTTTCCCCCGAGACGTCTGGACCTCGTGGGCCTTTTGATGTGTCCCTTTGGTGTTTTTGTCATGTATTTGTATACTGGCGGTCTTGAAATTGTTATTTTATTCGTTTTGTACACGTGCGTTACTGCATACGCTGTCGTTTGTATTGGCGGCATAGTGTGTCAGTAATGCGGACATGGGTTTGCGCAGGTTTACACAAAACATTCCTTTTTAATCCGATGTAATAACTTTTGTAAGCTTTACTGAAAGGATAGGCCACTCGTGTCCAACATCGAGGGGAAAAATAGATTAGACTGGCGTGTAATAGGCTTAGTAGGTCATATACCGCAAACGACAGGGAAACATGAAAAAACACTCTATAGGATAACATTTTACCGTTACTATTGCCTAGTATTACATTTCGCTTTCCGTTCGGTCAATTCTCAATTTCAGTCTTTTTTTTTATTATTTTTTTTTTAGAATGCATGCAGGGTTTCGGGGCGCATGCCCTGTTTACAGCATTACAAGCGTGTCACTCACGTCAAAGACGACATTTCGTCCCCTGAATGCGCGCCCGGAATTTCAAGGCGTCCTCTGGGGGGGGAGGGGGGGGGGGCGGGGGGCAGCAGCAATGATACATCGCCGCCATGATGGCGAATGATGAAACGATGTTGACTCGCCGCATTTATCTGAGAGCATTTCCACGACCAGATCCTCCCTCTCCTTTCACTGTCAATAAGCCTCTGGTGGCCTCCAGGACTCCCGTCTCCCTCCGGTCTCCCCCCTCCCTCCCCTCCCTCCCCCAAGCCATTTGTGTTTGTGTCCGTGTCGTTACTGGTCAGCGGTCGTCGTGCGTCTGGGGGGCGGGGGGGGACGAGACAAATCAAATTAATTGATTCCTGTTCTTTTTTTTTTTTCTGTGTTTTTTTTTTTTTTTTCTTCTTCCTGTATCAGAACAAAAGCCTGAAGAACAAGCTCCTGTCTGGCAACAAGCTGTGTGACGTGCACGCCGAGGAGGTAAGGCAGCCGCCGCGTCACTTCAACTGTCACGCCGCTCCCTCTCTGATGACTTCTGTCAAAACGCCGCGCCGCGCCGTTAGCTCGCCTCGATGCGGACGCACCGACGCAAAATGTCACCGTGATAAGATTTGATTTGCCGTGGGCGCAATCACATACCCGTGTCTGTTTTTTTGTTTTTTTTTTGTTATTTTACCGCGCGCGGTCATGGGTATGAATTCTACATTTGACTGTTGGGGGGGGGGGGGGGGGGGCAATCACACAGAACGGATTTTGAAGAAAAAAAAACAAAACACATGCGCTGATTTGATCCCCACATTACCGTTGTTTTCCCGCGCGGTGCCTTCGCCGGGCTGCTTTTGTTTTTTAACGGGACTCGTTTTTCTTTTCGCCGTGTGTAAAAAGTTGCAAATGTAATCTGTTACGACTGTTGTCCATAAAAGAGAAGAAGGCCAAAACAAAATGTTTGACGACAACAACAACAACAACAACAACAATAACGGTGAGAAGCTGAATTCGACAGTGCAGGGATAATAGTGCAGAGGTGTTGAAATGAGAACAATCCTAAGTCCAGCGGCCCGGCGTGGTCTGTCCTCGTCGCTGGATGAGTACTCATTCTCACAAACCACGAAAAAAGTGTGTTATTTCTTTCTTGAAACCGGTAATAATGAACCACCCGAGACCTACAACATAGTGAGACCTCGGGGGAGGGGGTCAGAGAGAGTGTGTGTGTGTGTGTGTGTGTGTGTGTGTGTGCATGTTTGCGTGTGTGTGTGTGTGTGTGTGTGTGTGCACGTTTGTGTGTGTGTGTGTGTGTGTGTGTGTGTGTGTGTGTGTCCCCGCCCCACATGTCACTGTCAAACTGAAGCCTAGATAGATGGACGAGAGCGAGACCCCCCCCCAACATTTGCATTCCACGGCTACACCCCCCCATCCCACCTCACCTCCAGCCATAAAAAGGGTAAAAAGAAAGAAATAATAGTAACGGTTGCCTGGAAACTATGGATGCCGCCCCCTCGCCACGGTGGCGCCGGCCGACTCCCGGCGCCACAAGTCTATTGAAACCATTGTCACAGCACAGGCCACTCCGTTCCGCCCCAATGTGTCACCTAGACGGCGCCGATTGTCAAGCCTTTTCGGCTCACCGCGTGAGATGATTGACGGGCAGCAGCGTTTGGCGGGCTGGCGATGGCGCTCGCTCTCTCTCTCTCTCTCTCTCTCTCTCTCTCTCTCTCTCTCTCTCTCTCTCTCTTTCTTTCTCTCACTCTCACTCTCTCTCTCTGTCTGTCTCTCTCTCTCTCAGTCTCTCTCTCTCTTTCTCTCACTCTCTCTGTCTCTCTCTCTTTCTCTTTCTCTCACTCTCACTCTCCGCCTCTCTCTTTCTGTCTGTCTCTCTCTCTCTCTCTCTCTTTCTCTCACTCTCTGTCTCTGTCTCTGTTTCTCTCTCTCTCTCTCTCTCTCTCTCTCTCTCTCTCTCTCTCTCTCTCTCTCTCTCTGTCTCTCTCTCACTCTCTCTTGAGTCTGGAGCCGGCCTGTGAGGAAGGGGGTTTGGAGGTATTCTTTCGAGGGGAGGGGGGCCGTCACCGGGTGGTAACCGGTGACTAGCTATCCCGGTGATGTCATTTGTTAACCTGTAATCTGCCATTAGCTTCTCCACAGGCCTCCCCTTTGTGATGCGCAGGCCCATTTTCTCAGTAAGGTCTGTGATTACCTCCATCATTTCTGAGTGGCTCTCGTCACTGCTTTCCTTCCCCCCACCCCCCCCCCCTCTGCCGGGCGAGGAAAACGTCACCTTAGACCACCTTGCACTTTACACATTACCTAAGTCGTTTTTTATTTTCAATAAAACCGTTTACAGAGTGCACCTCTATGAACACTGCAGTCACTTGAGATGAACGGCAATGGCTACTGAGGCTTGGTAAAAAACAGTGTGTCGGAGAGCTTGGTTACCATGCCGCCATCATTAAGTGTTTGCTACGTGCGTGCGATCCTTGGTAAATGCCTGAGAACGTGCCCGGTCCGGGTCCACGTTATCGCGCGTTATCTCGTCTGTTCCGTGGTCACTGCTTGTTTATCAGCCGGGACGGGGGTCCCCGCTCGGTGTTTCATTTGCGCTGTGGTCCCTCCCGCCCGACGTTAACACGCCGACGCTCACGTTCAGCCTCGCGCTCGCCGTCTGCTCTTCTACGTTTCAAGGATAGCTTTTTTTTTTTTTTTTTTTTTCTAATACAGTGAGCAGCCTCCGAAGAGCCATCGAGGTGTTTCGGAGCGGAGTCAGGTTTGAGATGGAATATGAAAATCAGGGCTTTGAAACTCTCTTGTCTAGGTACGGAGATTAGGGCCGGAATTTTATTTTTATTTTTTTTTAGCACCCAGCCTAAACGGAGCCGCCCGAGCGCGGTTCTTTATCCGAACGAACAATCGTCTGTTTTTTTGCAAAACCCCGCTTGGCTTTTCAGGAACAATGTGTCGCTAATCTTATGAAATGCCGTTCTGTTCAATATTTGGGAAATCCGCTGTCTTAGAGCCGATCTCTGTCAACACTGGGGGACCACGCCAGGTCGATCGGTAGGCCTGTCCGGCCGAGATCCCAGCGTTCGGCACCGCAGCATAATGAGACCCATGTGTTAAGGCCGGGCCGAAAGTAGGAGCATCTCTCTCTGTGTATCTGCACTCCATGTGTTGCTTTTAAGACGTCGTCTCCCTTCAAACTACAATGTTGGAGCGAGAAGATGCTGATGTGCAGGCGCTTGCCGAGTCCCGCGGCGTCGCTGTATGTCCCTCACACAGCAAGCCACGCGTCTTCTCTCAAACTTTCTCCCTCTCTCTCTCTCTCTCTCTTCTCCCCCCCCCTCTCTCTCTCTCTCTCCCCCCCTCTCTCTCTCTCTCTCTCTCTCTCTCTCTCTCTGCCGCTGTCACTCTCTCTCTCTCTCTTTCTGTCGCTGTCACGCTCTCTCTCTCTCTCTCTCTCTCTCTCTCTCTCTCTCTCTCTCTCTCTCTCTCTCTCTCTGTCGCTGTCACGCTCTCTCTCTCTCTCTCTCTCTCTCTCTCTCTCTCCCTCTCTCTCTCTCTCTCTCTCTGTCGCTGTTGCGCTCTCTCTCTATCTCTCTCTCTATCTGTCTCCCCCCCTCTCTCTCTCTCTCTCTCTCTCCCCCTCAGAGAGGTTGACGAGCATGAATGACCTGCTTATACAATGTGTCCCACCCTGCCCTCAACAACCCTCCCCCCCCCCCCCCCCCCCCCCCTGCCCTCAACCCCACTCCCCCCCCCCCCATCACGGCGATGGGATCAGGATCAGGTGAGAGGGGAGAGCAGATTAATGGTATGAACAGATAGGTCAGGTGGAAAGGGACAAGAACAGAACCTGTTTTACATCTAATAACCGGCTTATCGCCTTGCTGACACTGGGGTTTAAGGTTAATTTACATTGTTTCTCTCCTAAAGCAAAAAGGAGGCTGTAGGAATATCTTATGGAAGGGGGGGGGGGTAAGAAATGTGGGGGCCCTGGTGCTGACGCCCGCTGGTGAGAGTCATAGTGGTGAAGGACACGGGCTTTTGTTTCCAGGAACACGGAGCTGTTGTTCCTCCTGCACCTTCTCAGCCGCGAATTGCAACGTCAATATGCAAAGGCATGCGGTTGAGCATAATGTGTTGACTCGAATGGATCCCCCGGGACCCCAGCCGCCCCGCTCACCAGCTCTTCTTACCCCTGCAAGGCTGCCTCCATCAAATTCCCAAACCCTGACAATAAGTGGCACTCAGTCCTTATTCAGCCAGCCTTTCCTCGAGTTGTTGAGCAATGCCGCACCTAAGGTGGTGCTGCCCACTGAAACAGTGGCACCCAAACAGTCGATCGATGAGGTGAATAAATATCTTCAACGCTTCTGTCCTGCTCCCATACCGCCCCGCCTCTCCCCCAAGAGAGTTACCATTAGACAAATTGAAATGCATTGAAAAACAATATATATGTGTGTGTGTGTGTGTGTGTGTGTGTGTGTGTGTGTGTGTGTGTGTGTGTGCATATGCGTTTGTGTGTGTGTGCATGTGCGTGTGTGTGTATGCGTGCGCCTGTGTGTGCATGCCCGTGAGTCCATGTGCGTGCGTGTGTTTGCGCGTGCGTGCGTGTGTGTATGTGTGTGTGCGCGCGTGTGTGTGTGTGCATGCGTGCCTGTGTGTGTGCATGTGTGTCTGCGCGTGTGTGCGCATGCATGCGTGTGTGTGCATGTGCGTGCATGTGGGCGAGCGTGTGTGTGTGTGTGTGTGTGTGTGTGTGTGAGTGCATGCGTGTGTGCATGCGTGTGTATGTGTGTGCATATGCGTGCATGCATGTGTGTGCATGTGCGTGCATGTGGGCGAGCGTGTGTGTGTGTGTGTGTGTGTGTGTGCATGCGTGTGCATGTGTGTGCGTGCATGTGTGCTGGATAATCACTCGCAGCACTGCCCACACCTCCACACCAGCAGCGGGAGCAAGCGGGCCGCATCCATTTGCGATTCGAGTCGCGGGACACGGCGGCCCGTGTAACAAGGGAGAAAAGTCGTGTATCACGTCGAGAACACTGTAGTGGCGCAGACGACCACCAATCACGCCTCAACGACGCCTTCCCGGGGATAACGGCCGCTCGCTGTCTCTTTCTCTCTCTCTCTCTCTGCCTCTCTCTCTCCCTCTCCCTCTGTCTGTCGCGTGTGGCAGAGGCAAACAGCTGCTCTACCTGTAGTTAGCTGTCATGTCATATTTAATCCAACACTTGATCTATAGAGGTGTGGAGGGGTTCTTCTGCGGTTCCCGCTGACACACTTCTTCTGGTTCTGGGGGGATGGTCGGGAGGGGGGGGGGGGGGGGGGAGGAGAGCGAAGATTTGTGTTATTTATTTAGTTATTTATTTTTTTCGTTTTTGTTTTCTTTCGTTCCTTTCCCCCCCCCCCCTCTCCCCCGTGCTTTTAGTGCTGTTTTGGCCAACGCAGAGGCCCGATCAAAATGGCAGATTTATAAGGCAAATAGTTCTGTGTGCTGGCGGTAGAACCGAGCCGAACCCCTAAACAAAAATGAAATCCATAAACCAAAAAACTTTATAAAAAAAAAAAAAAATCCAAATCCAAATGAATTGCCATGTCATCTTAACTGTGTGTGTCAGTTTGTCTCGACCAAAACGAGAATGTTACGTTTTCCCGGCCTGGCAGACTGCCCACCGGTCTGTTTAATTCGTACTTTACAAACAGGGCAATCCATTTGAACAGTGCGTGGGGGTGGGGGGGGGGGCGGCGCTGCTTGGACTGCCCTGCTATGTGCTGCTGTGTTGCTGGGCTGAGCTGCTGGTGGTTTCAGTGCATCAGCAGTGCCACTCAGTACTTCAGGTTTCCCTCCTGTGTGCATTTGGTGTTGCCTAATGCATTGTTCTGCAGCGCAAGTGGTGGGCGAGGGATCTGGAGATGGAGATGGAGCTGGTGTTGTTATAGTAGGGCTGGAGGTTATAATGGGGGCAAAAAATAACAAACATATTACATGTAGATGTTCATCTGTGACATCAGGCAAACTGACTGTCTCTGATGGCCATTGAACTAATTGGACCTGAGGTCTTGCTAGCTTAATAACGTTGTGGTTTGTTGAAGTTCCCAGTATTAAGTGCTGTGAAACGTACAGTATGTTGACAGAAGTCATGCAAGCGAGACAAGACAACACGTCAGCTCGGAAAATACAGTCTTTAAGTGAAGGTTATTGTTGGGGATTTAGCATAATTTTAGTGAGGAGGGCAACTTGCAACCACATGCATTCCCTTGTGTAACATACATACTTAACTGCACTGTGTTATTGACAATGGATTGCATTTGGTGTATTTTTGTCAACACAAAATACACAATGACTATGAATGTACTTTGGCTTTAATGAATGTTTCGGGAATGTACGGCATTCATCTGAAAATAGAGTTTTATCCACCGTTGGCTTTCATCTGTTTTCTGTGTCAAATTGCTATGAAGGACGACACTCTTCCAACAAAAACACTCACTTTGATTTTAGGCTTTTAAAAAGGAGCTGGTATTTTAAAAACAGCCTTTAGTCATTTTCATGACTAAAGAAAAAGCACAACAAACAAAGAAAAAAATGTTTTAAAGTAGAATGCCATCACTTCTTTCTACAATGCAAGCGCTTTACTCTGTGGTTAATAGTAATTCATGATAAAAAAACCATTGATGATATACCTATGAAGCATGCATTTTCCCACAGTGTATCCAGATGGAATATGATGGAACCCGTGGAGAAGATAAGCTAACCATTGTGTTTCCTGCTGCTCCAGGAGATTGTCACTATTGAGACAGTGAGGATGAAAACGCTCTTATTTACGAAGCATATATGAGCCTTTCTCTCTCCCTGTACTTCAGTGACGGCAGTATCATTTTATTTATTTTTTCGTGCATTTCTTTTAGTCCGGACGCATAATAGCAGGAAGTAAAAGTTAATGACGCCAAACACATTCCCATTGTTTATTTGCTGAATAGCGCGTGGTTAACGGGGATGTTATGATTGTATGTTTTATTCAAGGTGATATTTTCTTTAATAGAGTGACTTCTCAAAAGAAAAGTACAAAGTCCTAACAATGTGATCCCATGAGGGACTGGAATTATAACTGAAAGTCGTTTCCTTCCATAAAGCTCTGAATTACTTTGCACTCTGCATACAGTCCAAATGACTACACTCACCTTTTCACTTGTTATGTATGTATACATATTTTCTTTTTATTATGATTCATTCTTTCTTCTTTTTTTTTTTTTTGTTTTTTTTTTTAACATTTTATGCTTACCATGGCTGTTGACTTGTGACTTGACTTGTGCAGAGTCCTCCACAATAGTGCTTCCTTTTCCAGTGGCTAGCGAGCGCTCGCCGCTCACCTCGTTCCTAAACCTAATTTGGCGGCGCTGCGTTCTGTCTCTGGCTCTCCATCAGCCAGGGGACCCCTGAGGTAGAACCAAAACAACGTCCATGAGAGCCCAATGGACGCCTTTCTGCACATTGCTGTGTTCCCCGTGTGCGTGTGTCTGTGTGTATGTGTTTGTGTGTGTGTGTGTGTGTGTGTGTGTGTGTGTGTGTGTGTGTGTGTGTGTGTGTGTGTGTGTGTGTGTGCACAGAGGTGGAATTGCAGTGGGAGGACAGTGGGCAAGCGGCCAGGGCATGACTGCATCATTGTGTGGGCTTTGCAGTCTAGTGAAGGGGAGATTTGATATTTTCTCTCCTTACGAGGACCTAGGGAACTCTCACAAAGGAGTCTTGCGCTGCGACTGGCAGAATCCCACAATGTGATCTAAAACCAATTTCACTATTTGAATAAGCTAACACTTATTTCCTTATCTTTCCCTTGCAGTCCAAAAAAATCCAGGCTCAACTGAAAGAACTGCGGTAACGGGAAAAAGGATTTAATTTTTAAGGTAAGCTTGAATCGACGGCTTTGTGGCACGGGATAAACAGGTACTGTGGGTCACCTTGAGACCATGGGCTCCATCCGGGCAGCCATTCCAATTAATTCAATTTGCAATTACAGAGTCCCCTCCAGTCAGGCAACAGCAGTGCAGGGAAGCAAGCGCTCCTAATGTCCCACAGTACACCCATTCTCCTTCTCTGCTCCTCCCATCCCTGTCAGTCTGCTGCCCAATAATAATAAATGGTGTTGACAGCGCGGGATCATGCAGCTCGGAAAGTATGCATTAGCCGCTGGAAAATGCAGCCGGGATGAATTGCAAATGACGTTATGTATTGCAACCATTCAACACATAGCACATTTATTATGAACATCAGCACAAAAAAAAACTGCCACTTTACCCGACTCTGGATTTATTTCCCGATGACGATGTGAAAACGACCGCATATACATTAACGCGCCGATCCGAACTCACAACGACGGCGGTGGCGGCGGTGGCGGCGGCGGCGGCGGTAAGGACGCGGTCGCCCCACGGTCGCCTTAACCTCCCCGGCTTATTTATCGACAGCTCCTCGCCCGGCGCGGGGCCTTCCTCATATGGTGTTTGTCGAGTTCAGCCTCCCAAAGATGCACGATGACATTTCGCCACTTTTTTAAATGTATAATACGACCTCCGCCACCGCACCCCCCCCTCCACCACCCACCCCCCACCCCCCAACCGCCCTTCATTTATGAGGCTACATCAGACGGTGGGTGGGTGGGGGGGGGGGGGGGGGGGGGGGGGGTGTGCGCTAAAAATAGACGCGCGGGAACCCGCGTCGGCCTTCAGCCCGCCGCGCCGGCGATGGGACGCGATGGGCTGAATTAACCGTGTCATCCTACAGTGGCCCGCCGTTTGCTCTCCGTCTAGACTCCCCGAGTGAGTGATCCGTCGGAATGTTGCTCCGCCGTCGCCGGCCATAAATCGTTTGCCTCCAAATTGCATCCGTCGCTCACCCTCAAAACAACCCCATTCCTCAATGTCGCCCCGGCCTTTTATTTGAGCCTTTAAAACATAATGGGCTCAGGTGATTTGCTCACGTCGCCGGGGGAGCTAATTTGATGTCGCTCTCTTGACTTGTCAAACATTGCGTGGCAAACGAATCTTCCCCCCCCCCCCTCTCCCTGGGCGCCCACGTCCGCACGGGGAAATGACCCCGCGGTCATTTGTCCTCGTTGGCGCAGAATGTCAAAGGGCACGCGTCATTACCTCTCTCTGGCGATGACTCAGGAACGCATCCTCTTGTGTTTCCGCTCGGCGGGGTTCAAAAGCCCACCATGCCGGAGTCAATAGTCATAAGAGATGGGTGGGCATGTAGAGGTCATGCGGATGCACATCGCGGCAACATGTCGGCTCCGAGGGATCTGGTATATCAGAAATCTAATCAAAATCACAATTCTGTGACTCAATTTGACGATCAGCGGAGAAGGCATATGTCAGTGTGCGCATGCAACACGCGTGTAAGGTCAGGCGACGTGGCTTTCTGAACAATAAGGGCGGGTGAACTTGAACGACGAATGTATGCGCCGTTCATCGTACACGCCGCGCTGAAGTACCGCCGTTCACGTTACGTGTCGATGCGTGATGCTACAGTCGGAACCGCGGCGGAAGAGCAAATGAAGGGAGATGCAGGGAACGGAAGTGAGGCAGAAAGCTGCGCTGACCTCGGATACTCGGATACAGACGGAGTGACGGTTAAATCCCCTTGGTGGTGTGTCGCGCGCCTAACACGTCACCAAAATGTCCCTACCCTAGTCCCAGCGGGCCAATCACCCTCCACAGTGGGCGAATGGCGGCTGGAACAATGCCGGGACATTACCGCCTTGAAGTCGCTGTGTGAAAGCGTCTCCACGTGCCTGCATCGGAGGAAGAGATCGGTCTAAAAGAGCAGTTTGGAAAAAATCGAAATTGTCTCACGCAGAGGCAGGCGCAGTCGACCGGAACAGATATTCTCACAGAGCATTTCACTCAGTAATGGCTGACGGATGGCTGTGGCATTTCTCACAAATTACACTCAAATTATAGCTCTTAAATCTTACCTACAGCACCCTTTTTAAGTGTGGCAAAATTGAATAAAAACTTTTTTCCTCAATTATAGTTAATTTCTCCCTTCCTTTTCATTTCCCCTTATTTATTGAACCATAATCCGCCAGAATTACTCCAAGAGATGTTGTGAAAAAAGGTTTTGTAATGCACTCAAAGCGATTTACATAATGGAATAAACACAATTGCATGCCCACTTGAATTTGAGGCATGAGCGGTTCCACAATAGCAAGAGATAAGGGGATGCGACGAGGTGACCCGATCGCCCCTAAAAAAAGACGGCTACCTCGGAGCCAATCATCGAGAACCCGTCTTGGTCGATGGCCTCGACTTTGCAGACCCACAGGAGAATCCCGACCCGTGGCGAGTCAGTGTTGGCAGCGAAGTACTGGCGCCAACAGGGAGTCTCCCTCTGTTGAACTGTCAAAACACGGGGAGCTATAGCAAAGACACGCCGTTTACATTGCAGGCGTTCCAGCCACAGCCAACGCACTTGGGATGCTCTCTCTCTCTCTCGCTCTCTCGCTCTCTCTCTCTCTCTCGCTCGCTCCCTCTGCCGCAACTTGGTGCCGCGTCTTTTTCCCGGCGAGAGATAAGATGTGACAGCTTGATGGGAGTGAGCGTGTCCCCCCTGTGAGTGACTACAAGTAGTACTCCACTGACCTGCCCGCCACCTACCGCCTACTTTCACTTTAATGGACTGAGAGCCGGAAACACGGCGCCGGGTTCCCTGGGACTCTGTGTTTCTGGGTCAGCGCTGGGACGCCCGCAGCCCTCAGAGCGGCCCACCGGGGGTGTGGGGGGGGGGTGGAATGGGCTGTGTTCAAGAGGCCGGGCTTGTCTACTTCAACCTAGAGAGCCTCTCCTCTTCAAGGCATCCGCGTACACACACACACACACACACACACACACACACACACACACACACACACATACTCCCAGATGAAGACATGTGACAACATATGAACACACACATACACACACACACACACACATAAAATCCTGCTCACTAACACTTGTGAACACACACACACAGAAATAAAAAAACAGCCATTAACACATGTGAGTCACGCACACACACACACACACACGTACGACATCACACACACACACACACACACACAAACACATATGTAAAAATACACCCACTCACACATGTGAACACACCCTCAGACATAAAAACACAGCCACTAACACATGTGAATCACACACACACACACACACACACACACACACACACACACACACACACACACACACATACACGCATATGACATCACACACACACACACACACACATATAGATAAAAACACAGCCACTAACACATGTGAACACACACACACACACACACACACACATACGACATCACGCACACACAATCCTAAAGAGTCTGACTAGAGAGCGCGGGGCACATCTTTGCATGGACTCGAAAGTCAGCGAGGAATCACAGTCTTAAAAGACTATTTACACAGCGCTTCTGCCCCATCTTGTCTCTTTCATTTCCCTGTGAGACGACAAAGAAGCCCCCATACAAACGCTGCATCCCTTATGCAGCTAGTTGACAAAAGATTTCTGCAGAACCGCGGCCGCCCCCATCGACCGGCCCGTCTCTGACCCGCCGGCGCCAAACAGAAACGCGGCGCGGTGGATAAGGATTGCTTCACCGCGTCGCGTTTGTACATCAAGTGATGACTCTAATTTGACAGCCGCTGATGGCTTTCTGGCACCCAAATTGCCCCCGTAGTCGAAGAAACAATCATCGTCTCCACTTGTGGTGGAGACGCCGGGCCTCCTCGAAGACAAAGTGTCGTTTTAACCTTCTTTTTTTTTTTTTTTTTTTTGGGGGGGGGGGGGGGGGGGGATTTGGCAATTTAAAAAAAAAAACAGGCAAGGCAAGACAGCCTCGAAATATGGGGTTCTGGGAGATGGACCTGTTATGTAGCATTGCAATGGATTACCTCACATTTGTGCATATGGAGCGTGAAAAAAATGAGCCCCTCCTAACCACCCCCCGCCCCCCCCCGCCATCACATCCAGGAAGTATAAAAGGGGGAAGAAATTGCACACAACCAATCAATCACCTCCCCTCCCCCCTCAGGTTCGCTCCCTGACGACCGGTAGTGTGGGACCCCCTGGAATCCTCAGTCCTGGGCTGCTTGACCTTGGCTCTCTGGGTGGAAGTCGGCGCACTATATCATTGTTAGAGGCCACTAAAAGATCCACCATAAAATCTCACAATGTAAAGTTCATTCCCAAGGCCAGCGATGACTGTTGGCGGTGGCCATAAAATGATATTAATACAATTCTGTGATAAATATCACGCGCATTTGCGCTGATGAATTCATCAATAAATGTAATTGGAGACCTTTCATTGACCTCTTGTCGATTTTATCACGCGACTTCAAGGCGGAGCGTGGCGACTGAAAGGGTCTCTTTATGTGTGTATTGTTCAATTCGCGCGTTAAACTGTAGCAGTAACCAGCGCTACGCTGCTCTCTACGTGTCTTGGCATTCTCAGTGGGTCTGGTAATATCACAAATGCAGTGAAACACACACACACACACACAAACACACGCACACACTTAATTGCGAACAATAAGTCTTGTTCTTAGTGGTAGGCCTGCGACAATAAATGCGCCTCTGCAAGTTTCCCAAAAGCATTGCTGTAGTTGAGCAGAGTGATCAAAAGTCCTTGTAATACATTTCCCCACATAAAGGAGATTAGTTGTTGTGTTGTGTGGGCTGGGTTGTGTGTCTCGTGAACCATGTACCGTGTGAAATTCGCTAAGCTTCCGCACCAGATGGTTACACATTCACCACACAATGTGAAAGCCGTTACCAGGGGAGGGGGATTACATAGTTGTTCCACAGGATGTCCCAAAATGACATGAATGACATGTATTGATTGACTGATGAAATGATCGCAGCCTCAGCCAGAGAATGTTCAGGACAATTTATGAAATAAAGACCCCTAAAGTGTCCAGACCAAAGCAAAAGAGTCAAAAAAGTGATAGCGACGTTTGTTATTTCCTGTGTTGGTGACTGATGGTGGGGCTGGAGAAGGCTGGAGGAGGCTGTTTTTTTTGTACGCAGTAAGTGAAGCGCGGTTGTGTATAATGTGCTGCGTGTCTACGCACAGGGGCAGCAGCTGATGGATTTGGAGCACAAGTTGACCATCGCCAAGGACCAGCTGGAGAAGACCGCGCTGGACAAGGTGAGCAGAAGCAGCCGTCCCGTCTCCCTCTCTCCCTCTCCTCGCCTGCTCCCCCCACCGTCGTCCCCCTCGCTGTCTTTGTCCTGCTAGCTCCAGTGGGCGGGGGATGCAGGGAGGTTGGTCCGCAGCTCAATCTCACTCCCACTGCACTCACACTGTGTGTGAGCGGTCCGCTGAACCCGGTGCTGTTTCTCTCACCGCCGTATTGTGTCCGAGTGCGTGGGTCGGATAAAAGAACAGAATAACGATTACTGTTGAATTATGAAGCACCGATTGCCGGGCATCGCTACATCACTTCACTTCTCTTTTCTGGTTTTTATTCAAGGTACGCGGATGAATGTGCAAAACAAAGGTATCAGGCCTCGATCGATACACATAAAATATTCAATTGACAAATGCCTATTTGTTTTCGGGAGGTGTATAAGAAAAAAACACGATTACGCCCAATTACCTTGTGATGTCGGCGGTGTGTTCCCGACGGCCCGTATCGCTGTGAAAGCCTCTGTGTTGCTCATCACTTTATAATGGGTCACCGTAGGCCCAACCCCCAACGGCCCTGTCAGTCCCTGCACTCTGCTTTTTTCTTGTTTATTTACTGGGCCTTCGGCTATTAGCCTCCACGGAAACAAAATGAATACAACGGTTTCAACCTTTATTGCCTTTGGAGAGAAGGCTTCGAAAAAGTAAACTTCTCTCTACGGAGGGACAGAGAGAAACAGAAAGTGAAGCGGTAAGCGAAGGTGAAAGTGGATGGAAAAAACATGAAGACTCGTGACGGGGAGTCCTTGTGCTTCCCCAACAGGAGTCTCAGCTCAAGGCCCTGAAGGACACGGTCCACATCTGCTTCTCGGCCGTCCTGCAGAACCAGCAAGGTGGCGGCAGCCACCGGTTCCCCGCCTCTTCTCCCCAGCTGTTCAGATACTCTCCTCTCATCAACAGCTCCAGAGTCACCTTCCAGCAGCCCCACGCCAAGGTAACGACGACGCGAGTGCACGGAACGTTCACCTCGTTGTCACTCGCATTCTGGCTTCACTTTTTTCTTTGCACCGCTGTGGAGCGAAGGTCTACGTCTTGATGTTGAGTTCCCCTGTCCCTGTTTGAACTGTGTGTGTGTGTGTGTGTGAATGAAGATATAAACCGATTGGGTTAAGTGGGTTTTTTATCTTTTTCTTAGCCCAGAATCACCCACATTTCTATTTAGTTTGTCTAAGGTACGAGTGCCATGAAGCACTTGCAGACTGATGAACGTTTGACAGAAACAGTGTCGGTTATCATGGCCAGTGCCTGACATGTCCTCAATGCTGTTTTTTGTACAGTAACCAACACTGGAATATTACCCTCTGACAAGCACAAGCATGTATATGATAACGTAACACATGTGTTTCACTGCATATTCTCTGCATAAAATGTCCTCTGATTTGGGTCAGGGGGGAAGAAAAAAAGGAAAAAAAACAGTTCGTCTTCTCCTGTAGCCTGTCGGTTTTTCCGTCAAAAGCAATTACCTATTTCACACGAGCAGCGGGTAGAGAAATACGAGTAATGGCAAACGCATGACATGAGAAAGAAGGTCTTCCCAACAAGGCAGGCACGTGTGTCTGTACACAGCGGCACGGCACAATGAGAGCCAGCATCCCCGTTGACACTTGACAGGGCGGAGAGGAGGCGCCCGGGTCGGCTGGCCTCCGCATCACATGTCCGTAACGTGTCCCCCCGCTCGTGGTTAAGGAACTTTTTGATTAGATTCGTTATAAATCGCGCGGCGTCCCCACAGCCCTCCGGTGCGATGGGAGGCCCGATGCCGTGCCAAAGAATTCACCTCGCCGCACATCACGGCTCCCGTAACACACTTTCTGCAATATCAATTGAGGCACTCGCCGATCATTAACTCCCATTTAAGTGACTATTTGTCAACCAGATGTCCTGGATATCACCCTTCCGAGAGACATCGCCGCGGAAACAATTACTAGATATAACAACGGGGCAAAGACAGTTGGAGAACTATGCCGGAGACACTCGCATGTCCAAAAACCAAAGTGGCGGTCCATTAAACAGCCCGTCATCCCTTCCCGCGGCCGTCTGCAGCTCGTTGGCGCCGGTGGAGAGACAGCGGGGAGACGGAGTGATTTTAATAAGGCGTTCTCCTCTGACAAACATCAACAGCATCGCAGCGCCTTTTTCACTGAAGAGCCATCAAAAGAAGGAATACTTCTGAGGAATAGGTTTTCAGGCAAACCCCTTTTTTTGTGTGTGTGCGTGTGTGCGTGTGTGTGTGTGTGCGTACGGATTTGAGGTTTATTTTGGTAAATTATTTTTTCTCAAGAATAGCTCTGCTTCGCGACACATTGTCGCCGCTCCGGGAGAGCTTAACAGCCCCTCGATGGCACGTCGTGAACTTCCTCAGTACTGCGGAGCTCTGGTCAAACCGTGTGTCTCCTGGATCCTCGCACGCTCCGTCTGCTCTCGCCTTTATCCCCGGCCGCCGAGACGTCTCCGGGGTGTCACGTGCCCTGAGCTTCCCCTTGTCTTCGTCTCTCTCTTCGTCTCTCGCTCCTGAAAGGCATGCATCCGCGGCAGTCAGGTTTTAAAAATCACCAGGCGGACTGTAAGAACCTCGCGCCCTATCTGCCATCCACGATCCTGGTGAGAAATTCTCTTTAAGAGGCTTTTCTCTCATCTATGTGGCTATCTCTCTCTCTCTCTCTCTCTCTCTCTCTCTCTCTCTCTCTCTCTCTCTCTCTCTCTCTCTGTCTCTCTATCTCATTCTGTGGGTGCCTGAGAGATTTGACATGCCAGCAAGAGGTTGTTTTTTTTTTCTCCTCCTTTTTTCCTTTTCTCTTTCACATCGCTGTCTGATGCCGCCATATCTCCTCCACACCGCCACCCGCCGCTGTGGGAGCACGGCCTCCGCCCCCTGCCCCCCCCCCCCCCCCCCCCTCCCCCCCCCCCCCACCGCGCCTACCGTGACGAGTACGGCGTCTGCAAAGTAAACCCGATAACCTCTAATCACTTTTCATGCCGGTGGGGGGGGGGGGGGGGGGGGATAGAAAGAGGAGTTCATTAGGAGGAGATCTCACTGTCCTCATCATTAGCTAAATAGACGCCAGCTGCCTGTTAAGATCGCTTTCCACCACAATTACACACACACACATGTGGCGGCGGCGGCTACCGCACCGCGCTAATTGAGTCGTTGTGCGCCGGCGCCCGTGACGTACGCCGCGTGGGCGCCAAGGCGCGCCGCCCCCCGGCCGCCACCCGCCGTTCGCCGCCGGCGCCATGGAAGGAGGACGCGACCCCCCCTGGACGTAACCGCTGGGATCCTGAAGTCACGGGGGGGCGGGCGGGGGGCGGGGGGGGGGGGGGGGGCGACACCGGTCCGCGGGGCCGCGGGGCCAGAGGGTTAACGGTGTTGTTGTCCGGATGAGGGAACTACTCACTTAAATCACCGCCCCAAAAAAAACAAAAACAAAAAAAGCATCTGGTGAAATTACACTGCACTACAAAGACCCCAGTGAACGCTCGCAGTGCGGCGCGGCGTGCGAGACGAGTCTTTTTGCGACGGGGAAAGAACTCGACGGGTAGCACTCGGCTCGCCGGGAAAGCAAATGTCAAGCCCTTGGCTCTTTGAAGATGTGTGCCGCGCTTTAGTATGCAGCCAAACAGCAGGCGCGGGCTCAGCTTGCTTCAGAACATAATTAAATCGGTTATCCTTGCTTCTGCTGTGTACTTATCTATCCATCAAGAGTTTAATACAAGTGAAAAGTAGCTGGATTTATTTGCGGGAGCGCATGACTAATCACGTGGTTATTATTGCTGGTAATCAAAAGGCAATTATTTTGCAGATAGTCAATCATAAATGCACACTCCTGAAATGAGTGGAGAAGCCTTTAATGGTGTAAGTGTTTCTCCCGAGAGTGTTCTGTCAAAACGGGACTGGGCGGAAGCTGTTACTTTCTCGGGATAATAGAAGTACACATTGCATCCCGAAACCAAAATCTTTCTTCATAATTTAATTTGTTTTGTTTTTTTTGTTGTTTTTTTTAATGTCGTGTGTCGGGGATCCCAAAGTGGGGAACGGCATAACTATTGGTTCAAGAGCAAACAGCCACCCCTTTCAGTCCTGTGTCTCTAGTTTGAGTTACTGTAATGGCCTTAAAGCTCCGGCAAACACAACACAACAGATAAGCAGAGCATTTACCTTAGATACACATGCACAGGCGCGCACGCACACACACACACACACACACCCACGCACACACACACGCGCGCACACGCACACACAAACGCACACAAATATGCCTGGCGAGAGATTCATTAGAGTGCGACCTGCAGGGATCAGCAGGATGCAAGTGGAGGGCCGCTTCATATTTAACAGTCTTGGCGAGCGGGGAGAGAGCCTCGCGGTCCGATAAGGCGTCCGCTCCGCGTCTCCGTAACGAGAGATGATGTCTCCCCAAAGCGCGCGGAGATACCTCGCGCTGCGGCCCTCCCTCCCACCCTCTCGTGATTGTCTCCTTGTCTAAATAAATATAAGCCTACGAGACATCTCGGCCACAGTGTGGGGGTGGTGGGGGCGGTATTGGTTTTGTGGACGGGGGAGGAGATGCTGTAGTGTGTTGTGGCCTTTCAAGATCGAAGATTGAAATGAAAATAATCTCCCCTTTGATCATCGCGCTCTGCGCAAAAATATTTGGTCAGAGCAGCCCCTCGTTGTTGTCTTGTGTTGCGAGTTAACTCTCTGGCAGGCCTGACACACATTTCTTTTGTGTGGTTATGAAAGGGATAGCTCTGGCCCTTGATTTCTGTGGGGTTTTTTTTTTTCAATTAACAATCAAAAGCGCCATCTTTTCAACTGTAACCCATTGTGTTACACACAAACTAGCTAAAAGCAATTTGTAAATCAAGGATTGTCATCACTTGACACTTGGCCACTCGATGCTGCCATAGACAACAATATGAATTCTTCTTAGCTTCTCTGCTAGTGGATAGGTAGGGATGAGGTGGGGGTGTGTCTTCAGATGGTCTCACCCACCACATCACTGCTAGATGCACTAAATCTTACACGCTTCACCTTTAAAGCCAGTTTAGCTTGTATGCTAGCCTGTGTTGCTCTGAACTATGTGGGTTTGGTGGAAAAATTAGGATTTGTTTGCAATAAATGATCCCATTTTATGTAGCTTTGTTTATTACCTTTGTTCTTTCATTTTGGGGAATCTTACAACATAGACTATAGAAATCGTTTTTGGTAACTGTTGTACTGCTGTTTGTTTGATTCTACTGCTGTGAAGTTTGAGTAATCGCTTTATCAAAACTGTTATATACTCTGCTTCGCCACGGTGCCTAAGAAGGCCCCCTAACTGTTATGAGACCACTGTAAACCACGTCCCCTTGTGGGTTATTGCTTCATTTTAAACTGTTCTTTCAAACTGGGAGCTTTTTTAAAAGCTCAGTAATAATGTATGATCCTGCGAAGCCCCCCAAATTGCCACTTTTCTCAAGTAATTCCGATTTCCGCGAATGTGCTGGGAAACATGTCGTCAGCTGACAAAATGAGAGCAGCGTTGACAGTGACGGGTCGAGACGGCCTCCGCTCATATCGCAAAAAAAAAAAACATCTCACTGCATGTTCTCGGGAGGCCATTTTTGACCCAGTTAAGGAGCGCGTATATATTACGTGAAAGACAAGGATTCCAAAAAAATCTGCCGCGACGGCGAGAGTTGTGTTTTTTTTCTCCGATAAAAGCGAAGGGGCGAGGCCTCTGCGGCAGAGCTCTGCATGTGCGTGTGTGTGTGTGTGCGTGTTGCCAGAGAAGAAGGGCGAGTTACGTTGCTGCAAAACACCAGGAGAGACGTCAGCGCAAATCTGTTGTTCAGACGACACGGCCAATCAGCGTTGTTTACCCACACCACTCCAAAGATGATTCATGGGAGGTGGAAACTCGCAGGGGCCGGTGGGATTGTTGCTGGTATGAATAGGTGGGCGAGTACAGGGGTTGGGGGAAGAAAAAAGAAACATACTTTGTGGAAAAGGAATGATCTGCTTCCCAATATCACAGCGCTTGATTCTCCAAAATAACAATATTGATATTTCCTTCTGGGTTTTGTGGCGGCGTATTTAACCCGCTGCCCACATCAGCCAATCAGGACGCCCATGGTATTAAGGCACCGAAACACACTGACGCTCAAGCACGCCGAAGGAAGCTGAACTTTTTCTGGCATCGCTGTCTCCGCACCGGAGGGAGGCACGCTAAGTCCCGCGTGGACTCACGCATCCCGGCTGTTTGAAAGCCAGCAGTCGAACAGAGACGAGTCGCAGAGGAACGGCGGTTGGAATAAACACGAGGCTCCGCATGACTGTGCTCATTGTGCTGATTGCTTAACATGGTAGAAGTTTACACACCGCCACTCTGCTCCACTTCGGTGTTTCTACCGCTGCATGTTCCCCTCTCACTGAAATGTAATATATAAGTCCCAGCAAGCGATGCTCTATCCCCTTGCAAAACAAGTGAGATTGTCTCCTCCTGCAAATAACTCGCCTGCCTCACATTATGATTTGTCATAATTACATGTTGTGTATTTTATTTATTTGACAACCAAATCAAAAAAAATATTTTAAAATGTATCTTTGTTTTTGGACGGATAACGGTGAAAAAAAAAAAAAGATTATCAAGCAAAGGCAACATTTAACCTCAAAATGTAAACGTGCACGCTGGTTTTCTGTGGCCGTGTGTTTCAGGATATTTCCAGAGTTCAGAGACTCGTGAAGTCCAGCAAGGCGCCTGTGAACAGCGGGGTAATGAGGAGAGGGAACGGCAGCATCCCGGACTGCCAGATGGAGAAGGTGAGCCTTTGGAGTAATTAAACTATAATGACTGATTTGTGCGCGCCGTTGTCCAGAGCCCACCGGGTCTGTCCGTTCATTGGATTCCTCTATAGGCTCCAAACAACCCTGGGTCTGTGTACCCCAGGTGTCCTCCATTTAGCTTTCATAATACAAATGTTCTGGGTTTTTTTCCCCCCTCCGATCGCTTCTGTATTAATTTGGTTTTTTACATTCCGATCAAAAAGGTCGGGAAAACACACGTCGACGTTTATCGCTGTGACTGTGCTTGTGTCACATCACCCGCACAACCGCGTCCCCATAGCTACACAGGTCCGTGTGTAGCGACAGGCCAGCGTTGATGAGCCGCGCCATCGCACCGGGATCCATGAATAGGGGCTGAAAACAAACGGTCAATCATGGCACCCAAACCCGTTCAGATTATGCTATATTATGCTATTCAGAGGCGGCCATTGAATTGCAATTTTCTTTCAGCCTAGATTGCG
This sequence comes from Urophycis tenuis, assembly GCA_036785325.1. Taxonomy (NCBI): domain Eukaryota; kingdom Metazoa; phylum Chordata; class Actinopteri; order Gadiformes; family Phycidae; genus Urophycis; species Urophycis tenuis. The sequence continues at coordinate 6,727,880 of JAXIVH010000005.1, read as the reverse complement.
TTTTTTTTTTTTTACATTAGACCAGACGAGGATGCCATGCTAGGCTCGCCAAAACGTGTGATTGGGTACGTGGGCTCGAGAGTGTTTAATGATTTTAAGCGGATGTGAAGAATGCAATGAGAAGGCAGAAAGACGAGGTTGGCTGGGGATTCTTCATGCTTATCAATAACGTGTCATGCTGTCCACCGGCGAGGCCCAGAAGATGGGCCGGGCTGAGGCGGAAGCCACCGCGGGAGGAAATTACTCTTTGTGGAAAAGCCGTCAAAGAGGTTGTTCCTTAATGAAATAGTGCCAAAAACAATGTTCACTGGTGTACTATAATTGATGATATCGTTCTGGCAAGCTGGTTTAAAAAAAAAAAAAAAATCTCGCTCAAGAGTGTGTGTGTGTGTGTGTGTGTGTGTGTGTGTGTGTGTGTGTGTGTGTGTGTGTGTCTGTGTGTGTGTCTGTGGCGGGGTTTGATCTAGATAAGAAGGGACACTTTTGAGTCGAGGGACTCAGATATTGTGCTTGTCTCATGACCACAGCCAGATCTCCACTGTCCTCTTCTTCCCGTTGGCTCAAAGGAAATGATAAGAGACAAGTCCTAAGAGCTGGCATCATTTGCCCAATTTCAGTTTCTAAAACGAAAGGTAATGAGCCTCAGCCTTAATCTGAGGAGGCTTTGCTTTTTTTTGGTCGATGGACCTCATTTTTTTCTTTTTTTGGGGTGGGGGGGGGGGGGGGGGGGGGGGGGGTGAAATATCAGTTGTGTAATTTATTCTGGACAAACCTCTTTAGCCCCTGAGCCATCCTACAATAGGATGGCTCAAAGCTACACTTTATAATGTGACCTCATATCGCAAGTTAAGAAATTAAATTAAACAAATTGTTCACAGATTTGAAAGGGCTTATAAACATGCTTATATACAGTGCAGCTGATTGCCCCGAGCAGCAAGAATATGCATATTTATGCCTCATACTGGGTGAGATAAGGCCAATAACAATGATTAATGAATAAAGTGACTCTGGAGGCTTTTTTGTAGCTTGCGCACTGGCCCATTTCCACAGCTCCCAGAGGAACCAAACACCGCATTTATCAGGCAGTGCTATTATTTACCAGAGTGGCGAATGTCAAGGTAAAAGTTATGGCAGTAAAACATTTGTTCGTTTTTTTTTTTTTCAAATGAATGCTATATGCTAATCGACATATTTGCGGGTGATCCAGTGTAATTATAATCTAATTTGTGCTTCTGACAAAACACACCCTCCTACCCATGTAGACCAGCATATCACAGTCACGCATGCATGTGCATGCGCTGCATGGAAGCAGTATGCTGCCTGGACGCAGTATGCTGCCTGGCGCATTTCAGCTGAAAGACTCTTTTTTTACAAGCCCCCGCGCAAAAAAACTAGCATCCGTCTCTCTACGTACCTGATGCAAATTGTGTATTTTTCATGAAAGGGGAACCATTGTCAACATGTTTTTTTTTTACGTAGGAGGGTCTAGTGGCAGGAAATGTCGGAACGTGCACATCAGGTGATATCTCCAGCACATAAACGCACCCCCCGGTTCAAAGCAAACATTTGACTCTACCCGATCGGCATTCGGAAGCCGTTTCTTTGCTTTGCGCGCTCTTCTCCTCAAGCCAGTGCCGGGGATCTTCAGCAAATAAAGATGGCAACCAAGAAGGCAAAAAAAAAGCACATGTCTTCTAGCTGGGAGCAGAGGGCTGTGAGCAGGCGTTCTCCTCCTTCTAAGATAATGCTGGGTTTTCTCCCCTTGGCTTGCTTTCCTTAACTCGCACTCTTCCAAGGGAAAGCAACTCCAGGAAATGCAGCTTGAATGACAAAATGCTCCTTTTTTTATTTGAGGTTTTTATCAGTCACTCCTAAACCGAAGAAAGTCACATTGCTTACATGGGTGAAGTAGCTGTTTGTAGATACCAGCCTCTCCGATGATTACCATCGCTGCTGCCGAGATACCAGAGTAGTGTGCGAGTGCACTGGCGAGGGCGGCAAATCCCTTTTGAACCCCCACAAGCAACACGCCACCTCAATACGGGGCGGGGTCACGACATCAGTTGTTGGCGTTTTTAGCTAATGCTTCAATGGAGGGTTTTGTGTGCTGGCGGACTGTGTTGGTTTTCTTTTTGTGTTTATTTCACTGTCGGTTCTCGTGATTGCACCATGATGTGCTTTGCTGGAGAATAAATGTAATTGTCAGTTTCAACTTTTTCGGGAATATCCTTTGACACAATCTTTGCATGAAAGGAACAGCATATTCTTTCCATGCTGTCTGAATGATGTTTGAAGCACGGGCCATTGTATAAAGAAATAGTTCTTGTTGTGTGCCATTATCTTGGTGTGATATGGTAGTCCACACTGAGGGTGCAACCTTCTGTTGTATGCTAATATGCACACTGAGGAAGTCACGTCCAGATTAAAAAAAAAAAAAAGCATTTTCCCCAGTCACTGTTTTTTCACGCGGGCATTTTGCCCGCATGGAATAGAAAATGTAGAAAGACGTGTCACCCCGTTCATGAAAAACCAAAACTGTCACTTTCCAGTATTATGAATAATGAAGCATGTACAGTGTGTTAAACTGAACTTCCTCCTTTGCCCCCCCCCCCCTGCAGATGGGACGCGACTGCTTCCCGAATCAAACCAAGGAGATTATTCTGGAGAGTAGAAAGCTGCCTGAGATTCACCAGGTAAATGAAGAGTTTATTCTATTCCAGACAAAGGAGGCCTCTGTTGACTGCATAATCAAGAGAAAATTAAAGGGGTATCGATGATCTGCTCTGAGATATATAATTCATGCATCCAGCGGCACCACTGGAGACTGAAGCATGCTCCAGAAAAGCCTGCATGAGAGATTTTTGGTGCAGCTTTCATTCCACACATTTGGCTCCCATGCAGAAGGTTTTAGGCTTTAGGTTGGTCCGTGGAATAGCTGACGCCATCGGTTTCTCTCAGCGGTGATGATTTAGTGTTGAAAAATACGCAAAGTAGCTGACTGTATACGCACACACACACACACACACACACACACACACATACACACACAAAAACCATATCTCAGTGTTCAGCAAATACGGTGTTACTGAGCAACTGCATTGGATTCAATGTAGCAACCTTTTGTAAAAAAAAAAAAAAAAGAATAGAGCCACTTGTGCACACGTGGTCTTAATTATGTTGTGCACTTTCATGCAACTCTTTGGAGCCCACATCCTGGTCGATATCCTTGATGTGCTCCTTGATATTCTCGACGCGCCACGGTTCCTGAAGATGGCCCCAAATACAATTATATCTGCGTGGATTTGCATGCAGGTCTCCCCTGCGGCCGGGGCTTTATAAGTGTTGTCAGCACTCTGTCATCATTACAGCGTCGCCGCTGAAGTGATGAGATGCCGCGTGGCGTGTCTCGTAGGGCCGCTTCCCGCCCTCTATTAATACACATGTCACTTTTCTGAGGGTTCGGATCTCCGATCCGGTCCGAGCGCGCCGCGAGTTGCCAGCAAGGGGAAAGAAAATAACCCATCACCCGGGAAACACAAGAAAAACACATTCCCAGGTTAATCGGCCTATCCGTCTTTAATTTGCTGCCACTTCTGATACATTGTATGTATGCGTCGCAAATCCAAACCCAAGCAGGGCCGATCTGGTGGTTATTTTTTTGCTAATCGGGGATCTAACAACAATGATGAGGCCGGGGTATAAATTGACACGTTTGTCGTTAAAGTCGGCCGCGGGGCTGATTACTCCGCCGTACAAGCGGCGATAATTGCGAAACATAAAGTGGCGCATGTTTGCGGGATGTAGTGGCACCTTTGTCATTATAACTAGAATCGTTTGACTACAATAAGGTTTATGGTTCTATTAGTATCTCCCCGAGGAGAACAGAGTGGCCGCTGAGGCAGACTCGGAGCCATGTGAGGCATATGGCTCGGCCTCGCTGACACAATCTCCACTAATGCCCTCAGCCACCCCTGCGCCTCACATAAAGTGGTTAGGCCTGCTACCCCCAATTCTTCTGCATTGTCCACGGCTGGGGCAGGATGGACTAACCGTTTCTGAGTTCAATCTCCCAATGTCCACGCTCGGGAGCCTAGCTGGTGGGCATACCGGCGCAAGACGCTTAACCCCAACTTTTATCTTTTAAGAATTCTGAATTCATTCACTGTCTTTTGATGTTGAAGTTGCTTTGGATAAAAGCGTCTCTCTAATCACAAAATAGAACATTCAAAGGTTATGTTCTTTAAAGTGCACCACTTGTGCTCATTTAGTTGTATTTAGCGTTACTGATGGTTGGTTTCCCATAAGCTATGACCTTTGCAGCTGTATTGCGTCGATGGTTTAGCCGAAGAATCATCCACTTGCTAATGGAGCAAATTAACCTGGAGGACTACATCCTTCCCCAATTGGCTGAAGAGAAAAGTAGGGTAAAGGCCATAATACCCAGTGTGGCTGTTTTAAAATGAATATGAACAAATCTATCAATGAGCCTAATCATCCAATAGTGGGTACCTTTTTTTAAAAACCTCATCATAATAACACTTATTGACTGAACAAAAAAATAAGGGCCAAAACATTCCAGCCTGGCGTACCTTTTAGTAAAGCAGAACAAGACTTCGATGGGCTTTGCCATGCGGCAGAAGTGACCTCTTCAGACAGCCTTAATGCAAACACACAGTGAGTAATGTGCATTTGCAGCTCACACGCACCTCACAGGAAATACGTGCGTGCGCATCGAGGAGCACTCAATGCAATCAAATCTCACCGTGGGAGGACACAACATTGTTTGACATGCTAGGGTGCTTATGTCCTCAAAGCCATACCACCCCCCCCCCCCCCCGCGCTCCTCCCGGTCAACAAACAGCAACACAGCAGGGGCAAACTCTGTACTCTCACCTCATGCCTGTGAAGCTTCTTCCATCTTCACCCCGAACAGGGGGGGATAGGGAACGGTTTGGGTCCCGAGGGCACTCAATATTTCATTGCGCCATTGAGGTTAAAATGCACTACCCCTCCCGTTCCCACTAAGTGGCGTGGTAGCAATCTCGTTAGTCTGATCACGACCTGAAGAGTAGGAAGAATACGCTTAGCATGTGGGTTACTTCTTATTTTCTGTTTGCTTTTCAGCACTCACAAGAACCTTTCAATAAATTGTATTTTTTCGGTCTAAATAAAAGTCAGGGCAGACCGGCTATCTCTCGTCGTCGCGGTTGCAGGGAAGAATTTGACAGCATTTCAAAATGACGGGTGAATGGGAGGGCTCCCATGAATAAACAACACAAAACCAAAATCATTTCCATGTAAGAGCGCAATCCTGTGCAACCCGGTAGGTAACGGCAGACGCAGAAAACAGCGTTTCTTTGACCCCTCGTAAAAAGTAAGTGGTGGGGCTGGGCCTGCATGGGAATGTGTTGTCTGCTGAGCGTTAACGCTGATGAGACACTAACCACGGTGTGTTGCAGACACAATGGCTCGTAGGCAGTTTGAACGGTGGCAGCGTAGGGGCTGTAGAATTGTGAAACGCTTCCATCAATTAAATCCTTTTTTTTTTTTTTTTTATTATCATAACTTTATGGTCCACTGACATCTCTTCTCACTCCATGCCATCTGCTTCTCTTTTCCGTCTGAAGTAATTTCAAGTCATCACTGGAGAATTACTTTTTTTTGGTGTCCCTTGAGAGAGCCTTTACTTAGCAATCAATCCCGTAATCGCGCCAAGAGCGGAGAGGTCAGCGTTGCCGGTCAGACCGCGCGGTGCTAGTTATCACTTCTTAACAGAACTGCAGGCCATTCCGGGGGCCCCCTGAACCCCGAGACCCGGTCTGATCGGACCCCCGACCTGATACCGATGGCCGCTAAAAACCCATATCCTTGGCAGTCGCTCAGACTTATTAAGCGTTTAAACACACGCACTTATTTCTCAAAACTTCCGTCACACTTCATGAAAAGCTTCATTAAAAATCCTGACTGCGTTTCGTGCGCCTGCTGTCTCGCTCCCAGCCAGCTGACCCCCCCGCTCCACGTCTTCTGCCGGACCCCGCTGTCGGGGAGTGTCCCCTGTATTGTCGGCAGACGGTAAAGCCCCCCCCCCCCATTCCCCAATGCGTCCACCAATGTTCACCATCGGCAAACACAGCGCAGGTGCTCGGCTTTCCGTTTGCTCTGCGTCTCGGGGGTTGCCGTCGGTGACGACACCGGACACCAGGATGGGCAGAGCTGTTTGCAACAGGTGGAGGACGTAATCCGAGTCTTACTTTGTTATCCGCGCAAATATCTGGTGCGGCGGCGCCGGTGGGCGCGCGTGCAACGGAGGGGCCGCGCCGTTCAGTCGTGCAAAGCGCCGCCGCCGCGAGGCCGTCGCACGGGGCCCCGCTCGTGATGGTGGTCCGGTAGTGTGTCGAAGCCCGCTCACTGCCGGGTGTAGAGGAACCAGCCGGCGTTGCACCACTTCTAAGCCATATAGTCGATTGTGCAAACATGGCGGATCACTCAAGCGCAATTAATCCCCCCCCCCCCCCCCCCTCCCCCCCAGCTGACAGATTGGCAAATGTTTAGGGCAGCAGTAGCTCAGTGGATAGAGCGGGTGAACAGAGCGGGTCGTCCACTCACCGTAGGGTCCGCGGTTCGATCCCCTCGTTTCCCACTTCCACAAACTGTCTGCAGGTCGAAGTGTACTCGAGCAAGACACTGAACCCAAACTTGCTCCCCGGGTGTTGAATATAGCAGCCCACTGCTCCTATGTACCATAGGATGGGTCAAATGCAGAGAACAAATTTCATTCCCATATCTGAAAAATACTGAGAATGACTGTAAATAAAGACCGAATAATGTTTCCGAGCATGAAATTTGTGTGATTGTGTGCACGTTTTGCTCACCTCAGAGTCTCCTTCTTGCCCTTTGACCTCCGCAGCAAAGGAGCCAGACGGACAGACAGATGGGAAGCGTTGCCACGACGACCCCAGACGAGGGTAAGGAGGCGGAGGACGGCGGCACCAAAAAGGACGAGGCGACATGAACACAAACATGACCGCCGCCGCCGCCATCGCCGCAGCATCGGGCGACTGAGTGGACAGCCGGGCCGTCGGAGTTCAGAACCCTTGCATTATATGGAAGATGTTTAAAGAGCACACCCTTAAGCAGGCACGCACACACACACACACAGGCACACACACACGCACACAAACACACACACACACACACACACACACGGATACACATTACACATTACATGAGTGCACACAAATCTGCATATACATACATTGTTTGCAACAGCAGGGACACTGGAATTGTCCGTGATTTACACAAGACCTTTGTTTTGAACACCTGTTTGAAAACCTCCATAGTAAATGGCATGCATTCTAGAGTTATTTTGAGGTAGTAATGGCACTGGTAACGTTCATGATTGTTCATCTGTTGTTTACTTAATAGATTTCTGTTGTGTTTTTGTTTCGAGCGAGGACACTGCTTTCTTAATATGTGAACTTTCTAGTTAAAATCCCTTTGCACTGGTGAGGTCTGACACTGTATCTTGTGGTAAGAACACAATTTTACAAAAAAAAAAAAAAAATACAAAAACATGAAAAAAAAATACTATTAATACTTAACTTTGACTATTATTTGTCATTCATTGTAGCAAGGTTAATTTACTCAACATTTTTGAAATATATAGCCTCAAGTTGGCTGGCCAACTGTTCAACATTTAATATTTCAGAGCTCTTTCTGCCTTTAACACTCAGGAGGCAAGGAGCCACAGACTCACAATGAGTCGTTTCCATGAGAATGTGCCATGCACTGAGTAGTTATTCCTAGCTACATTTATCTGTGTTATCTGACCTTTCTGTGCCCTTTCAATAAACCGTAATTTTCAGTAAATGTGTGATGAATAAATGGTTATTTGTTGGAAATAATTGAGGGTTTTTGTCATTTATACCGGAGGAGGGAGAAAAAACGAACGAGGGGAATGTGTTGCATGCATATGAGAGAAAATGGCGTTACATGCATACATTAGAGAGACGCGGGCTGATGTTCATTATTTTGGAACATGAAAGAAAACTATTTTAGTTCCAACTGGAATAAAATCGTAATTGTACCGCGGGTAGTTCCGATCCGGCAGGTCTGATTGGTCAACCAGACCTTTAGAAAGAACTTGATGCAAATGAGCATGACAGCACACTAAGAAGTGCTGAAATAAAAAAATGAAAAAAAGCCTAATCGGTGTGAGTATTACACCACCATGATTTGACCCGTAACACGGAGCTGCTTGTTAAAAAATACATGTGAAGGTCACCGACGCGGCAGCGAAATCTGAATAGAAAAATATTTTCTGTCCGCAAATATAACAATTCTTCATGTGCACCTTTCTTGGAATCGTGATGAAAGCTGGCAGGCTCTTCAATGATTTACCACACCTCATTGATTGAAGTGGCCATGGTGATATTTTTCTCGTGTAACATCTGTTGCTGCTGGCAAACACAAAAAGGTGCCTTTGCTGTAAAGGTGTCAGCAGCGTACCCCAAGATCTCCTCCAGCCTGATGCGTGGATGAGGGGCATGCTGCCATTAAAGGAGAATACAGCCTGCAGGGAAATTAGTAATTAACCAGCACCACGCACATGGAGAATGTGCGTGTGCACTAGAGTTGGTACTAATGTGCAAAATAAATCTCACTGGGTGCTATTTTTATGTTTACTGGGAATAGAAAACACGTGTTAATTTGATTGCGTCCAGTGTCATTTTTCTATATTTTTTTTTTCTTACTTTAATTGAAATTCACAAACTACCACCAATGAATAAAAAAAGAGAAAACGCACCACCAAGCTTTTCCCCTTACAATAGGAAATAGCTGCGTGGCTTAGTTTCCAGACAGCAAAGGTCAGCTATATCTTCCCTCGCTACGCAAGGCAAAGCTAATTAAACACTTACTCTAATGACTCTGCCCCCGCGTCTCGGCCGGCCTATGGAAACAACGTGAACGTGAATGACTGCAAAATCTTTATGGAGTGCTTACTGTGTGTCAGGATCAGCTACTCCAGTCATTTATTTATAACTGCTAAAGTTCAGTTCACCGATGCTCCAGGAGAATTCATCAACATAATAGGGTTCCATATAGGCTGTTGTTGCTGTAAGGTATGTGTGTGTGTGTGTGTGTGTGTGTGTGTGTGTGTGTGTGTGTGTGTGTGTGTGTGCATGTGAGGATATGCACTTAGCATACCCTTATCTTCTGTTTCTACCATGGCCAATAGCAGGGCAAATAGTTTGGTAATCCAGCTCTTTAACCTTATCAAAATAATATGCATACCTATATATATATATATATATATATATATGCGACCCTCGTAGAGGATAAGCGGTTACGATAATGGATGGATGGATATATATATATAAAATTCAAAAAGCAAAACCTAGAAATGCCAAAGTATTGCCAGATAATCATTCAGCTCTGGCATACATTTGCATATGGCATACATTACATCACATTACAGTGCAGCATAACATGATGCTTTAGCACTTGAGGAGGGTGTGTTACTGCTCCATAGTTTTGGTCTGCATTCATCTGACATGAACTCCACCCCCCAAATCTCTGCTCACTTCTCCGCGTGCTTTTCCATTAGCAGGCCCGTTTCATGAGTCGTTAGCGCCACTCTGGCTTCCTACTCCCTTTAAGTGTAAGTCTCGTCTGCTCCATTTCTTTTTTTCCCCATCTCAACTGCTAATTAGCTCATTCGGCAGATGTGTTCCTTAACTGTAGTTGTGTTTATAACCCCTACTCATACTCACGAAATCCTAAAAAAACACAGGCTTCTGCTGAGCGCACACGTAGCCAAACAGAAACCTGTCAGTCATGCAACCTGACCACACACCAATACAGTCCTGTCATCGATAAAGACTGTGTCTTTCGGTAGCAGGTGCGTATGGTTCACTGTCTTGAGTCACAGACGCAGACTTGTCCATGCCCGTCTAAACCTTCTCCCCCGGAGCCTGCTGTTCCAATCGGGCTCTCCTTTCCCCACCTCCGCAGACTGGCGCCTCATGTGTGAATGGAGCTGTTAGAGTGAGTGGGTGCGGCCGATTGTCTGGCATCTCCTATTCTTGAGGCCGTCTACCCCCGGTGCCTCCACTCGCCAGACAGAGACACCTGGAGTAGGCTACGGCCCCCAGGCGTGACCCCGCCCCAGGGGAGGGACGCAGGGCGAACATGACGGAGGGATCGATGGAAGTGCAAATAGTCATTTCCATGCTGGCTTGATCTTCATCTGAGAAACAACAGAATCCTGACCGCGTTACATGTAACGCATTCAAACAGGTTGTTTTGCTCCAGGGAGAGAAAACAAAGGATTGTGGAAGGAAGTGCACAGGCTCTCGTATGTGTGTGTGTGTGTGTGTGTGTGTGTGTGTGTGTGTGTGTGTACAGTGTAGGTGGCTGAGAAGGAGCTCTATCAAACATTAAGGGACTGTGCCTTGAGGAACTGCCTCATGCGTAAGCGAATATTGCGGTCATGAACGTTCATTTGTCATTTCGGGATTTGTGTTTAATCTTTATAAGTGCTCTGATTATTAGTCGTGCCTGGGTTCTGGGTGCAGTAATCCAAATAGACCGAACAGATTTAATTCAGGAAATTAAACTGCAATCGTTAACACTATACATTGTGTCAGAAGCGCATCATTCATTTATTGCTAGACTTAATCTCTTTATCTCCTTAATATGGATTTGGCTCACTTCAGACTTGAGCTATTATTAGAGGATTATATTTACCTTCCTTAGACCTTCATAACATTTTGCTTATTTTTGTGTGTGACTTGATTACGAAAATTGCAGCGTTCAATGCATGCTGATGTTTCCAGATGTCGGGTGCACTTACAGTAATGGGACCGAAGCAACATTTACAATATCTGTACATTTCCGTGGACTTGCAGATACTTGTAGTGAAATGACACGCAAAATGACATCAACAGACACAAAGGGCTTTACCCGACCAACGGCATACCACGTGTTAACACAGCTCGAGCTGTTAACCCTTGTTCTTTCATGCCCTGGAGGAGGGAAAAAAACCAAGCCCATCTCTCCAGCGAGGTGTTGAAGAACTTGTCCACAAAACTACTCAAGCCAGAATGTTTCATCTCACTGTGTCTGTGCTAGACTCTGGTTTTCAGTGCGTCAGCAACTGTGCCACTTGACACAGCTCTTGGGCACAGGTGAACAAGTGGCTGTCATCGTTCAGGGAGTGCGAGAGAGAGCGAGAAAGAGAGAGAGGTGCGATGGTAAATGGTTGGTTGAGGTCAATCCGCGGTCAGCTGGTGCATTGCCATATGTTTTCCCTCATCGATTTGTCATAAGCCGCACGCAGATTTTTTTTTAATTGTCCGTATACATTATGGAGGATTCTGCTACGTCTGTAGTTGTTTTGTTTTTTTATTTGTGCAGAAACAAACACAGGGGTTTTAGTTATTACATACCGTTATTACCGGCTGTCTGAAGAGTGGTGTTTCCAGATATATCAGGACTACATACACAGGGTATTCTAGGAGAATTCAAGAGTAATCGAGGGTATTGCTGATACCTCTCTTTGCATACAATTCATACTGCACACAGGAAAATACCAGTGCAGTATGGTGGTTTGACAGAGTATGTATATATATCACGTATGTGCTGTGAGCATGTGAATGTATGCATGTAATGTCAATGTGTGTAACAATGTGTCTGCGCGTGTGTAATTGTTATATTCTTGAATTAGTTCCACAACACTAGTGCACTTTTCAGTGTTGCTCAGTACATTAACATATATGTGCAATCCCCACAGACTCTCTTAGCCATTGAGACAGTAATATGAAAAAGGCCAGAACTTCCCCACCCAGGGAAATAATAAACACTTGAGTGGGCTGTTTGATTTCCAGAACAGAGAATTAAGTTTGATATGACCACGCTGGGTGAATATAGCCCCTGAAATGAGGCCTACAGAATGATGGAACAAATTAAAAACAAGAAATGCTAAAATACAAGTCCGCAGAAAATATGTGTGTGGGAACAGTGTGAGAACCAAACAAAAGGTGTGGTAAAAGGGCATTGTAAATGCTCATTGAAGAATAATGTTTATTTGGCTGCTTAGTCCAAGTATATTATCAAACAAACTAAAATACCATAAGCAAAGGGTACTGTGAGTTGTTGTTTTTTCAAGTATACTTTTATTTGTGCACTTCGTGCACAAGTAATTTTGCACATTTACATCTGCACATTTATATTTATATTTACACTTCAGTCAGATTCATCTACCAATGCACAGATCACCTATATGAAGGTACTATGTATGTATATAGTATGGTTTATTTTATCTTATTCCAATAGCTTTCATATAATTTGATCTCAATCCGGTAAATCTATTTATTGTACATATACTCTGGTTTTTATTGCACTCCTTTATCCCACTGTACTGCTGGTCAATGTGAATTTCTCCTAAGGGGGATTAATAAAGGAATATCTTATCTATCTTATCTTAAGTATAGTATGCTAAATTAGTTAAATTTAAACATAGACCTACTCACTACACATGAGGTTGACTTAAAAAACTATACTTTGAGTATAGTATGTTTCTTTGCCTGGGCAATCATTTCTGGGTCGGAGTTCAACATCTACACAAGTAAACTAGAGCAGGATGGAAAAGGCTAGCAGGCATACAATATATTGCCATCTACTGAGAAAGATCACATTGTGTTCCAGAAAGACATTCATTCAAATAGTATTTGCTGTTTTATATGCTATTGCTACCTTTGGCTCTCTGGATTCACCTTCGTTGGTCTGTGAAATGACAGTGGCAGCGTGCCATGTAATGGAAATTAAACCAGTTCATTGTATTCCTCCAACGCTGACAGGGGTCTAGCGGAGTCAGCGCATTGTCTGCAAATGTAAGGCTTCCACATCACGGTGTGTCATGTGATGTTTTGTTGGGCGATGTGCCACCATTTTGAGAGGACTCAAGAGAGTTGAAGCACCGAAATAAATGAAAACATTCTGCGACCTAAGGCTAATGAACGCGATGTTTTTCCACATCTCGCATGGGAAGCGCTGTTGGCAGTTTCAAACGCAGCGATGTCTTCCCATAATGACAAACAATATCACGATTAATTGCTAAACAACGATCAAACTGGTTTGTGAACGTTATTTGCATGATGTCTAAGAGCTTATTTTTAGGGGCACTTCAATGGCAGGACAAAGAGATGCCGAGACGGTATGTTAACGCCAGGGTGTGTGTTGGATGTTAATCCTCCCCCCGGAGAGTGCTGAACGTTGTTTGCTGTGGCCGACAGGGTTAAGCCTCCTTTACACTTGCGGCTCGTGGCGTGTTTCATATAGGCCCCCGACAATGCTAATTATAACGTTCATGCCTGACGTGCGATAGCTAAAAAAAGGATCCGAAATTGCCGTGAGCCATAACCATGGCTATAACGACTCTTAGTTATCACCCCGGCGAGAACTCTCAAGCTAAAATGACTATTTTTCAATGTTCATATTCGAGCAGAAACAAGGTCCAATTAGACCAATTAGAAATGTACTGCATCTGGAAACATACACAGGTTGTTCGCTTTTAACTTAAACATTTGTCATTTTTAGCAGACTGTGATTAGCCTGTGAGGTACGTTTGCCGGTTGATCGGGTTGTAATGCCGATACGATCTTCGCTTTCAGAGAAAAGGGTTTTTCAAAGAATGAGATGAATGAGACTTCTGTTGAAATCATTTTCTCACAAATTAATTGTTCATATTCTCTCTATCTCACATTAATCCATTAATACAATTTGCCTCACAGACGACATTCTTTTAAGTTGTATGTGAAAATTGTATCCTTCGTCTGGCGATGTTCAGGAGAGATGATATACGTCTTGGCACTTTAATCACTCTTTGTAATTTGGCACTTTGATCGCCCTTTGTAACTTGGCACTTAGCCAGAGATGTTGTATACTAGCAATAGTTAACCTAGCAATTGAAATGCTTGAAACTTGTTCTGGTGACTTTCTTACTGTATTAGCAGCAATTAAATGTTTCACCTTCTTATGACAAATGTACTCTTTGTAAGTCGCTTTGGATAAAAGCGTCTGCTAAATGCTTTAAATTTAAATTCAAATGAAAAATGTGGATCAAATGTGTATCAGAAGTGCAAATTAACACAGTGGGAGCTTGAACAAAGTGCAGCCAATTCGCAAACATATGGCTCCACTACTTTGGAGTCCAAGTCCGAAGTTGCATTATTTTGAACGTATGTGTAATCTTGTATAAGCATGCAATGGCTGGATTTTGCTTCTTTGAATGAGATCCTTACCCAGAAGAAAGTAGTACAGAAATCCTGTTCAAAGGAATGAAAAGACAGTTTTATGAAAAGGCCAGAGGTCATTAAAGTTAGCATGGACGTGAATAAATAGTCACACTCAAGTTTGAAATACAAAACTAGAAAGTAATAAACTCGGAGACAACAATGTCAATGTTTATTCTCAAATGGTAATTGAATTCCTATGTGTCAATTCGGTAAGATTTTCTCTGACAATGACATTAGACAAGTCTAATAATAATCCTAATTAATACAAAAAATATGTTCCTCAGACACAATTATTTTGGAATGTTTGTTCACAAACCTTTAGCTCAGATGTACCCATATGTGCAGTAGCTCAGAAAACATCAACGCTGTTAATTGTCAACAGTGTAATTAGGAGCTCTGCTACATTAATACACTCTTCAGTAATTATTGGGCTGTGAATGTCGTGCTAATCTTCAGCAACAGAATTGTGTTTGAAGTGGTTTCAACACCTCTCTCCTCCCTGCACCACTGAATACATAGTACTGTCACTCCTTCTACCAAAGTATTTCATAAAAAAAAATACTTTGAATGAAACATGAATGACACTTGTTGAAATGAATGACACCTAATTAAATAAAGATAAGTGGTTTTGCAATTCTAATTAACATTTGCTATATTCATTTCCATCACTAAAAGCAATGATATTCTATGTGGTTTCATTACTATCCCAAAGTGTGACAGATTGCTTTAGAAAATGTCAGGCAGGAAAAACTATATTGAGCCTTATCAGAATTAAATGACAACTTCAAAACTGGGTATCTGACTGTATAACAGCAGTCTTTTACACATAATGCACATTTTAGTGTGACATTGCAGATAAATGCAAAAAATACCAAATCAGATCCCTTATCTGTGATGTCGGCCCATGGTATAGATTATGGCTCACTGGAAATCTGCATGTTAAACTACCAGGAATCCTCTTCATGTATCAAGTTTTGTGGCTTAATATGAGACCACCACTCATTCTCCTAAATATGGTTTAATTACAAAATGTCTCGTTGTTTACGATGATTATGTTATAGGCTTGAGGCGTATTTTTTTTCCCACTTATTATTTGACATATTTTTTGGCATGATATTTATTGATACTTAACTGTTTGATTGGCAGCAGCTTAGATGACTGTATGTTTTATCCATATGGAAGAGTGTTTGTGTTTGTGTGTGTGTGTGTGTGTGTGTGTGTGTGTGTGTGTGTGTGTGTGTGTGTATACATATGTGTGTGCGGGTATCCGTGCCATTTTTCTAGAACATCATAACAAAATGCATGTAAACACGTCAATCAAAGAACTTCGGAAAATCCTGGGAGCCAATCTTCAAATGATCGAGGTTTGTGTTTTCCTGCCTGATACAGTTTGTGCATGACCATCGCATCAGTCAACATCACACTTTTTGCATGATGATAACGATAAAATTAACACCGCATGAAAGGGCATTCACATGGCCCTTTGACGCCCACTATTACACATGCCACTATATATACAGTGTAAGTATCGAAAACACAATTGCAGATAAAATGTTTCTCCTTAACAAAGAGACGCTGAAAATGCAGCATTAGCCGGTAATAGACAACAATGTAACATCAACAGCAAACTGTAAAGTGAGTGTGTCCCAAAACCCACTCCTGTGCCGAGTGGCACGTTGAGATTCTCCACTCGCCCCGCTAATTGAGTGTCACTCCGCTGCCTGGGGGCAGCAGGGGGGCGGCGGGGGGGGGGGGGGATGGTTTGCACTTGGCAGTCAGAACGGGACAGGATGAGGACGGGCCGGTTTAATAGGTTGCGTCACAACGCAACTGGCTTGAAAAGCGAGGGCGCCGACATACGTGACAACGCTCTCATCGCCCTCTTACTGCCGCCGCGCGGGGAATGTTAAAACACAGCCCCGGAACAGATGAGTTACAGATGAGTCCCTCGGGGACCAGGGGGGGTTATTATTTTTGAATACCTGAAAGGATGATGACAATAGCATGCGACATGCGAGATCAATCTATTGTTGTGATAGAAAACGGCGTGTTTTTTTTTTTCTCCAAAAGTTCACTCGCCCTCGCTGTAGCCCCCCCCCCCCCCCCCCCCCCCCCCCCCCCCTCCCCACCTGGCTGTTTGTGTTGTCTTTGCCTGAGTGCTCCTTTGGACGTGCGGTAAACATGTGTAGATGCACATTAATTGGGCTGAACGCGTCCTCAGCCCACATAGACGTGTGACGTGTCCCATTATCGATGCGTTATGCCAGCCAGAAACTCCTGCCGCCATTAGAGGGACATTCCAACAACAACACTGCGTAGCTTACAGGTGGAATCTCAGCTCCGTCAACACGGGGAGCGAGTGGGCACTGCAGCACCACAACGCAGCAGGATCCTCGCTTCTGTTCTCTGGCACATTGGGCAGCGAACAAAGCCCCCGCAGTTCCCCCATTTCCAAAAAAGTGAGAAGGCACTATTATTATTTATTTATTTTTTATATATATTGTAGCGACGGGCGGTAACTGTCAAATAAGGAATGGTCCCTTTAAGGGCACGACCCAGAAGTCTGTGTTCAGGAGTTGTTTGGTTGTGTGTGTGTTCGCGCGTTTTAGGAGCGCTTGTTGTTTTAGTTTTTCAGTGTTCTTCTGATCTGCCTGGCTGTAAGGAATACGAAAGAGATGTATGTGTTGTAGACAGCTTCAGTTCTGATGCATGCTCATCTATGCCATGCTCTGTCGAGGTTGGGGACCAGCAATAAAAAAGGCTGTGAGTTATCAGAAATCCGGAGTAACTAGTTATTTCTGCCGCTCGCCACATTGGTGTCAGAAGTGGGATTGCTAGCCTAGCTAACGTACCCACCATGGAGGAAATAGAACGTGAATACGGAAGGATAACAGAGTTCATAAACCGACTCGACGAGCAGTGCAGACTCAAAGAGCGCAACCCCGACGGAGCTCGCCCGTCCGTCCAGGAAGGCTCCAGTGCCCGGCGTCTCCCCGCATCCGCGACGAGAAGCACCGCCTCCGCCCGCCGCTCCGAGAGCTCGCCGGTCGCGCCGAGCATGGCGACCGCAACGTGCGGCGCCGTCCCCCGCCGCAGCATGGAGAGCTCATCGGCCGTACATGGCTCGTCGCCGGGGACGGGAGGTGCCGCCTCCACACCGCCATCACACCCGCCTCCACGGACCGTCTACAAGCTCCCGCGATACGCAGGTACTACACCACTGGAACCCTACCTCGCTCAGGTCAAGGTGGCGGAGCTAATGAATAGATGGGATGCTGCTGAGACGGCCGCCCACATTGTCCTGGCCTTGGAGGGAAACGCACTACAGGTGTTAATGGACGTGGCACCAGAGGAGCTAAGTGACTATTCATCCCTGACCTTGGCTCTAAAGCGACGTTTTGGAAAACGCACCTCCACTGACCAGGTGAGAGACCAGTTGGCTCACAGGCGCCGTGCAGATGGTGAAGCTTTGGGTGCCGACGCCGCGGACGTGCGTTACTGTACCGAACAAGGCTACCCAACCTTCGACCCATCAGCACGTGACGAGCTAGCCCTGAGCGCCTTCATCCGGGGGCTCACCCCTGAGAAGCTAAGGGAACACCTCCGGCTCAGGTCACCCACGACTCTCCAGGTCGCGTTGGAGGAAGCAGAGCGAGTTGAGACTGTCCTATCGCCCCGCCATCAGTTGAGACCCCAGGTGCGGCAAGCAGAGATCAGCGATGATGACGAGGAAGGGGCTGTCTGCCAGGCCCAACCCTCCCCAGCTCCAGCAGGTTTACGGCAGCCCCGGAGGAGGTTGCAGGCACGCCAAAACCCAGGTGACTGTTACCGCTGTGGAGAACCGGGACACATGGCACGTGACTGCCCCGCGCCTGCACCCCGGCGCCACGCCCCTGACCATTCGGGAAACTAGAGCTGGGGAGCACAGAGGGGAATTTGCCCCCCAGTCAACCACCCGAACCCCCCACTGAGAACTTTAACCAAATCGGCAGGTTAGGCAACGTCCATGGCCTATACCTGTCCTGCCACCTCAATGGACACGCCTGCAGAGCCCTGGTAGACTCGGGGGCAGTTATCTCCCTTGTGCGACCAGGGGTGCTGCCAGAGACGGACGATGGACAGTCGCCCGGGTGGGCTCCGACCTCCAGCAGGATCCGGTCCGTGACAGGGGGGCTCTCAAAAATGCTGGGGAAGCAAAGCCTGTGGGTGAGGACCGGAAAAACTGAAACGAAGCAAGAGTTTTGGTTGGCTGACATCATAGACTCCTGCATTATCGGCCTCGATCTGCTGGAACGTTGGGGAGCCGTGGTGGACGTAGCAAAGAGAGTCATCTACATTGGGACGGAGACCCTACCTCTCCAACGTCGACGAGAGAAGAAGAGGGTGAGACGCACGCGAGCAGTGCTGCAGCAGTCCGGCAGTGGGGATCCGGCTCCACCAGCAGCGGTCCAGCAGCGGCGGCCCAGCAGCAGTGGTCCAGCAGCGGCAGTGGTCCACCAGCGGGGGCCCAGCAGTGGTGGCCCACCGGCAGCAGTCCAGCAGCGGCCGGCCAGCGGCGGTTGTCCAGCGGCGGCAGTCCGGCAGCGGCGGTGCAGCGGTGGCAGCCCGGGGGCAGCGGCAGCCCGGGGGCAGCGGCAGCCCAGCGGCGGTGGTCCATCAGCGG
Organism: Urophycis tenuis; assembly: GCA_036785325.1. Classification (NCBI taxonomy): domain Eukaryota; kingdom Metazoa; phylum Chordata; class Actinopteri; order Gadiformes; family Phycidae; genus Urophycis; species Urophycis tenuis. Next base: position 6,708,920 of record JAXIVH010000005.1, on the reverse strand, counting down.
AGGTTCGACAGCGGTGGTGCCTCAGCGGCGGCCCGGCGGTGGTGGTCCGGCTCCACCGGCGGCGGTCTGGCAGCGGCGATCCAGCGGCAGTGGTCCAGCAGCGGCAGTGGTCTGCCAGCGGGGGCCCAGCGGTGGTGGCCCACCGGCAGCAGTCCAGCAGCGGCCGGCCAGCGGCGGCAGTCCAGCAGCGGCGGTCCGGCAGCGGCGATCCAGCGGCAGTGGTGCAGCAGCGGCGGTGACTCGCCAGCAGAAGCCCAGCAGTGGTGGCCCATCGGCAGCGGGCCAGCGGCGGCGGTCCAGCAGCGGCAGTCCAGCGGCGGTGGCCCGACAGCGGCGGTGCAGCGGCAGCCGTGGCCCGGGGGCAGCGGCATCCCAGCGGCAGTGGTCCATCGGCGGCAGTTCGGCAGCAGCGGTTTGTCAGCAGCGGTCCGGCAGTGGGGATCCAGCCCCACCAGCAGCGGTCCGGCAGCGGCAGCCCAGCAGCAGCAACCCAACTGAAGCCACCCCACAGCTGCAGCCACAGCACGGGCAACACCATCACGCCACCCCTGCTTATACCTCCACCACGCCGGAGGGCCCTGCAAAGGATCGGCCATTGCCCTCCCCCGAGACCGTCCAGGCAGTCCAAGAACTCGCACAACGGAGCAGTGAGCAGCTAGACCCACCACAGAGCGCACAGATGAGGGATCTGCTTCAAGAGTTCCTGGACATCTTTGCCGCCAGAGACGATGAGTGCACCCGGACAGGGCTGGTGCAGCACACCATTGACACCGGTACTGCCGCACCCATTCGCCTACGTCCCTATCGACTCCCGCTCGCTAAGCGGGAGGCCGCTGAGCAGCTGGTCCAGGCCATGTCCACTGCAGGGGTGATAGAGCCTTCTACTAGCCCGTGGGTTTCCCCTGCTATCCTAGTGCGGAAGAAGGACGGCACGTGGAGGCCCTGTGTAGACTTCCGGCGCCTGAACGCGATGACCCGCAAAGACTCCTACCCCCTGCCCCGCATTGACGATGCCCTGGACCACATCGCAGGGTCGCAATGGTTCAGTTCCCTGGACTTGAGAAGTGGCTACTGGCAGGTGGAGCTAGCGCCAGAGGACCGCCCCAAAACGGCTTTCACCTTCGGACAGGGACTTTGGCAGTTCAGGGTGATGCCATTCGGCCTCTGCAACGCTCCCGCCACATTTGAGAGGCTGATGGAGAGAGTGCTGGCCCCCATTCCCCGGAACCAATGTGTGGTCTACCTCGACGACCTGTTGGTCCACGCCACTGACTTTGAGAGGGCGCTGGTAAATCTACGTCAGGTCTTCAGCGCCATTCGGGGGGCAACATTGCGCCTACATCCCAAGAAGTGCAACCTCCTACAACGCGAGACCAAGTTTCTGGGGCACGTGGTGGGGCCCAACGGTGTGGGCACCGATCCAGCGAAGGTCGAGGCAGTCCGGAACTGGCAGGTTCCCAGAAGTGTCGGTGAGGTGCGCAGCTTTCTGGGTCTAGCTTCATACTACCGACGTTTCGTGCGCGACTTCGCATCCACCGCCAGCCCGCTACATCGCCTCACTGACAAGGGGCGGAAGTTCGAGTGGAACGAGAGCTGCGAGGTTGCTTTCACCCGCCTGCGTGAAGCCTTGACCACCGCTCCCATCCTGGCACTCCCCGACCCAGGGTGCCGCTTCATCGTTGATACAGACGCCAGCGACACAGGGCTGGGGGCGGTCCTGTCCCAGGAGAGAGAGGAGGGAGAAAGAGTGGTGGCCTACTACAGCCGCGCCCTACATCGAGCGGAGCGCAACTACTGCGTCACCCGACGTGAGCTACTGGCAGTCATCACGGCGCTTCACCACTTTCGGCCCTACCTCTACGGCCGGTCCTTCCTCCTGCGGACAGATCATGCTTCCCTGATGTGGCTCCTCACCTTCCGAGAACCGGAAGGGCAATTAGCGAGATGGATTGAGGCCCTGCAGAGTTACGACTTTGAGGTTCAGCATCGGGCAGGGCGACTCCACTGCAATGCTGACGCCCTCTCCCGACGGCCCTGCGAGGCATCAGAGTGCAGACACTGTTTGCGGCAAGAAGAACGAGACCAACTGATTGTCCCAGTGGCCGCGGTGCCACAGGTTCAGGGAGCAGAGGAGCAGAGGATGACAGCGGTCGAGCGACAGGAATGGCAGGCGGCACAGGAAGCTGACCCTACTCTTGCCAGGGTGGGGCAGTGGGTCAATGCGGAAGCACGCCCCGGTTGGCCAGCTGTCTCAGCACTGTCATTGGAAATTAAGGCTTACTACTCTCAGTGGGCCGCTATGGCCCGAAGGGATGGACTGCTCTATCGTGTCTGGCAGGCACCAGGCCGAGGGGGAGCGGTTTGGCAGTTGTTGGTGCCCAAGGACCGGCGCCAGCAGGTGTTACAGGCTGTGCATGGTTCAGTGGGGGCAGGACACTTTGGGGTATCAAAGACGCTAAACAGACTGCGACAAAGGTTCTACTGGGCCGGCTGCAGGCAGGACACCGAACTGTTTGTGCATTGCTGCGATGCCTGCACCGCCCAGAAGGGCCCCACCCAACGCTCTCATGCTCCGCTACAGCGTTACCAGGTGGGGGCCCCCATGGAGCGTGTGGGCGTGGACGTTCTTGGGCCATTTCCTCTGACTGATGGCGGGAACCGCTACGTCCTCGTGGCCATGGACTATTTCACTAAGTGGCCGGAGGCCTACGCGGTTCCCGACCAGAGTGCCATAACTACAGCTGAGAGATTGGTGTGTGAGATGTTCTGCCGATTCGGTGTGCCTGAGGAGTTGCACAGCGATCAGGGGCGGAACTTTGAAGCACAAGTGTTCGCCGAGGTGTGTAAGCTCATGGGGGTGACCAAGACCCGGACGACGCCTCTTCACCCCCAGAGTGATGGATTGGTGGAGAGGTTCAATCGGACGCTGTCCACACAGTTGGCCATCGTGGTCGAGCGACACCAGCGTGATTGGGACCGTCACCTGCCCCTGATAATGATGGCGTACCGATCAGCAGTGCAGGAGAGCACTGGGTGCACACCCGCCGCTCTCATGTTCGGAAGGGAGTTGCGGACTCCTGTGGACCTAGCCTTTGGCAGCCCCCCCTGCCCTGACCTCCCTGGAGAGCCCGGCAGGGAATACCTGCACAGCCTACGGCAGCAGCTGACGGAGGCGCATGACTTTGCCCGTCGGCGCCAGGATCAGGCTGGGGAGAAACAGAAACGGGCATACGACGTCCACTGTCGGGGCCGCCCCTTCTCGCCTGGAGAGAAGGTGTGGGTTTACAATCCAACCCGAAAGAAAGGCATTTCGCCTAAGCTGACTAGCAAGTGGGTGGGCCCCTGTGAGGTGCTGGAGCAGCTGTCCGATGTGGTGTATCGGGTGAGGATGTCCTGTGAGCTTGTAGTCGCCGGGACGGGCGACACGCTGGTGGGGGCAATGTAGCGACGGGCGGTAACTGTCAAATAAGGAATGGTCCCTTTAAGGGCACGACCCAGAAGTCTGTGTTCAGGAGTTGTTTGGTTGTGTGTGTGTTCGCGCGTTTTAGGAGCGCTTGTTGTTTTAGTTTTTCAGTGTTCTTCTGATCTGCCTGGCTGTAAGGAATACGAAAGAGATGTATGTGTTGTAGACAGCTTCAGTTCTGATGCATGCTCATCTATGCCATGCTCTGTCGAGGTTGGGGACCAGCAATAAAAAAGGCTGTGAGTTATCAGAAATCCGGAGTAACTAGTTATTTCTGCCGCTCGCCACAATATTTTAAGGGCCTTTTTTTTTTCTAGTGCCATTATAGACAGGACAGTGCAGGGAGACAGGGCAGTGGGCCGGAGAAGGGAAGGAATTACTGTACATGCATCACAGTAACTCAGGTGGGAATCTAACCCGGGTTGCCGCAAGGTCGTGTTGCCTGGTACGGATCAGCGCACGTGAATTGATTTGTATTATTTATTTATCTTTTTGTAATCACCATCCATTGATCCGTTTCCTCGACTCGAGTGTCCCTGCGTACACGGCCGCTGCACGCGCGCAGCGCCACGCGAGTCCTGCCTGAGGGACATGAGTTCAGGTCAGTCGGTCGCATCCTTGACAGCGACAGGCAGCGTCAGGTCTCCGTTTAGCCTCGCCTATATGTCACGCCGCGGCCGGGGGAGTGGCGGGCAGCCCCGACACAGAGACCGCTGACTTCTTAGAGTGCAGCGGGCCCAACGTTCTTTCATGTCGTGGATTACAGAGAGGGTAGTCTCACAAATCCGCCTTTAGATCCATATCTAACGGCCCGGGCTCCGTGCCTGTCTCCCCCGAGAAGTTCTGCTCTAAGACGGCCCGGATCGGAGATTACAGAGAGAGGGGTGTGCGAGATTTTGAAATGATTTGAATTGGAGCTACGTTCAGTTCGTAGTGTGAGTATGAGGGAGGATGAGCACCACATCGCAAACAGGTCCAAGTTCATTGCATAATTATTGATTCTGTTAACTTCCTTAATATATACTGTATATTTCCTTAATGTTAAACATACGCATACATTTAAAACCTATTTTTAGTAACTCATTGCCATCCGACATGTGAACAACAAGAAACTACCGTGAAAGTACAAATCCCACTATCGCCAATTGCACAGCGATAGTGAACTATAAATACTCAGTAAGACGAGGACTCATTGACAATCTGTTACAGGATATCGGAGAACAAATGCAAGTAAGTGCTTCCACTGGACTGGCTATGGAAACATGTTAAAGGCCAAAATGGCCCTGGGCATGTGGTGGGCCTACATTCCCACCAGAATGATCTCGCTCTTATCTCGGAGTCCTCCAAGAGCTCATCTCTCCTTAATGAGGCCCACGAGGAGGGGTTGTTTCAGGGAGCTTCAGGGGAGGTACAAAAAAAAAGTGTTTCCAACAGTAAATAATATGAGCATTCTGAACAAGAGGCTTGCAATAGATGGATGCATGCTTCTCTGAGACGTGTTGCACTCGCGGAGCAGGGTTCAGATGCTGAGTACACGTCACACACACGAATAAAAAGGAAAATGGCGGCGGATGCTCAGCATCCAGTTAACATGTTATGGACGTGTGCGGAAAAAAACAACAAGAACCAAAGAGCTGCGCAGTGTCATCTGAAAACGTAGATGAAACCCTCAGTGTGTGCGTCCAATCTTTCCACACGGCGAATGCTCCTCCGCATTGTGCAATTTATGGTATATGATGTCTTTTGTGAGGATGGAGAAAGGATGATGTAGGTGCCAAGGCGAGAGCTCTCCTGACCAGTCTGACAGGCTTTATTCATAGTTTTCACTGGCGTGTCCTTCGTGGAATCCATAAAAGAAACCAGGGTAGGGAAACATAGTTTTTTTTTTTTTTTTCATGGGTCAGCCACACCGTGTCGGGAGGGGGGGGGGGGGGGGGGGGGGGGGAGGGGGGAGGGGGTACTTGCCGCAATATTTTTTTGCACTTTGATAATGAAGATCAAGGAAAGGCATGATAATAGTATGTAACATATGTTGAAACACCTTCTGTGATGATTAATGTACCAATAAATAAATACATACTAACCTAAATGACTCTTATCTTACTCTCACCGTAGAATGTGAGTCAGCTACACGCGGTTCGATGTAGCCTGCAGTAAGACCAAAACGTTGTTCAAATCAGTTGTTGGCAATTCAGGCATGTAACCTAACGTTATGCACTCTAAATCAGTGGTTCTCAACTGGTCTGGCTTCGGGACCCACCATCACCCCTTAATGACAAGCTGCGACCCAAATCAAGGAAAATGTTCAACTTCTCAAACTTAACATAACATAACATAACACTTCAGTAACTGTACTATTAAACTATTGAGTCACTTATTCAGGCAATAAAAAATAGACCGCACTCCGCTGCATAAAAAACCCTCTTCAGAATAAAAGCACATGATTTTTTTCTGACTTTTTTTTTTGTTGCCTGGACAAAGGCCCACGACGCACTGGAAACGGGTCCGTGACCCACCTTTGGGTCGTGACCCACCAGTTGAGAACCATTGCTCTAAACTACATAAAAACCAATTGTGCTGTGGTTGTTTTTTTTTTTTTCGGGGGGTTTTCAAGCCTCCTGCGCTGTAGAGCAACTGGCGAGTCTGTCCAAAACGCTTCCAAAGCCGGCTGTGGTCAGTTGGCGGCAGGATAGCAGGGGAAACAGGAGGTGCGGAGCTGGAGCGTGTGAAGAGGGTCGCTTTGCGTGAGTCTCACCCTCGACGCGTGAGAGTTGGCAGCTCCTGTGTCACTTAAGCTTTAACGAGGTAGCGGCTAAGTATGGGGCTGTGCCCTTGCGCTCTCCTATTGGCTGAAACCGCGTGAGAGCACACAGAGATGCACGTAATTGAGCCACCGATACTTGTCACTCGTAATGGGCCTATTATTTCCTGGGGGGCGGGGGGGGGGGGGGTTGTTTCTTTTTAGCTGTTTGTGTTTTCTTTGCCTAAGTGCTCCCTTCGATGTGCGGTAAGCATGCGTAGATGTGCATTAAATAAGCCGAATGCCATTGCATTTTCTCACCACCCACACAAACAAATCCAAATGAATAGACTTACTCCACTTGAGTTGAAGAGTTGCTGGATGTTATGCCCCAGTTTTTAGTGGTTTATTCCAGGAATGCCACTGTGATACCTAATCACCGCACACAGACGTGTGACCTTGTCCCATTATCGGTGTGTTATGCTCTCAGTGGTTCGGAGAATCATTCTGCCAATAGTGGAACACTTCAACCACACTGCACAGCTTACCGGAGAATCATAAACAGTCGTATTAACTGAGTCAATATCGGAGCGTATGGGCACAGCACCACAACACAGAGAATGATCCACCGCTCTCTTCATTTGAATTCTAACTCTGTGTAGTGTGTTTAAGAACTCAACATTGCCATGGAGGTATGATCACATTAGTTGCGTTAAGCAGTAGAGCAGGTGGAGGCTGTAGGACCCAGCAGTGCTGGGCTTTCCCGGGTGGTATTGGTGGGGTTGTAGAAGAGGCAGAGCTGACAGACGAATTCACTCTGAGCGCTTTCCTTGACCAAAAACCAAGCATTCGCACGTATAAAAGCCCGGTCCAGACAAATCTAACGATTTACTTGCAACTGGCAAACGCTTACCAAAAAAAAAAAAAAATCCCAAGCTAATGTTCTGCGGCGGCTGCAGCAGCAGAGTCAGGGTGCTAACGCTAACTTACGCCAGGAGTTGGAAGCTGGCCGTGCCCCAGCTCATCCAACTAAAACCTGCAAAAGTTCAGGGAGTGTATTTCACCTGGAGAGAGACTGGAATGAATGATAATGCCGTGCTATCCATGAGAAACAAATGGCCGTCTGTTAAATATCCACGTGTTACATCATAATGATTCCCCCCGCCCCCCCCCTTTTTTTTATGGTATGCCGTTGTTACTGTTGTGGCTCATTATTGGCCATGTTTAAACACTGGGGGGGGGGGGGGGGGGGGGGCGTAAATGCCGTCACTGAGATCCGAAAGCCACACTTTAAATGTCTTGATACACCGTAGTGGCTCTGCAACTGACCAGCCGTAACGTTCTCTGCTCAGCCAAACTACAAAATGGTTGCATTTCCGTGTGTTTCTTTGCTGTTCCTGTGTCGTCCTTTTTATCGTTTGTTTTGTTGGCGCTCTTTGTATGTGTCAAGGCAATGAGGCGCGAAACAGTGGCTCAAGGCCTCGCGACCACTTCATGTGGTTGTGATGTTCTCCAATGACCACTGGAACTCACGGTCGTTGCACTTTCAAGCTTTGATTATTGCCATTTTAGTGTAAAAGGTTGCGTAGATAAGATTGAAGAGTTTCTAATTGAGCTATAAGAGATATGATTTGAGTATAATTTGTGAAGAAATGGCATCGCCATCCATCAGCTATTAGTGAGTGAAATGCACTGTGAGAATATTTTGAGTTGGACTGGGCCTGCTAGGAATCAGCCCACAGGTGGTTCTACACAACTGAGAGAATACCTAATTTTCTAAGTTAAATTACTGGCTTTTAATACACCCAGATAGCACACATACGGTTTGCCAATGTCAGCCTGATATATGGACGTTACTTCGGAAAGATGGGGTATGTGTGGTATGAGTGTTCGCTAATTGGCGACAGATCACAGATATGTTTGGTCAAAAATGCCCTTGGACCATGAATCAAAGCTGCCCCACCCAGCCCCTCTACAGACTGTATCTCAATTTCCTGCATTCATAGGCAAGTAGCTACCTGCTACCTGTGTGGGTATAATGAAGAGACTCAAGTTAATGAGAACTTTAATATCAGGCTGGATATGTTGAAGCTATCAAGCTCTCAAAAGGAGTCCAGCACAGAAAACAAGGAACAGAGAAAGAGAAATATATAAAAATGACATTAGCAAGAGTTAGAGAGCGTTAGAGAGAGCTAACGTTTGCCAAACTATTAATGAGCTGGCATTTGAGCTCTTTGCCTGTGCAAACGTTTGTTATGTCAATTTACTTCAAGTGACAGCCGCCCTGAAAACCACTCACGTTATGACAATTCTTTCTTAATTCCAGGAGAAGGTGACCGTTCCAGAGTGACAGTTCCAGAGTGGCAGCTCAAGAGTGAGCATCTCTCCCTTCTCGAGCCCTGGCTGCGGTCTCAAGTGGGCAACTGGTGAGAGTGGACGCGTCTCTCTGAGCACTGTGGTCACAATCCCAGCTGGACATCCACTAGACTTAAATGTGCTACCTGGGTTTTGACAATTTTAAGTGATTTATGCGCACAAAAAAAATCATACTTGTACTCCCTTTCAGCAGGCATTTGCTCTTTATTTCGTGGACATAATGTCGAATGAGCGATTTTAGAACATCTAAATAAATGTGACCAATCATTGCTGCCTGAATAGAAGAAAATGTTATTTTATTACATAGATTCCCGGATACTTTTTATTTTAAATGTGGCTCCAGCTGTCACCAAAGTGGACAGGACTACCGAGCTCTATGGCGGAGAACTGCATGAAGCAGAGAGATACTTTTTTTGGTTTAGTTTAGAAAAAAATCTTTACAACTCTCAAATATTTTAATAAACTGTTAAAATTAGATGAATAATATATATATATATATATATATATATATATATATATATATATATATATATATATATATATATATATATATATTAATGTCTTGTTCCATGTCAAAATAATAATAATAGATATCATTCGTCGTGAATCCTTTGTTTTAGAGAAAAAAAAAAACCTCAGGGCCTACTCACAGCCTTAACAAGATAACAAGCTCAACACGCTAGCAGGATCACAACTCTTGGCCCCGGCACAGCAGCAAAACCATTGAAGAGTCCACTGCTACCACTGCTGCTGATGAGGCCTCCAACCCGAGCACAATGGATCTGAGGGTTGCCCGCGGTGTGGACCAGTACGCAGTGGGCAGGCTGGGAAGACCATCACCCCTGGCTTTTCATCAAGACAGGAACCTGGTGTGCAGCAATCGCAAAGACAGAAAAACACTCTTGCTGACCTTGGGTATTTGATGAAGGGATTAATGGAATGGTAAACAGCACCGACTGCTAAACAGTTCTCAAAGCAAACAAAAAATCTCGGAGCATAATGATAGCTTAGGGGGGGGCAGTTGAAATCGCTAACCTAAAACTGAAGGAAATACCGCCTCTCAGGGTTATAGAATATAATGCCGCCATACTGCAGGAAAAACTACTAAACCTATTACAGCTGCATACATAATCTCAAAGCAAAGATTATCCTTCAAAAGGATGACACCGCTCATTAGACTCCAGGAACTAAATGGTGCAAATATTGAGGTCTGTTCGCCGGTTGGCTCATTTGTGTGCTGGTGTCGTAGAGCTCGTATCATCTGAAAGGAAGAAAAAAAAACATTTATGTCACACATCGAAGGGCAAAACGCTCCTATCATCGTCACTATTGATGAGATCGCCGTGCACAGGCAGGTGTATTTACTTGCATGTGTCAGGTGCGATGGAAGCACGGTGACAGTGGTTTCTTTAAATTGATCCTATCTACTCGTTGTAACGCATTTTCTTCACATGTGTTGAAATCTCCTTTACATCCTGACAGCAATCGACAAATCAAATGCTCTGACAAAAAAAAAAAAAAAAAGCAACCAACAATCTGTGGCTGTGTCTCAGGCCTGTAATAAGACCATCCAATCATTTATTTTGGCCCGGATGAGGTTGTTGGATGGCCTACATGTCTGTCTACTGTGTCTGACCGTGCACTCACTGTGCATGAGTCTTCCACAAGGCCAGTCAGCCCTATTGCAAAAGCTAGTGAGCTAGTCCTGAGATGTGTTGGTAGTTGCACGGATGGAGGGGGTGGGATTCTTTGGGGGTTTGGATATTTCCAAAATGTAGCTAAATCTAAATTGCATTCCCTAGCTTTAATGCAGTGTTTTCATTGGGCAGGCCTGGAACGACGACTTCCTGAGAAACAATCTCATTTGCATTGCGACATATGGGTCCGCTGTTGTGACGGCAAAAACAAACAGAGTAATTGCAAGGATAAAATGGGAATCTCCAAGATTACAATCCATCCACTGCCTCGTCCACTGGTTGGAGGCAGTAAATGACGCACTAAGAGCTGTCAGCGGGGACAATAACTTTGAAATGTTTGCTTCAAAGTTAACACCAGTTGCACAAGAATGCCCATTTAATGGTGGAAGCAGCAGCCCCAATCTGGACATGCAAATACTATAAATAGGCCAGGTATTCACTTGGTTCGCTAATAGTTTTAATACTTGCTGTTACTTGTGGCAAGGCCCAGGTTCTAAACAGCCAATGAAGACGTATCTTTGCAAGAATGCCTTAAAGGAAGAAATACCTTTGGCTGTTAAAGTATCTTACAATAGCCTCTTTTGTGTTAGACCTGGCTTGCATGAAAGATGTTTTATGTGAACTGCAGGAGCTGCTACTGACACTACAGAAACGGGACACATTCCTTGTAGCCAGCTGTCGCGACATCCAAAAGTGCATTGATGTCGTCAGTTCTCGCACGCAATGGCCAAATGGTTCATCTCCACCAGAGTGTTCAAAGGCGTGGAGCAGACTTGTGAGTGATCAGAGAAGAACCACAGGCTTTAAGCTAAATCAAGCCTTGTCTGACAACCTCACCAATATTCACCATTCATAATTTAATCCAACCTTCACTGATATTGAGAAGGTTCACCTCCTTGAAGCCCCCTTGACACATACCGCTGGCTAGAGGGGCTGCTTCTGTTTGGAGAATGCCAAGTTCACGACCTGGCAAAACTTCTTGGAGAGCCAAGAAGAGACACAATGCTTGGATTTAGGGAGCTGCAAGCTGCAGGGCAGCACACAGACTGGAAAGACAATGTTGGAACTTTTAATTGCCAGCCGTGGGTGAGAAAGGCTTCTCAGCAGTGAATGACAGTGACAGCATGCCCCGTAACATGCTATGGGTAAAACATCTGTCGTCTCTTCTGTTCGTAGACATTAATGGCCCGCCACTGGACAGGTTTGACCCCTTCCTGGATTAAAGCCGGTCATAGTCCACTGTGTGGGCGGCGTGGAGGCCAGGTACAGACACCTCACCCTCGGTGCCTGTGGACAATTTTGGCTAGGATGCGATTTATACAAGCGTGTTGTTTATTTTAGTGGGTGCAGTGTAATTTAGTGCGACTGCTAGCCTTTAGGCCTATAAGAATCTGTAAATATCTGTAAAAAGTTCTCAACCTGAACCCATAGACTGTTGGATTAATTTAAAAGAGAAAATACCTATCCTTGAGGATCCATTCCCCTGAGAGATGCACATTATTTCTACCATGTCCTTATAATATATATCCTTGTTGTATTTGGTTTAAGTTATAAGTAGACTAGTCCAGTGGGAGCTGTAAAAATAATGTAGGCATAACGTATGATGATGTGAAGAATACACAGTTTTCTAAAGAGGAAAAAAAGAAGTCAATTTTGTTCCCCAATATAAAAACACAATTGAGCAACTGCACAGAAGATTGATGGCGTTTAATAACAGCCATATTTATTTTAGCATACCAAGCGTATACAACAAATCACAACACAATTTGTGTTTGTAATGTGATAGAATTTGCAATACGAAATGACCTTTAATACTTTTTAAATAAGGCCTCACTCATGTAAATAGTGATTACCTAATGAATAATGACTACCTGCGTTCTGCGTTCTTCCTGTATATATTTCTTGAACTATCTGAAGCAGGCATTAAAGCACTTATTCCTGTTGCATTGAGGTACACACTCAAGGCGGGATGCTCTTCGAATCAGACGTCTTGTGGAAATGTCGAACGCAAATCTGAAGTGTCCACAAAAGTTTTGTTTCCGCAGTTAAGGCAACAGGGCAATTTCACACTAAAACAGTTGCATGTTTTCCTCTCAATGTTGGCCCTCTGTCACCCCCATACAGCATTGTAGCCAGGAAAACATCAGATCATACATCACAACATAAATACTGTAGCCTTTGAAAAGCGCTCACAGCCAGATCACATTGTTGGAGAGCTAAAGTTCAATTGTTCGCCATGGTATTTAATGCTGCATACCAAAGTGATGTCGGAACGTTGGTATGACCTAAAATAATAGATGGAAATGTCTCGTTGGGATGTTTTCTTGGAAATGTTGTGAATGTGGTTAGTGGGTGTTGTGAACAGCCTCTGTTGGAGTACTTTTTGTTTCTGAGAGAATAGGGAACACGTCATAATTTTAAGGTCACAGAGAGCGACCTTTAAAGAGTTGGTATTGAAACACAACAAGCGTTCAGATATTGAAGACTCAGAACACATGTGAGTCACTTCACTTGCGACACATAGTGAATCCACAGCAAATACTGCTGCCTTCGGGAAATAGACACACACCGGTAAATTTGAGCAGACATTTTAGGAAGAAATTATGTCCTTGCGGTGTTGCCCGAAGTTAGCCAGCAACTTGTCTCACAGGCACATTACGGCTGATAAATATTCATGACCGATGTCCACTGAAGTTATCCAGGTGGCTGTTTTGGAGTTTTAAAAGTTGAAAGTTTCTGCCAGAACTTTAAATATAAAGCACATCACATGCGGGCCTCTCCGTTCTCTGGAGTATTATGTTAAGATCAAAGCTCTACTCTCTTTTTGAAACAAGGAGGAGGGGTAGGTGGGGGAAGGGGGATTGAAGATCCTCAGCCGATTCTAACACCAAGAATGTATCACTAGTTGGCCTTCAGCCTGGTACGTATAGAATGCATTTGTTATTTTGGATGGATTTTTTTTTTGTGTTGTATTAACATCACCTTACAACTTAGAACTTGTGGTGTGGGCCAAATACAAAATGACCAAAAAATGTAATGTAATGTGTTCCAGCCAAGGCTTTTTACAGACATCTCGCATGGGCCCACACATGGCCAATTAGTGAAAGTGGGAAAATATAATGGTCAAATCATTCAGCATTATAAACTCACCTTAAGTATCCTTACCAACCATGACACCCTCCTTTTCACTCACACAAACACACACACAGACACACACACACACACACACACACACACACACACACACACACACACACACACACACACACACACACTCTTAGGGTTACCATAGAAACAAGCAGCCCACTGTTCTAGTTCCTCACTAAAAGTGCTGCAATGCCAGTCCCTTAAACAGTGTTCCAAGAACGAAGCATTGTCTAAACAATCTGCACACAAGGTTTCTGCCCAGAGTAGGTAACATAATGGCGTTGATGTTATTTACAATGAAGGGACTGCGCTGTCTACTACCTACTGGCCCTGCGTAATCCGTTGAATGATCACAACAATTGTTTGCTGTAATCATTTTGCACTATGATAACACCATCCGTAAAGGGTTGCAAAAAGTTTATTTACTTACATATGATTTAATTTAGTACTCACTCCCTCACTCATATACCTTCTTATTCTAACTTTTGAAATGTATAGTTCTGCAGTAATAAATGTCTTTAACTCTGACACTAAACCCCAGTCATGGTCAGTGTAATGGATGTGTAATGAGTATGGCCAGAGTGCACTTATCCATGAGCTGTGCTCTTGAAAAATAGTGAGTGAACGCAGGTACAATGTTTTTTGATCAGAGTTTCGAAAGTTTGAAACAAATCACACAAGACGAGGTGTAGGCCTAACTTGTGAAATGTACATTATGATGCTGACGTTAACACATCCATTTTTTCCATGTATCTTGTCTCCCATGGCAACGTGACTTCCGACAGTGTGGTGACAAATGGGTCGGCCATGCTTGTTTTTCGTGGACATTACGCACATGGCGATCAGCCTTTTTAGGGGACATGTTTATTTGATGTTGGGTAATGTGCTTGCCTTTGCTTGAATAGATGAGAGAATGCTGGACTATTAAACAGGAAATAATTGAAAATGAACACATGTGAAGAGAGGACCCCATAAAATGTTAGTCACTTTATGACAAAGAGTTAAATCAGCCTTAAATAGCTATGTGCAAAGTGATAAAACAGAGAGAAGGGTCAAGCCATAGCGTGGTGATTTTGATTGTACCTAAGGATGGTTGGGCGACTAGATGGCGATGTAAAACTAAACTGCAATATAAAATCCTAACTTCTGTTTATGCTCCAGTTAGGTTTTACTTCTTCAGTAAAAAAATAAAAAAATAAAAAATAACAAATAAAACGTAACCACAATCAATCATTGAGACACAATAAATAAAAGGTGAAAATGACTCACTTCATTTATAGTTTTTTTTTTTTAACAATACAATATCCTTTTGTTCTTCTAAATCGCTGTCCTCCCACCTCAACAGATTTGGCAGCTTTCGTTAAAGCAGACTGTAATTTCATGGCATGTCTCCACCATTTAATGGTTCAAAATGTTGCATTGTTACAGTTAACTGGATATGACTGACCCTGTTCCTAAATATAATCACTAACTACCCCAAATGCAGCCATACCAGTATAAAATCACCACAGGTGCATGTTTGATGGATGGTCTTTCGGGGTCATTTTTTATGTATACAAGTAGTAGACTACCTATATGCCAGAACCTTTTTTTTTTACATAGCAAGCTTTCTGATTCTGAATGTGGTTCGTGTTTCCTGCACTCTGCACACACCTTAACAAAATTCCTGATCTCTGTTATTGCAAACTCAAGGAACCTCAAAATCTACTGGCTATATCCAAGCATTTTATGTTGCTGTTCAGCCATGGTTGCTAATCTTGTGTATCTAAGCCTTGCCTTTCTTATCTCATAACTAACCGTAGACATAATCCATTCTGTGGACATACAACAAGAAAGTCCCTTCTAGAATGGAAAAGTGGAAGGGTTTAATATATTCAGAATGTAAAAAAAAAGTTATCTTCTTATTGTTAACTATGTCAACTCCTAACTTTGCCCATGACATTGATTTCCAGTCTTCCGACAGATCATTGCATAAATCTAACAGCGTAATGTTCTATGATGGCTGTGTCTGATACTGTAGGGCTTGAGTGACTGATTTTTTTAGGATCCAATTACCTTTTTTCTGTGTTGAAACAAACAGTAGCTCAGGCATGATTTATGAAGCAATTAATTGGGTGTTTGGTTTTAAACTGACCTGCTCCTCAGACACTAACATTAATATTGATCAGCAATTCAGCAAGGCAATACATTTTCTTTACATTGATTCCAAGAATTACTTTTTTTTTCCTTTTTTTAATTCAAACTGCCACCAGGTAGCAAAAATTGATGTGGGTTTACATCACAGTGTTATGAAATGACAGTATGCACTGTCAAATATTCTCCTATTAGTTTAGTTTAGCCACACGACTGACCAATACAGCCGCAAGGTGCATAAGGTCTATAGCAATGGTGTCCATAGAGCAGCTGTAACAGCACACACAAGCTTGCGTTGGGGGCTGCCTCGTGTTTATTAGCTCGGCAGGTGTGAGACCCGGAGCAAAGCGAAGCACTGACCGTGCTGCTTCCCCGTGCCCTTTTTACCTGCAGACCGCGAGTCTGCCCTCGCCAAATTGCCAAACAATGTTTATTGAGTGCAAGCCAGTGAAATATAATTTGAGTTATTGCCGTCTTTGCTTTTCGCACAACGGTGAGGTGAGTCAAAAGTCACCAGCCAAGAAAAAGCGGGAGGATTCGTAGTTTGGGGGTGGGGGGGGGGGGGGGGGGGGGGCCCTCTGTGGGACAAGCTCATCAACCAGCCACAGCTCATCGGTCTGACAGTGGCCTGGTCAGGCAGATAGTATAAGCTGCTGCCTGAAACATTAAGACATGAGCAGACGGTTCCCAGGGTGAAAGCAAAAACAAAGCAAAGTCATGCACACACACACACACACACACACGCACACACCATTTTCATCTAGAAATAGATTTTTCTAGGGTTATTATTTTCCAAACAATAACATGTATTTAAAGTGGCATTCCTTGCTCTCTGACTGCTAGAGGGCACTACATTGAAGAAATGTGATTGCTCTTCAGTCCATTCTTTCACCACCATCTGAAGTCAAAAACGCCCAATAAAAACCCTTTAAAAACATATGGCTAGACTAAAGAAGGAAAGTGTTCTGTATGGTAGGGCAATTGGGTAACAAATCAGTATCCTAAATGGAAAGGACAAAGCTGCTATGTCAACCAACATTGATTAAAGTGATGGACAACTGCAATCCATAATTGACTTGTCAAGGTGCACATTAAGCATCACAAAATGAAGTTTCATTAAATCCATTGCAATCTCACATAATTTCAGGCTATTGATTTCCTCCTGTATTAGCTCTGACTTTAAGATGTATATTAATATACTTTTCGGCATTTCCCCAGGCCAAGATATTGCGTGTCGTGAATACATTGCTCATGTTATGGTTATTTCTCTCTATTACTCTCATACAGACCTAAAATAACTTTTTTTTTTTTTGGGGGGGGGGGGGGGGGGGGGGGGGGGGGAGGTTGAGTCATGTACCTCAGCAGCAAAAGATTCAAGGCACAACTTGGGCCAAAGCGGTTCTTAAATCAGTATTCTCTATAATCCCTTCCTTCTTTTTTTTTTTTTTTTTTTTTTACAATAAAACGTCTGCAATGTCATTTTTCATATGAATGTAAGGAATTACAGTGGCACAGTTCCCAGCCCGCTAGGGTCACGGCTCCAGCGAACTGGGATGATTAAACGTCATCTCCGGCAGCCCCCTGAGTTGCACGCTGCCTGCCTGGAGGAGGTGTGGGAGGGGAGGGTCTCTAAACTGCCTGCAGGTGAGGCTCATGCAGCCACAGTCAGTGGTGTTCCGCTGTGCTGAGGAATAACCTCAGGGTGGCTCCTCAAGGTCTGGGTCCGCACAGCCGTCGCAACGGCTTCATTTCTACCAGCTTAGTGGAGCTTCGTGTCCTGCGAAAAAAGAAGAAAAAAAAAAAAAAAAAAACTACCTCGAACCGAGACCATGTTATTAAACAGCGATCATTTCGAGATGTGATTGCCACATGTGTGTGCGTGCGTGGACGCGTGCATGTGTGCGTGCGTGTGTGTGTGCTTGTGTGTGTGTGTATGTTTAGACTGACACTTATTTGCCATCTATGAGCGCATCCGGATGAAATTGCTGTCAGGAGCAGCCGTACCGGGGGGGGGGGGGTCCCTAACGAAAACACACCTCGGCCTGTTGCAAAAACATCAACGCAAACATGACACCTCGTGCAAATCATTGCTGTCACACAGCGTGCACTTATATGGCACACTCGTGTTTTTAATTGACTGCTATTAACCACTGATCCGCACGGTCGCTATTTAAGAAACGGCAATTCAGTGCACCTTTTCTGCGGTCCTCCTTTAACACGAAAGAAACGGCCACAGGGTCGCGTTCCAGCCGGCCACGAATGAAAGGGAATGATGAGCATGGTGGGTTTGAGCTACTTAAACATGGAGGCGCTTTAGATGAGACCGGCCTTTCCGTTATCCGCCTTCTCCTAAGACGCGCGCTGCTGCGTCGCACGCCGTCGGCACGCCAGGCGTTATCCCCAGAGGCCTCAGCAGGTCACGGCGTGCCCACATCTCGTCTAGAGGGGACGGGATGCGGTGGCCCCGCAAAGCCCTTTGACTGTAACCTTCATGTACAATACTGCACCTTAATCGCTCCTTTGCACTTCTGGTTAGAACGCCAACTACATTTTGTTGTCTCTGCACTTTCTGTACTCTGCACTCTTATTGTACTCTGTACAATGACAATAAAGTTGAGTCTATTCTGATCTCATCTAATCTGTAACATTCATGAAGGACCACAGTAAAACAAACTCGACTCCTCCTGCATGGATGGATCCGCTCCCGAAAAGAAACGCTTTCCTTGAAACTTATCGATGTCTGAAGGACCCAACAGCTGCACCACCCTGTACGCCCTGCCATCTGACGGTAAAGATCTGGCCCTCTCTCCCTTCCACACAGGCCCGACCGCTGCGGCAAAACCGCCGTGTGTTTTAGCCCCACGGTGCACTGCGCAGAGCCGGTCTAAATATGTTTTGATCATCCGCGCAGCGGGAGTTGACTCTCCCGCGCTATTCCCAGGGTGTACTTATCCTCCGCCCCCACCGCCACCCATCACCCATCCATCCACCCATCACCCATCCATCCATCCATTAGCCGTCCATCCATCCATTAGCCGTCCATCCGTCACGACGTGAGGTGGTGTCACGTTGCCAGAAGGGCACCAGAACTCTTCAGGTTCCCCAACGCCGCCCTGTGGAACACCGCAGGGCGTGGCGTCTGCACAGCATCCTGCCTGCTATCTAATTATATGACAGCCCCACACCGTCTCCACATGGCTCCTCATACAATATTCCTTTTCATACTCATACTTTTTCTCCGGGCGTGGGTGTATGTATGCATGTGTGCGTGTGCATGTGTGCTTGTGTGTGTGTGTGTGTGTCTGTGATTTCACTTTCATCACCTATAAGCAGCAGTGGAGCCAAAATGGGGGGCTGGGGTGGTTGGGGCAGGGGTATGAGGGGTGGGGGGGAGAGGCGGCATGCCGGGGTATGGGGTGAGGTGGGGGTGGGGTGGGCAGTTGTGAGGGTGCTGTCAACCACGGGAGAAAATGGGGAAAAGCGGGACTGGTTGCCTTCCCTGTTTTTTCTGTTCCTTCTCCAGAATTCCCTTTTAGACCCACGCTTTTTTGGGGGTGGTGGGGAGGGTGCTAGAGGGCGGGGGGTGATGGGAGGAGGTAGCGGCGGTGGTGTGCTGGTGTGGCGGTGGTGGTGGTGTGGCGGTGGTTAGGGTGGGGATGGTGGGGATGGTGGGGGTGGTGGTGGGGGTGGAAGTGGTGGTGGCGGTGGTGGGGGTGGTGGTGGTGGTGGTGGTGGTGGAGGCTGAGCTCCATGCAGTATGTATGAGTGTGAAGACAGAGGAAGGCAGAGGGGAGGGGGAGAAAGCAGGGCTGGGTGCAGTGCTTCCCTCCTTTGATGCCGGGTCTGCCACAGCCCGGTGCTCTGTGCGCCCATACGCGAGGCCGCGTGTCCAATCAGCCCGTTTTATTCACCGGAGTAGTGGGGGGGGGGGGGGGTTGTTGAAGGCGAGGATGACCTTGAAGCGCGTGGCGCGACGGAAAAACCTGCGCGCCACGCCAAGCGCACACTGAGGACGGCAGAAGTGGCGCATATATCCACCTAAATGGCTGCCGCCGGGCTCTTATAAGGCGCCCTAATTAGGAGAACACAAATTGCTTTTTTCTTCCTCGGTTCTTCGGTAATTAAATAATGAATGAACGTAATCAAATCCAAATCACTTAAGAGATCATGAATTAACAAGTAAAGTAAAGCAGAATGGAATCGTCGTGAGAAGGGAAAAAAAAACCCAAAGCAAAACAATCAAAGCGCAATTAAGCCAAATGTTTGTTTGTTCCCCCTCTCGGAGACCCCTCTTCTCCGAGAGGGGCGTGGTCGCAGGTGTCTCCCATCACCCTGATTGCAGGGCCGCCGCCGGTGTGCTGCGCGCGAGGTGCACGCCGGTCCGCGGTCAACGCGGGCACTGCTCCGTCTCCGGCCGGAACCCCTGCGACGTTAAAGGGGACATGACCTTAATTAGCTCGTTACAAATGACACCTGTGTTTGTCTTCTGCCCCCCCCCCCCCCACCCCCCCGAAAAGGACATTGGGGGGGGAGAGAGAGAGAGGGATGGTCAAGGTCAGTGTCGGCGACGCCATCCTAATGTCAAAGAAACCGAACGAAGACGGTCTGTGTCTCTGTGGACAGCCTGCCGATGATGGATTCTAGCGGGACGGCTGGGCGGGGGGGGGGGGGGGGGGCGGGGGCTTTTAGAAGCTTATGAACTTGGTGCAAAATTAGCCCACGGAGGAGACCACGTCCGTATGCCAAAGAGAAATGATAAGAATGATACACTCTTCTCCCTTCCTTCACCTGGGGGACTTGCTCGGATACCATCTGTCATGTGGCATGAAGGTCTGGGGCCCAAATGACAAAGTATCACCCCCCCCCCCCATGACACCCCTCTGCCCGTCCGGGCTGCGGGCTTCAGCCTAGCGGCCGGTGGCTGGTTGGGTGGGGTAAACTTTCGGAAAACATGACCACTCAATAGGATATTTTTCAATGTTGTGGTCTTCAACCTGAAGGACAGAACATATTGTTTGAGTGAGCATTCGCTGGTACAGCACCACCTGGTTGAAGACATGACAATACGGGATGTGTGTCGAGTTTATTTCTGCCAAGACAAAATGGATGACGTTTTATTCTCAGTGGAAAATGCTGTATTTTGTAATTGTTTAATCGTTAGAAATGTAAATTTTTTTCATAATATTCAGTCAGTGAATACACATGACAAGTTTGTTAATTAATGCAAACATTTGTTGCATTTGTTGTGTTGGTGGTTGATATTCATCGCTGCCCCCACTGAAACTATGCAGCTCGCGCGTCGTTTGAATCAGTGTCTTTAAGTTGTGCCGTCACCTGAGCTGTTGTGTAATTGTCCCCGCTCCATTGTTTAAGTTTCTGTATTGTTTCATTCCTGTTCACGGCTTCCTGTTTCACGTTGTTTTGACTGGCGTCTCCTCCCGACTTCCCTCGGCATCCCGGCGAACCCGTTGCCAGCCTCTTTGATTGTCTACCCTCACCCTGATTACTCTCACCTGTCCCTCATTATCAGCGCCTTCCGAGTGTATTTAGTCGGTGCGTTTCCTTCCCATTTCCTTCCCGTCCCTTTCTTGCCTTGAGTCAACTTGGCTCTTTTACCACTCTAATGGTTTACAACGAGACCTTCACGTTGGAGTGGGTTATCTGAAGCGTGAATGGAATCAAGGTGAAAGGCAGACGAACGTTTATCGACGCTGGGCTCGTAGACGTGCAGGACGCGATGCAGACACGCCGTTTATGGGGGCACGGGGGGGGGGGGGGGGGGGGGGGAATCGATTTATATGAATCGGGGTATTAAGGTCTACTGAAATTAACAATTTGCACGCTCTGTGAAAGGGCCCATGGTGTTCCCCAATCCTTAAGCCGTGAATCCCCCCCACCCCACCCCAGTGTGGGTCCTAGTCAGGCCCTGCAACAAGGTTGTCATGTCTCAGAGCGGTTGGACCTTGCTATCTCCAAAACGTCTACAAACGTTCTACAACACATGCTCATTGGCTAGGTCTCTGCGGGCCACACTTCTGAGAGGCTCTGTCAAAATAAAGGTCTGTTTGGGCTAACATTTCTTCTGCAATAGCTAGAAGTCTCAATCTCAGATATGTCATTCCTGGGACCCAGGGAAACGTGTGTATGCCTTTTAGCATATCTAGCAACAAGCACTTAGCATCATAGGCCAAAGATGTTATATATTGGCAATGGCTAACCTAGCAATTGGAATGCTTGAAACTTGTTCTGGTGACGTGCTTACTGTGTTAACAGCAATGAAGTGTTTCACCTTTTTCTGAGAAATGTACTTATTGTACGTCGCTTTGGACAAAAGCGTCTGCTAAATGCCCTAAATGTAAATGTAAATGTAGCAATCAGCAGAGGGCACGGAAAGGGGCATGACCTCCAACATTAGATTGGAGGTCACACCCTTTCCATAAATAGATTGTGATTGTGTGTGCCTTAATGCATGTAAACACAGCTGGCATGTGGACACATTTTTAATATTTGGGGTCAAAAGGTAATTTCTCATAACTTTTTTGGTCAATTAGATAGAGGTCTGAGAGGTCTATTCGATAAGTGTGTTAGATTGGTGAGGTGCAGGTCTGGGAAAATGTCCTCCCAGAATCTTGGAACCCAGCCGTGGGGTGAGACATCACAAGACGGAGCACTTGCTGAGGCTTTGTGAGTCACTTCCTGTGGAGTTTGAGCCCCCAAATTGATAATCCTTAATATCCTTGAGGCCCTCTTTCATATAAAAGAGACCGAAAGTCTCGAGCTGTTCTTGACCCCTAGGTCACCTGCTAATTACACCCATTCCTGTAGGGCTAGAGCCTCCAAATGTAGAAATAATTGGAGACCTTAATGCCGTGACTCGTATAAAGAGACATTTCTGTCTTCACTCCTGAGTCATTTTGTGCCCCCTGTGACTGGTGTGTTTGTATCACTTCCTGTAGGTCTACAGTCCCCATGATGATAAGAAAGTGTCTTTTGAAAATGTTTTTCATCTGCTGTCTACTCTACTCTGCCTTCTACTTGACCTGCATGACGCATCGCTGTTTCTTCGACCAGTCGAGAGGCAGCACTGTGCCGACAAAGGCCCAAGTGGGTCATTTTGGGCTGTCGTTTACATTGGAGAACAGGCTGATATTTTTTTGTTCCGCATTTCATTTCCTCCACTAAACCCTTAAACAATTCACTTTGGATGAAAAGTGATCCAGGGTTACATCGTCCTGCTGTGGTTTGATCCTGGTCCAAATCGACCGCCATTAAAAATGTCTTATGGCTTAAGCGCATGCAATAGCATGCATGCATTTACCAGTTATTGGGGTTATAAGGTAATGTCAATCAAAATGGCTATACCCCCCCCCTGCCCCGAAACCTGATGGGAGGGAGTAGGGGCCGTGGGGGAGCCTGGTGCAAGAGAGAGAGAGAGAGAGAGAAACCATGAACAGCAATATAGCTCCGCCCCTCCATGAAATAAGTGTCTGAGTTGCCATGGTTTCCCAAAGATTCTAGATTAGGTTGGCTCACCCAGCTATCCAACATGGCCGCCAGGAGAATAAGGTCCATAGCGATGGCTTTCCATCCGGCAGCAGTGAGGGCACCGGGGTTCGGCTGGCTGATAGAAAAGCCTCTGTCTCTCTCTCTTTGTCTCTCTCTCTCTCTCTCTCTCTCTCTCTCTCTCTCTCTCTCTGTGCCCAGGGCTCA
>JAXIVH010000005.1:6680654-6683154 GCA_036785325.1 Urophycis tenuis | reverse complement strand
TACACGCATGTTTGGTCATCTCCAGTGCAAACATGTTAGAGAGCTTTCTTCTGTGGAGCATATTTTTGTCTATTTTGAGTAAGTAACAAAGTTGGATGGAGGAAGGAAACAGGAAGGAATCAGTGGAGGGAAGGAAGGTGCAAAAAAACGAAAGGACAAGGGAGGGAGGGTAGGAAGAAAGGAAATGGGAACGAGAAAGACAGCAGGGACGAGAAAGAAAGAAGACAGAAAGAAAGAAAAGGACTCCTCGTCTATTCTCTGGACGAATGTGCGAGCTCCCTTCGTCCTCGGTGACTGCATAACGTACAGAAGTGCACTTCTCCCGGCGCCATTATGTGTAATTCTGTTCACTCGGGCAGAAGCAGGGTGAGTCAGATTTGGCAGGTATTTCTCACCCAACCCCTGGCCCCATAACGCAGAGCTCTCTCTCTCTCTCCTGGGGAGCGTGTTTTAGATGGGTCTGATGGGGAGAGTGGTGCTTTATTATATTTTTTCGCCTATTCACTGAGATGTCCTCCTGCACGCCCTCCTCCCACAGTGGGGCGGCTCTGTTCACAGAAAACACTGGAACCCTCCCCCCCCCCCCCCCCCCTCCCACCGAGAGATGGGCCGGACTGACAGGTCTCTGGATGTGAGAGTGGAATGTAATTACATCTCCAGCGCCAGCCCGCCGCCAACCGGCGAGCTGAAATGTCCTCGGATGTGTTGCGCATTTAGAGCCGCCATCGAGATGTCGTCGCCGCCGCCACCGCCACCGCCGCCGTCGCCGCCGTCTCGGTCGGACCACCGCTAAAAAAAAAAAACATGTGTCCCGCAGGGGGGGGGGGGCGGCCATGCTTTTTGAAAAAAAGAAAAAAAAGAAAGGGGAAAGAGAATGGCGGGCGGCGTCCACGGCCCTCTAATTCCATTAACGGCGTCCTGACGTCGGCAACAACTGAAAATAACAAGAAGTAGCGGTTTTACTGCGTTTCATTAGGCAGGTCTAAGTAGGAAGACTGGTGTGCTCGGCTTAATGGCCGCGAGTACATAAAGACGTCAGTTTGCTGGATTGATGCTATTTTAATCTCCCGGTCTGTGACAGCGGGTGATACACACACATTTTTATACCCCCCCCCCCCTGCATCCGGGGGGAGACAGAATGACACACAGTTGCGCAGGCATCAATAAACGGATGTATGCCAGGAAAATGGCATCTTTATGCACCTGGATGGTTTGTACACGGTCGACGATTTAAGCGTTTAACAGGGAGAAAAAAAGCATGAGTAACATGAAAATGAGCTGTAGCCGTGCGAGTGGCCCCCTTCGTCTTCACGAGACTGTGAAGGCGAGTGGCCCCCTTTGTTTCCACAGGACTGTGATGATGAAGGGCTTTGTGCCCACGACGAGATTTCTTTTGTTCTTTAATAATTCATGATTCCAAAAAAGTATTTCAACAGTCTCGATGGGTGGGGCACTGAGCCGACACAGCGGTCCTGTGTGACCTGAAAGCCAGATTTCTTTTGCAAAGGATTTTTTTCTGCTGACAAGCAGCGGTCTGACCTTGTGCTACAAAAAAATAAAAAAAGTGTGTCAACTCTAAAGGGTACAACCGAACACGTTTGTGATGACTTCATTTGACCCGAAACAGTGAAGACCATGTAATTCATTTAATACCAGAGCTCTTTACATTCAGACTCTTTTTCATCCATAGTGTAAAATTAATAGTTTCAGAATTGTATAAAATCTTTTTAAAAGATATTTTGGAATAATATCATCAACATTTAAGATATCTTCGTCAGCCAAGATAAAATCCAATTTTATGTTTCAATCGCACTCACACAAGTAATTACTCACGCACAAGAATGTAACGTCGGATGGAACATCACCTCTGATGGATTTGATGGAAGCACTTCATAATGTCCTCATCATTAACACGAATGCGCAAAAAATACCCATTTGAGCTAACTCGGTTGGAAAATGGGGTTTTGAATCTTGCTCAACGAGAACTTGCACGTCAAGTTTGCAGGTCCCTTGTGCTCGCTGTATTACAACATTAGTTTTAATTCAAAGTAGCGTGCAATGTGCGAGGTATCCATATACTCACAGACACGCAGGACCGCTGTGGTGGATACGCAGCATCCGGAGTTCAGCATCAGCATCAGCAGCAGCATCAGCAGCAGCAGGTCTCCGGTTGAAAACCTGCTAGCACCTTAATAATGGCTTTTCCTCACTTAATCTGACACCGACACATACCACAACGCGCCGGCAAACCGTAGCCTAGCAACAAACACCCGGAAGCCGGCGACCAGCGCGGCCCTTTGCTCTCGGTGCTGTACCTGACACGGTGTTATCGGTGTCTGCCTGTCCCTTGATCATCCGTCCTGTGTCCCGTTGGCCCCATCTCGGGCCTATTTTTACAGCCCTGTTATTGAATGGGACTTTTTACGGTTCACCCCTGGGCTGGATGGGCACCACGATGGGGGGCGCAGTGGGGGGCGGGGGGGGGGGGGGATAGTATGTG
>JAXIVH010000005.1:6645654-6675654 GCA_036785325.1 Urophycis tenuis | reverse complement strand
CACCAGCACACCACAGTACCACCAGTACCCCCACCACCACAATACAGTACCACCAGTACCCCCACCACCACACTACAGCACCACCAGTACCCCCACCAGCACACCACAGTACCACCAGTACCCCCACCACCACACTACAGCACCACCAGTACCCCCACCACCACACTACAGCACCACCAGTACCCCCACCACTACTACAACATCACCACCACCACTACGGTACCACCAGTACCCCCACCATCACACTACAGTACCACCAGTACCCCCACCATCACACTACAGCACCACCAGTACCCCCACCACTACTACAACATCACCACCACCACTACAGTACCACCAGTACCCCCACCACTACTACAACATCACCAGTACCCCCACCATCACACTACAGCACCACCAGTACCCCCACCACTACTACAACATCACCACCACCACTACAGTACCACCAGTACCCCCACCACTACTACAACATCACCACCACCACTACGGTACCACCAGTACCCCCACCATCACACTACAGCACCACCGGTACCCCCACCACTACTACAACATCACCACCACCACTACAGCACCACCAGTACCCCCACCACCACACTACAGCACCACCGGTACCCCCACCACTACTACAACATCACCACCATCACTACGGTACCACCACCACACTACTGTACCACCACCACTACTACACCACCACCACCACACCACGGTACCAGCACCACGGTACCACCACCATGCCACAGTACCACCAGTACCCCCACCACCACAATACAGTACCACCAGTGCCCCCACCATCACACTACAGTACCACCAGTACCCCCACCACCACACTACAGCACCACCAGTACCCCCACCACTACTACAACATCACCACCACCACTACGGTACCTCCAGTGCCCCCACCACCACACTACAGCACCACCAGTACCCCCACCACTACTACAACATCACCACCACCACTACGGTACCACCAGTACCCCCACCACTACTACAACATCACCACCACCACTACGGTACCACCAGTACCCCCACCACTACTACAACATCACCACCACCACTACGGTACCACCAGTGCCCCCACCATCACACTACAGCACCACCAGTACCCCCACCATCACACTACAGCACCACCAGTACCCCCACCACCACACTACAGCACCACCAGTACAACCACCACTACTACAACATCACCACCACCACTACGGTACCACCAGTACCCCCACCATCACACTACGGTACCACCAGTGCCCCCACCATCACACTACAGTACCACCAGTGCCCCCACCATCACACTACAGCACCACCAGTACCCCCACCACTACTACAACATCACCACCACCACTACGGTACCACCAGTACCCCCACCATCACACTACAGCACCACCAGTACCCCCACCACTACTACAACATCACCACCACCACTACGGTAACACCAGTACCCCCACCATCACACTACAGTACCACCGGTACCCCCACCACTACTACAACATCACCACCATCACTACGGTACCACCACCACACTACTGTACCACCACCACTACTACACCACCACCACCACAACACAGTACCACCACCACTACTACACCACCACCACCACACCACGGTACCAGCACCACGGTACCACCACCATGCCACAGTACCACCAGTACCCCCACCACAACTACACCACCACTACCACACCACAGTACCACCAGTACCACCACCACTACCACACCAGCATCACCAAGCTGGCACCCCCCCATCGCCCCCGTCACCCTATCACAATAATTATCGCACCCACACCACCAATAAAAAAGTGTTGGTACGGTACATACACGTTTAGAACTGCATATGATGCTTGAATCGGGATGACCACCACTGTTAATCCCTTGATTAGACCCTGAGACCAAAACAAGCATCTTTGTCCCAGCAGGCTTTGTCCAGCTCACATGTTGCTCCACATGAGCAGAGGGGGAGGACGGGTCAATATATGGACTTGTTGATGCAGGCTCAGCGAGGGAAGTTGATCTGCAGACAAAGGTGGACATCGTTTGAGAGGCACAGCCCTCGTCACGACGTCTGCGGTAAAGCCGATGCGCTAACAAGAATTACTTGGTTCCCTCCGCGTCTTATTTACAGACAATGGTTCGAGTGGACAGCTGTTGACACTGCTACACCGCGGCCTGTGGCGTGATACCAGTATAATCCATATACACAAATGCTGCGTTGGATGCAATGAGCGCCGTCAGAGATAAAACTGTGTGTTCAGGGCCAAACGGCCAAAGAGGAGCATATTCTCACCGGGTTGTTGTATTAAGATAATATTTAATATTGTGTCCATTGTGTTCATACCTCTGACCACGAGGAAACTAGTCAGATGTATATTGGCCATCCATAGAGAGAGAAAGTGTCAGGTTTCATGAACTGGGGGATCGTGAAAGGTTTTGCCACTAATGCACCGGGACTCAAGTATCTCTGGAGACAGTAGGAAGTGAAAGAGAAGGAGATTGAAGTGGGACCTGGCGTGCTCATGAGGGAGTTCCCAACCTCATCAAGGAAGACTTGAAGCCAGAGCACTGTTGTCTGTAGATGCGTGGCTGCTGGGAATTGGAGTTCTGGGGTCTGCAGCCTAGAGCTCTGAAACAGGAAATGGCCTGTGTTCTAAGGCTTAAGGAAACAGTCAAGCGTGATGAAAAGAAAATAGAATAATGTGTGTTCACATACAAAACCCCATGGTCTACAATTATTGCCAATGTGTTACATACTTAATCTTCAATCATCAACACCACAAAATTACAACAAAAATGACTTCAAGAAGATTTTTTTTTTTCAAAATTTGAGAGTGAGGCTGTTTTGAAGCAACTAATAAAAAAACATGTCTGCTTGCTGCACAAATGTACAAAAAAATGTGTTAGCACTTTGGGATAATCAACAATATTGAACCTGCAACTATGAAATGAAACATTTCAATACAGACACAACTGTCATGTCTGGAAATAAAAACAAAATAATGAGATGGGATTTCACGTTCTTAACATTAATTAGAAGCAAATCAAAACATTTGACACAATTGCTGCTAAGTAGCTTTGTTTGATTTAATAGCTGGAGAGCAGTAATGGTTGGGGGCTTGTAAGAACAATATTTTTCTTAATCTTTGAAACACAGACCCTTTTTATTACCTGCATATGTTCTGAGGAAAGCCAGAGGTGTATAATGAATGCAGCAGAATGACAGATAGCTTCACCCTTTGCTCTGCCCTCACCAAATGCACTGTATTTTAATATTCTGACTCAATTACCCTAATTGATTGTATAACGAATTTGAACTTACTCCATGTTCACTGTACGGCCATTTTACTTTTTTAACTTTGAATTGTAAGACAACACTGTTTCCATTGTGTTATCGTGCTGCCTTTTACACATGATAAATCTCTATGTCTGCCTACAAAGTGTTTCTATACTGCACTCACTTTTCTTTGTTCTTTCAGTGGTTAAATAACAACATGAACAGAACATTGGATGTCCTCATCTAGATTACAGGCCTACATATTCAGTAATGCACAATGGAGGTTTATGTTACTA
Source organism: Urophycis tenuis (assembly GCA_036785325.1). Classification (NCBI taxonomy): domain Eukaryota; kingdom Metazoa; phylum Chordata; class Actinopteri; order Gadiformes; family Phycidae; genus Urophycis; species Urophycis tenuis. The sequence continues at coordinate 6,672,097 of JAXIVH010000005.1, read as the reverse complement.
AACTTCACTGGACCAAATCACTGGATATGGACCTCCTCTTGTTCACACGAATCTCCTCTTTAGACCAAAGTGTGTGTGTGTGTGTGTGTGTGTGTGTGTGTGTGTGTGTGTGTGTGTGTGTGTGTGTGTGTGTGTGTGTATATGCTGTTTTTTGTCAACACAGGAAAACCTGCCAAAAAACAGGCAATTCACTCCTTTCCCATTACCAGTAGACGAGTGTGTTTCTCTGTTTTTTCCGGTGTGTCTGATGTACGTCACGAAAAAAGCAGCATGCCAGTGAAAATGTTGCGATGGCGACTTCATTTTCGTACCTGTTACTCAGTCGGTCTCCTCTTCAGTCAGAAACCCAGCGGTGGCTAATTTGGGACGGTGTTCTGGCGCTGGCTCGGATAACGACGGACGTCATTCGCTGGCTGAGATGACAAAAGAGTCCCAGACGTTTGTCTGGGACAGAGTCACAGAATCGCGTCACTGCCGATCGGAGCCGGAGCTGATAAATTACCCATGACTACAGCGGAGTCATCAGTCCCGATGGTGACCTTTCCCACCAGAGGCGAAATCCAGATGTTAGCGGGTTAGTTAGTTGGGGTTGTTTTCTCCGGTGGGAAATGTGCTTTTGGGAAATAGCGCCCGTCCATATACAGCAAGTCCTCTAAAAGTGTTTTTTTTTTTTTTGTGCCACTGACAGTCTCCGCCAAATTTTCGAACATTATTGAAAGGCTCCATACAGACAAAAACAAGCAACTCTTGGAGGATGTACATCGAGAGAGGGGCGCTGTTGCCCCGGAGGATTACATCGCCAGCCCCGTTTTCACGGATTACGGCTGCGGATGCGTTCCCACTCCATACTGGAGCGATCGCCGAAAAAACTGCCGTCCACAGTGGGCCCCTTAAACCGCCCCCCCCCCCCCCAAACAAAAACAATCGGAAAACAGCGTCCGGGTGGAGAAATTCTGATGCTTTCCTTTAACTTTAAATAACAGCTGGCCATGGCAACCGCAAATTCGTCTGCCTCACCGGGAGTGTTTACAGAGCTGGGCGATATGGAATTAGGGGGCTGCGCCAAGCCCACCGGGGGGGCCCGGCTGGTGGAGTGTTGGAATATGGCGGGGCACTCGGGACACACTTGAGCACTAAGTGTGGGAGAGGTTGGATGTGCGGAGCTCCTGGCAGGGGCCTCTGCCTGTGTGTGTGTGTGTGTGTTAGTGTGTGAGTGCACAGGTGTTCAGCGCGGCGCGTCTCCACGTGGGCACGAAGAAAGCAGTTCACAGGGTTGAAGAGCCCCCCCCCACCCACCCCCCCATGTGTGTTTAGGATGTGAGGGGGTTAGTGAGGGGGGGGGGAGGGGGGGGGGGGGGGTGCATGTGTGTGCTTTTTAATTGGAACGTGGGCTGGCGGTGCAGCACCCGGCACACGCACGAGTCTTTCCTTTTTGAGAAGGCGGCGGGGAACGTGGTGCTTTCACACCGAGCTCTCTGTTCTCTCTGCTCGTTACGACGTGCCAACCGCAACGGGGTGACATGTTTCCCAATTGACTGGCGCTCAGGATGTATGGAGGCGCCCGGGCCGGGAGAAAGGACCGCGTCACGTCTCGAATGAAAGCTTCTGTGTAGATTTGAGACTTGTAAAAAAAAAAAAAAAAAAGAGAGCGCAGATAAGAGCGAGATCTTGGAACTATCAACCAAAGAAAAAAATCATCCTCTCACCACTCTCTGCTCCCTCTCTCCTGACGTGTCCCCCCGACCAGCCAATCAGGGACGAGATGCCCTGATAGATCAGAAATTTGCCGGGAGCTCAAGACTGATATATTCTCAGATATTCTTTCACTTACCGATTGCTGATGGATGACTAAGCCAGTCCTTACAAATGACACCCAAATAATAGCTCCTGAATCTTACCTACAGCACCTTTTTATGCCGGACTACAGGAAGGAACCTTGAGAAGGGACTTTATTAGAAAATCTGGCATTAAGGATTCAGGAAGCTGGAAACCCTGGACTTTAATGATGCAACCGTTTGTCCATGCAAATGTCTAACCATTCGGCAAGCTGTTGAAATCTCTCATTTTTCTGCCTCTTCAATTACCGATGAGGTGTTTAAGCAAGCCTTGGACAATGTGGTTATCCTCTACGCATATAAAATCACAGTTGACTAACATGACTGGCATATTCAGAAAGCTACATATTAAGAATCTAGTAGGACAAATAGAGAACCAGGCACACTTTGAAAATATGGAAAATTCGATTTTGCTTTGATAGAAAGGTGGACAAAAATAACATTAAATACCCCCAAGAAGATATCCAACAGTAGAGAGTAAAAACGTATATTGTAATCATATTTCTCTACGTGTCTACAACAGCACAGCAAGAAAAGCCAAACAACCCAAACTCCAACACCACTACGTTGGTGTGCATTACATTTTTCAAGGCAAGGTCAGGAAGGTTGGTTCTTCATTTTAAAGCAAAGAGCCAAACCAAACTTCACGTTGTCACCAGGTCACCACAAGTTACCGAGGGCTCTCGATGTCCAGCGTCGCATTCCATGGCGTGCCGCTGAATCGGCCCGCTTAATAAACACGCAATAGTGAAGCAGATGTTGGCAACGTGTGCTCCACCACCATCCTGAAAGCTTGGAGAACGAACGCGTCAAATCAGCAGTCTGTGCCGGTCCTGTCGAGACATAGAGTCAACACAACAGACGATCCAGACAGTTTCTGGTGTCTGTTCTGAACCCCCCCCCCCCCCCCCCCCCCCCAAAAAAAAAACAAAAGACCCCCAAGCCCTTATATTCACACATCACCAGGATCCCACTACCTTTCTGTGCGCTACAAGAGCCATACCCTGCTTGCCATTTTAGATATGCCGCCCCCGGGCTAATGCTGATGCGGGGAAATGTGCTGTGAAAATGTCGAAGAGAATCCCCAAAAGCCTCGCATTCAATAGTGATCCCTCGCCTCAGAAGTCCAACACGGGCAGGAGTTAACCTGTGCGGAATCCATGATGACAACAGATGATTGAACACCTTTTTTTTTTTCTTTTTTTTTTTTTTTTAAGATTCAGCAAGGATATCGCCACTGACCTTTTTCACTTTGCGGTTCCGTTTATAATTTTATAGGAGGACACGGCCGGGGGCTCTGCAGGACTAAACCCGCGGAACTCCACGAGCACAGAGGTCGTGTTTTGTCATGTAGCGTGGAGCACATCCTTATTTTACGGCAAACGGGAGAGACAGTGAAACGAACGGGGAGCCTTTTTACACAGCCGGGAAAGCAAACAGAGCACTTAACATTGATTACGGGTTCCGTTCGATGCGGGCCCGGCAGTTCACCGGTGTGAGACCCGACTGGCCGGGTAAATATGCACTGACCGCGTGACCGACCCGACTGAAAGGGACGTTGCGTTCGGAGCACAGGAACAGGAAGTTGCATTCACCCTGCCGTCGGTGTAGTGACGCGCAAAGGGGGGAGGGGGGGGCGTCGACCCTGCGTATAAACCCTGCAAGCGGGCGGACATTTTGATTATGGATTAAGACAGGCCACTATAGATGCATTTTAAATGAGAGCAGCCCCACTGTGCGGGAGTCTTTCCGAGCGCGCTCTAAAGCTGCAGGAAACAGCCGCTCGTGGATTATTGCATGATGTGCTTTTTCACGAGATTCGTTTTCACTTTAGCACTTGGACCGCCTGAAGAAAAAGCTCTCAAACGTTGTATCCGGAGAGACTCCCCCTGCTGTTTTTTGATCCAGACAGATTTCACAGGTTGAGTTGTTGGGCTGGCGGTTCAGCACCGATACAAGCAATTTCCCTCCGTTTAAAACAAATGCAGTCGGGGCATTGCCATGCACTCTCCCCAGGTACGTTTCAAGGAAGAAGGTTGAGGGAGGAGAAAGGCTTTAATGAGCGTTTTACGACCCAAAAGCACCAATATGGTTCTGGAGTGCAGGTGTGGGGGGGGGGGGAACATGGCCGCTCATCGTGAAGGTTGCCATGACGCTCACACGCCTGCTGTTCAGGCTGCATCCTATAATGGGGTTTATGTTAGCATCTGATCACCAATTAGGTCGACTCAGGGAAATATTCTCCCCTCTGCTGCGTCAGGTGTTCCCCGCGAGGCGCGTTCGACCACCTTTTAATCATTATATACGTGCTGCTCCTTAAAGTATGGGTTGCGAATCAAACGATCCCTCGGAGGCGTCATCATCATCATCATCATCATCCTCCTCCAACCTTTTTCTCCCCTTCCTCACTCTCGCTTTAACAAAAGGTAGGCTGAGCTTCGGAGCGGACGCTTTATCCATCGCCTTCCTCCTCCTCCTCCTCCTCCTCCTCCTCCAACTTTCCAATTGTGATCCACTCAGCCGGGACCGGGGGGCCTCCGCTGGGACCGGCCCACCGCGCCGCCTACCATCTCGCAGCCCGTCGGGGTAATAAGAGAGAGTGTTTGACCAGAGGGCCTGGGCGGCGCCGCCGTGGCCCAGACCGGCCCGTCGGACCCCCGGCTGAGAATGATCACGGGGAGGGCCCCCGAGACCACATGCTGCCGCACCGCGACCACTCATGCAATATTCACAACCCCCTCCCCCCCCCTACAACTAAAGGCAGCGGTGGAGGCATTGGTGGTGGTGGTGGTGGTGGTGGTGGAGGCGGTGGTGGCGGTGGAGGCGGTGGTGGTGGCGGTGGTGGTGGCGGTGGTGGCGGCGGTGGTGGCGGCGGTGGTGGTGGCGGTGGTGGAGGCGGTGGTGGTGGAGGCGGTGGTGGTGGAGGCGGTGGTGGCGGTGGAGGCGGTGGTGGTGGCGGTGGTGGTGGCGGTGGAGGCGGCGGTGGTGGCGGCGGTGGTGGCGGCGGTGGTGGTGGCGGTGGTGGAGGCGGTGGTGGTGGAGGCGGTGGTGGTGGAGGCGGTGGTGGCGGTGGAGGCGGTGGTGGTGGTGGCGGTAGAGGCGGTGGTGGTGGTTGTGGTGGCAGTGCTGGTGTTGTTGTTATTTCAGAGCCCTTAGTCAACGTCTGGGGGGGGATCGACAGAGCCGTGCCAGAAAAAGCAGCACACAATGCCGGGGCCGTGGAGACTTGAGGGTCCGATGACTAATTTGTGCCGCCGAGCCCGCAGTGGGGCCGGCGGTACACCAGCCAGACATAGCGCAGTAAAGACATGAAGGTTTATAGTAATTATACAAGACACAAACAAGGCCCTCTCAAGCCTCTGTGTGAACTCATTGTCCCTTTACAGCGGCAAGTGGGGCGGGTGAATACGATGAAATAATATACTAACAATGCCGTAGGTCGGTCTGTACACTGAATATAAAGCCCGCGCTCGCTATTTCACTCCCGTAACGAGGTTTCATCTGTCCTCTCAAAGCGGGAGGCGGCCTTGTGTGTCACTCGTCTCGTAACGCGCGTTTGGCGTGCGGCGACGGCGGCGGTGGCGGCGGCGCCCGCTGTTGCATAACAACCCCGTAGATGATGGGCGTGTCTCAGAGAGCGCGCGGCATGCCGGCGCTCTGCCCCGGCTGTGTAATTACCGCCGTGTCTGTTTGTGCGAGGGTTAACGCCTTGTTTTGTCTTTCCGTCGCGTACGCTCAGGGAACGTATTCCACACGCCACCCGGCGCTCCGCTGTGCGCCCGCAGCCTGCCGAGGGTGTTTCCACCCTCGATGTCAGGCAGCGGCGCCGGCTCGGCGCGGGGCTCGGCGCGGGGCTCGCCGAGGCTGAAGGTCCGTTCCGATTTCGACGGCGGAGTAAATTCACAAATCGGCCGTGCTGCTGATCAAAAGACAACAAATGCAACAGGACGATTTGTGATATTTGAAGACAAAGCAAAGCCGTTTTTTTTTTTTTTATTCGAGTAAATAATGCATTATTTGCACATGCAGAACGGAGGATGACACCAACTACCTTTTATTGGAGTGGAAACCTCGGATTTAGCTGAAGCAGACTGTTCCCAGTGCAGTTCACTAATAACAAGGGGCGACGCGCATCATTAATTCATGAGTAGTGGGGGTGGCAGACGAGATTTGCTGAAGCCTCAAAGGAGGTTAATTAAACCGATAGAGTTATTTCCATGCAGTAAACCATGCTTCGCAATGTGGCGGCGCCATGGGAAAGACTACGTGTCTGCAAAATTCTCACGAGATCATTACAATGTAATCCCCACGTAAAACGCACATGCATTGCGTCGACTCGTTCTGCTTAGATCTTCAAAGTGTACGAGCCACGGAAAAATAGAAGTAACGTCCTTCCCCTATTGGGTATTCTGAAAGGGATAAGGATAAGAATGATGTAAAATAAAAATAAAAAGGGTATGGAACAGTGATCAAGGCCAAACTCTGCATGACCTCCTGTTGATTAATTGGAATATTATAATGGTTTGTATGCATGCCGTGGGCTGAGCAACATACAATATGTTTCCTGAGCATGTCTTGTTAAGATACTGCAAATCTCACAATGTGTGCTGCTGGACATAGCGTGGTTGGCTCAGTGTTCTGGCAGGCCTGATACTGACTTTAAATGGGGTCGATACTACAAAGTACGTATTTCTGTGAAAATGCGAATGTAGGTGTGCACAGATGGTGTTGCTATTTAGCCAAACAGCCAGCCAAATCCAAAGTTTGATTGACTAAACTAAACTCAGGACAATAAAGAGTAACCCCGTGTATTAAAGCAACACTGAAGGATTGTTTTGTCCCTAACGCCCGGGGACATTCAAAAGCCATGTTAATATACTTCTGTGAGGGTGTTTGATGGTTCAGGCTCTCTATCATGGCTAACATCCTCAAAAGCCGACACACATCTAAACAGTAAAAACATGTTCTCCTATGAAGAGGAGGCTATAGCCTCCTCTTCATAGCCATCTTCTATATCTGATATTCATCACAATGAAAGGAACATATGCACTCAACACGCCCTGCCACAGAGCTGTCATGGTGGGGACGAACACAGACATCGCCCCCAAACACTGAATATGGATATGCTCCTTTTCGCGCCACGGGACACGCGGTTCCCGGCACAACGTGTTTTATCTTCCCTCGTTTCGTCTAACGCCCCCCCCCCCCCCCCCCCTCATCATCATCAACCCCCATAAGGGGAGTGGACCCACGGTTAAGGGCGAATCTATTTGAATAACTCGACGCACGCAGAGGTCACATCTCCTCACCGGCCGTGCTATTGTGAAATTAAAGGGCTATACTTTGCTACCAGGGGGCAAAGGGCCCCCCCCCCGACGTATTCAATCTCCGGGAGGTCGTAAATGATGCAGACTTCTGACGACACCTCGTAAAGAAAGAAAAGAGGCCGCTCCACCACTCACAAGATGACCAGCAGACGGGCGGCAGCAGAAGATGGCGGCTCTCGCGCGAAGCACGGCTGCGTCCCGGCTGGACCTCGCTGAAGCCCGGAACAATGGTGAGATGGTGAATCAACTAATGGCTCCTTCGAGCGGTGAAGGTGAACCCCCCCCCACCCCCCACCCACCTCCACCACCACCACCACCACCTCTTGGTTTTGAAGCAAAAGCGAGGAGATGAAAGGAGACCCATTGGAGCGCAGGGTGCTGCTGCCCGGCCACCTTTGGCCACATTCAGGCTCGTCGGGGGGAACAAGCCCTGTGAGTAAAGACGGCGAAGGTGGTTTTGTTGACGTCCTTCTGACAAGCCGCGTCGCCTGTGGGAGACATGTTTCCTGCGTTCCTTGTACTTCTTGTACGTCGTACATCGGACGTGTTTAACAATATCGACGCGTTTCTGAGAATTTCCTGGGACGGAATCGCTGCACCGCTTAGAACTGATCTTCACGCCGGAGCGAGACAGACCGAAAAAGCCGACTGATGCAGGGCCGCCCCGCTGTGTCTACCATTTCTGACATATTACCAGGACGTCGGAGGCTTAGGCCTTGAGTTTGCTCTAAGCTAGCTACGCCAGGCCGCTGAGCCAGTCTGAGTCTCGCGTCGTCTCAACATAACACGGATACGAGGTGGCTTTATTTCCCCATTGTGGGATTACATCTCGCCCCGCCATTGTATCACTCTTTACCAATTTGTAAGAACCACTGGGAAATTTCAGTTTAAATGACTAGGTATCTGTTTACCAGCGTGTCTGCATTCTGTCACCGTGTAATTACCACTTATTTTCCCATCTATAATGTCATGTGGTTAAATCTACTTTTTGCTTGGTCGCACTTTGTGTAATTTCACTTTTTGTGATCAAGTGCATCGTTTCAAATTATTTGTATTATAAATAATGACCTGGCTGGACGTTTTTTGTTAAACAAATCTCCCTATTTTATTTTTTTGTATCATTATGTTTTCCTATTAATTAATTTCATTTTATTTATTTTTTTCCTTTAATTTCATGTAAGCCATTTCAGCGGCATCATGGATCAACTGTTTACGATGATTAGTTGTGTTTGTTTATGATTGCCCTGTGTGTGTGTGTGTGGGGGGGGGGGGGGGGGGGGGAATAGATAAATATATACAGCGTAAGTCTCCATAGGAAGAACACATCTGGTGATATGAATCCATCTGGTAATGGCGTGAGCCACAGTTTCCTAGAAACGCTCCGCGTTTGTTTCCCCGACTGCCTGTCGGCGCGGTGGCCTCTCAGACCAACACAAAGCCCGGCGCCTCGCACACTATTCTCATCTGCTGGCGTGCAGCTTCACACAGACCTCCAGGCCCGCTCCTCTGAAGCCGCGTTGCGTAACAATGGATTCATATGAACAAGGAGGAGAGCGATAAAGAAGAGAGGTTCTTTTTTTCCCCCCCACAGATAATGGTAACCTCTATGAAATGCCGTGCAGGGCACCTGAGTCAAGGATGTTCTACAACTTTAAAATGCGCTTTTGAATTTGATCCCCGCTGATCTTTCACAATGGAGGCATTCTCGGACAAAGCCAATTTATCTCTCTTTAATTTCCAAACTCGCTGCACGGCACCATTTAGTTTTAGTCCCCACCGTTTGGCAAAGTCTATTACAAAACCGTCTCATCCGGCCCAGCCAACAGCCTCACGGTGCTGTGGTTAGAGATGCCCTCTCAAACTCAGTTTTAATTCCTCCTGGATCAAGGGAGACACAGCGAGAGAGAGAGCGAGAGAGCGAGAGAGAGAGAGAGAGAGAGAGAGAGAGAGAGAGAGAGAGAGAGAGAGAAAGTGAGAGAGTGAGAGAGAGAGGGGTACACACAGGAGGGGCAGAGGCAGGAATGGGGAACAGGGGCAGATTAAGTGGAATTAATGGGCTTTTCATTTAAGTCTAGTGTTATTAAATGTCAAACACGGGCGGGGGGGGTGGCGGGGTGGGGGGGGGGGGGGGGGGGGGGGGGGGGGGGGGGGGGGGGGGGGGAGGAGGGCGGAGCTGAGCCGCTCCAGAGATGATGATGAGTTAACCTTGGGTTCGACCGTGTCCGTGACATCTGGCCCCCCCGACGCAAGCCGGCGTGCCCGGCCACTCCCTGGTCACGACGCCCGGCGTGTTCACCGCTCCGCACTAATCCAAACGCACGAGAAAGCCTTTCGTGGAAAAAAAAAGCAACAAAAAATAAATGAAAAAAAAAAACTGAACAAGACTGAGTGCCGTCCCATCATCGCGGCGTGACAACGGGCGCAGCGGAGGAGTCGTCAACGCCGACGTCGCCGTCGCCAGGCTGCGGCGGTGGCGGTGGCGGCGTCCGTTTGTTGTCGTCCTTCCTGTCTTTGTCTGGCAGCGCGGGGCTCAGGGTGGCTCCCGGTGACTCACAAAGGCAGCGCCATTCAAACCCTGCTTTTCCCTGTCACGGCTCTCGAGCCACAACCCCGGCGCTTTGAACCCCATTTTGATGTCAATGCAATGCATATTTAAAACGCTTTGTGCGCGGCATTGTCATGGCAACTTGACAGTGAGTACGGGCAAAGGAGAGGGGGACTAAGAAAGAGCATGTTTGATGAACGCCACAAAGAAAAGGGAGTGTGTGCCGTGTGTGCCAGTGTGTGTGTGTGTTGTGTGTGTCTCTGTCTGTCTGTCTGTCTGTGTGTGTGTGCCGGTGTGTGTTTGTGCCTGTACGTGCATGGGTCTGTGTGTGTCTGTGTGTGTGTGTGTGTGTCTGTGTGTCTGTGTGTGTGTGTGTGTGTGTGTGTGTGTGTGTGTGTGTGTGTGTGCGTCTGTGTGTGTGTGTGTGTGTGTGTGTGTGTGTGTGTGTGTGTGTGTGTGTGTGTGTGTGTGTCTGTGTGTGTGTGTGTGTGTGTGTGTGTGTGTGTGTGTGTGTGTGTGTGTGTGTGTGCTCCAGGGACCAAAGAGTTGGGGGGGCATGACAGAAAGTGCATAAGCGATAAGACAAGCGTGTGGGTCGCTGCCGTCCTGGGGTAAAAAAGCATTCCTAAACGTTTCCCCGCATCCCCCCCACCACATGGGCATTGCGCTCTTCATCCGGACGCAAAGCCCCCCCCACCCGCACGTCGCTTCATCTGTGATGAATTAGCGGCGACGTTAGCCGCGTGTGTCACGATTAATCTCGAGTCCCCCGAAATGTGCTTTGAAGCATGAGCCGCGGTCACATACGTGTAAATATTTGAAATGCATCAATTATGCATCCACTTGCCGTCAGTTCTCGCGTGACGAAGTCGCTGCTGGGTTTTTTTCGGGTTCCCCATTGTTTCGCCGGCATCGGGGGGGTGGAGAGAGGAGGGTTCTTGTCGCAGCGTGCCCTTTCCCCGGCACGCGGTACTCTAGACCTCTCCGTCAGACCCAGCCGGGGTAATGACCGTGTCCTTTCACCAATGGAAGCCTGCTACAAATATCTCATTAGTCTAAAAACAGCACTGACAATATTTACGTGTCAGATATGACATCATGCCAACTGTAGAATGTGCATCACGACGTGATGATAATGCTATCCTGCTAACTGTCGACTATGCATCACGATGTGACGACAATGCTATCCTGCCAACTGTAGAATATGCATCACGACGTGATGACAAGGCTGTCCTGTTTCATGAAAACACTTCCCAAGACACTCTGTCACCGTGAAAGCCCCTCTGCTCCCAGAACACACAGCGACGGTCGCCCGAAGCAGATCCGCGCAGAGGTAAGTTCACCTCGGCGCGCCCCCACACAGGAACGACACAAGGCTTTGGCATCCAGATGCCTCTCTGCAGGCACATTACTTCACCATTGATTGTGAATGTCAATAAGAACGGTGGAAGGAAAAAACATGAGCACATCGATTCCCCTTCAGCATCTTCCCTCAACACGTTTCACACTCCTTTGAAGAGTGTCGCGGAGGAAAAATAATTAGCCCAGCTCGCAGCACATGCTAGCGGATTGAGGAGACGAGGAGTCACTCAACAGAAACGTGTACACAGGTTCAGCTCACCGCCAATCGCGATGATTGGCGGTTAAATTCCCCTCCTCGTCAAACCCCCTCCGCTAACTATCATACAGAATTTCAAGAACAGCGCTCTCGGTGAGAAATATCCACTGGAAATGCTGAATTATTGAAGGCAATGTCAGCCATTGGACATATAAATATTGATGGCTCCAGTGTCATACAACTGGGCTTCAATGAGCCATTGTTCTCTTTACAAATATTCTCGTTTCATTAGGCCGCACAACAAAGACATATTGACGGGAAGCCACGGGCGTGTGTCTCAGCTGGTCACGGTCAATCTATTGTCGTTCTGACTTCCTTGGAAGATATATGGGGGGTTTTTTCTGAAAATGTGAGGCTTTGCGTCCAATTCTCGGCACTAAGAGACATGTGTCACAAAGGCTACAAAAATAAAATGTACCGACATGCAAATAAGCCTCAACGTAAAGTAGAATAAAATAAGATAATAAAATAATAAATATAAAATTAATATATTAAATATAAAAAGTAAAATGCAGTTTTAAACAAAGACTAACATTTGAGCTTTTTCTTAAACGTCTATTGTACTAATGTCAAAGAGCTCAAGCGACTCAGAGAAGAGTATATGTGTTGTGTGCTTTCTCTACCTCCCATTGAACATTTTCAGAGTTGTCACCATCCCCCCCACCCTGACCCCGGGGCGCGTAACATTTGCACTTAGAAAGAGCTTCTTTATTGCTCAACCTTAAAAACTGCAAGCGCCCCCCCCCCCCCCCCCCCCCCTGTTTGATGGGATGAATAAAATAAGTGCATTTGTCGAACAGCTCCTTGGCAATGTATGCACCGCCGTGCCCCCAGCTACGGTCAGGGTGGAGAGCGGACCAGGGCCGGCTTAATGGGGAATCAGAGGTTTTTTGATCGGAGCTATAGGAGCCGTAAGTCATTCGATAGATGGCCGGTCTCGGGAGAGAAGCCCCCCGAGATAGAGGGGTGTGTGTGTGTGTGTGTGTGTGTGTGTGTGTGTGTGTGTGTGTGTGTGTTCGTGTGTGTGTGTGTGTGTGTGTGTGTGTGTGTGTGTGTGTGTGTGTGTGTGTGTGTGTTCGTGTGTGTGTGTGTGTGTGTGTGTGTGTGTGTTCGTCTGTGTGTGTGTGTGTGTTCATGTGTGTGTGTGTGTGTGTGGGGGGGGGGGGGGATTACACTTCAGTCCAATGAAAACCCACAACCAAAGCCCGTGTCTGACGCACACCTAATGAATCATTTATTCTCTCGGCGCTACAAGTGACCGTCCCTGTCATCTTCTCCGGGGAAAGAAAAAAAAAAAAGAAGAGAGGAATTGTAAATGAAACACAGGAATCGCCAAAGAGTGATGTAAACTTTTAGCCCCGCCTCGGGTAGACACGGGTGTCAATGAAGGCTATTAGTTGCGGTTCTTATATACACACACATCTTACAACGTACCGCAGGCTACACAACCACAGGAGCTCACACCGTTTTCTGTCGCTTCTCGTGGAGCTGATTTTTTTCTGAGGGGGGGGGGGAAGAGGAATAATGGAACACATCCTACTATTTGCCCTTGACGCCTGCCTGGATATGTCCATATGATGTATTTCCAGCCACGCCTTATGCCATTTTAACTCCCAATTTTCAAGGGGATGTTTTCCATCATTTTTATGTATCAGAATAAAAGGTCTGGTAGAGGATTTAAACTCAAAATGGCATAGGTTTGAGGAGCTGCTTTGACCTACTTTTTGAAAATTAAGTTTATTTTCAAAAGTGAAGTCGTGCACATTAAAAGTTCCGTGAGACAAGTGTGTGCACGCACTACAGTCTACTCTTGGGGAAAATATTCCCCAAATGTTTTTTTTGTTTCTGCAATCCCATTTATCCCCTGCATCAGGTTCAGCATTTAAATACAATGGTTTATTTTAGGTTCACGTTGTCGGTAATTCACTATTAGGCATAGGCTTATCATGTTTCATTTGAAGTCAACTCCATGTGTCCACTCCATTTCCATTTTTATATATATATATATATATTTTTTTTTTTTTTTTTTTTTCTAATTTACATTCTCCAAATGAACTTCAATGTAATCATTGGTCCAACTCTTTGGACTTTATGGTATGAAGCAGTAATCGCTTAAATTACTGAATTGCCATGCTTGACGCTTCCCATCAACTTTCAACCAAGACAAATGTGATCCATCGCTCCAGGATGGTGTTCTGGTCATCATGTCGTGTCTCTTGAGGGTCCTACGAACGCCCCCACCCCCAGCGCTGACCCAGTCATGAACGCATTCCAGCGCTCGGCAGAAGACACCTCTCGGAAGAGGTGATATTGACACACTCTACCTGCTTGCGTTTTGCAGCCAGGCCGATGATTATCAGGGGAGAAAGGGCGGGGAGCATCTTGGAGGTTAGTGAGGGGTGCTCAGGAACTGGACCGGGGGGGTTGATGGTTACCATGACACTTTTTGGACTTGGCGGGGGCAAGGAGGTCTCACAGAGTTACAAAGTCAGTGAGTGCACCTTGGGTTTAAGTTGAATCCACATTCAGAAACCACATCCAGAGTTCAGAAACCATGTTTATTGTTGTACTTGTTGTTGCTTTCCCTCACCAATGTGTAGGAGCGATGCTAACTGCAATGTCTTGCGGCAGCTCATTGATGTATCGCGTGTACAGTGTCTTACATTTACAGAATCCCATCAAGATTGATTTCAATAATCAATGCAAAATTAAAATATTATTTTCTTCATCATTTTCTGTTATTTTCAAAACATTGATGTTAGCTTCTTCACATTTAAGGAGTAAATGACAGTTTGCTAGTAATGCATTTCAACCATTTTCGGTCAATCTGCATTTTATAATTGAGGCCCTGACCTTAAACAGGTATTTCCATTAACTTCCAGGGACAGCCGGGCTCTCTGTCAATCACAGATCCCTTCCAAATAAATCATACAGTCCATAACTCAATTGACATGTATAAGCTATTTAACCAGGATCTCTCTTTCCCAGCGCTTATAGAGCATGTGGGAACAGTATTTTCAGGATCCCCATATGTAAATTTAACTTAATCATCAGTAATTACAGCAATTAATCAGATCATATGTAGGCAATTATAGACAATTGACTTTAAGCCTTTTCTCGTGTAGATAAGAATATGTCGCTTATCATTAGCAGCATAGTCACGTGCGTTTCAACTTTGAAAAGAATCAAACTATGGAAAAAAACGAATGAAAAAAATGTTTGAAGATAAAGTTCCCCATTTTCTTTTCAAGGAAATGCCCAGATTTCACTGTGTTGAAAGTCAAGAGCACTTTTTAAATGAAGATCAAGTGAGGCACCTGAGGAGGACTTGATTCGACATCAGCCAGGTCCTAATTGCTCACATTAGCGTCTCGCAGAGTCTCGCCATGGAACTGTTCATGGTCCAGTGTGCTCCTAATTTAACACGATCCACATCTGCTGCCCGCGTACGAGCAAAACCCTCGGCCTGCATGGATGTTCCATTTTGCACATGGCACACAGCAGTTCTGGTTGGCGCGTGCGTGTGTCTGCGTTTCTTGTTTGTAAGAAGGAGAACATTTCCTAAAGGGCTTTTGTATTCCATCGTGAGTCAATTTGGATACGAATGAATGATCCTGCTTATGTTGTTCATGAATCTGTACGATATGCACGATGCGTGTGGAACACATGCAATGTGCGCTGAGGGGTGGGATTTGGTTATAAATGTCCGACAAACCAAGGGTGAAACAGCGGTAGCCTGATTGATATGTGTGTGGGCACAGCACTGTCTCACCTGTCTACTTTCTGACGCCCTAGTTTTACTACAGGAAAAGTTACAACCAAACAAAATTCAGGGTCACCTTCTTTACTGACTTGAGGTATTTTATGTGTTGGAAATTAAAATAAAGAAATCTTAGTGCATCTGTCACAAGCACTCCAGTACCAGATGGAGACAAGGCAGACACATATCAATCTTTATGCCTTTGTGTGTTAATTATTTCTGCCAGATCACAGCATTCTTTATTAGTTTGGAGTTCACTGCTTTATAGTGTATATTTTATTAGTATCGTAAAAAAAAAAAGCACTTTAAGTTTTTTATTTGCATTATCGGCAACCTCAAAGAAATCAAATGAATTTATATATCCAATCATTCATGACTACATTATTCTACAGCCTCCATTTTCTATAGTAGTGCATTCATGCTCCGGTCACGGGGATAAATACGAACCCGATCGGGATGGAAGATGGATCAACATGACCGGCTCTGCCCAGCAGTGCCTAGCGAGCAGTTACCCATGGTGGTGGTGATTGATGATCACCTTGGATTGATAAGATAGCAGTTCTAGCTGTGAAACACGATATAAGATGTGTGCATTACAAAACAAATGGGCACGTACAGGAAAAAAAAAAAGATGTTAAAATGTAATAAATAAAGTAAAATGTTTTTGTGAAAATATCCTCAGAGTAGCTTTTGAAGACATGTCAAAAATGTCAACTCAAAATGTATTGGAGGCATCGGAAATAAATATCGGGTCACATAAAGAGAGAGGCATGTAGAGTACGTTTTGGCCCGAGAAACGAAAAAGCAAAATGTTTACTTGTCATTCTACTGCCTTGCATGGCCTGCTAAGACATACCTGAAAGGCCATGTACATGCAGGAAAATGACGTTAAATTGTGAAAAAACATTCCGGGGGGACAGCACCCAAACACCCTGTCATAAGCTGTCTCCCCCCCCCCCCCACCACACACACACACACACACACACACACACACACACACACACACATACAATACACACACACCTTGATATCACTACCTAAGCCCTAGCTTAAGGGCACTGACTCCGGGCGACAATCAGGTGATCAGCCCCTCGGCCAACAGACAGAGCTGTTCTGCGATGCAGCTCAGGTCCGTGAATAGTCTGCCTTGATTGACGTTGAGTGATTGGTGACTGCAGGTGCAGCTCTATTTTTTTTGGGACCCGCGAGGCAGAGGCAACTGCTGCGGTCGTAGTGGAGGAGACTTCGCCGAAGCGTTGCGGCTGCCAAGAGTCTGGCGGTGTGCAGATGCTAACATCCCCATCGGAGAGGAAATTAGCAATGCACCGACATACAGGTGGGAGGAGTTCAGCACGTTGACCCAAATCTGGTTCGGTTTCTCCCGGCGTCAGCCCCCGCAGAACGCCGGGAGATATGCAGAGCGGTTTGCAGCTCCTTTGCACACACAGGCGCCGCGCTGAAATGTGATTTGTCTCGGCGGCGTTAGCCCGCTTGCACAAACGCTTGTTTGGCCAATGAAGACGGCGGCGGAATTCGTGTCCGGTCAGCTTGTTACGAAATCAGCAAAAACAACAACAACAACAAAAAAATGAATGTTCCTGGACGAGATATGAATACAGATATGAATGGGATGTCTTTTCTTTTTGCCTCCTCCGGCCTGTTCAGAGGCCTGTGGCTCTTTTAAAGTGGTCCAAGCACAAAAGCCTGTCCGCGAGGCAAGGTGACCCAGGCAAGCGTCCTGGGACTCCTAAAGCACTCCTACTTGTCAGGTAATGTGTTCTGCCTTGATAGGAGGCCCAGGGTCCCCATAAAGAGCTATTTGGGGGGGGCGGCCGTTGCTCAGAAGTCAGAACGGGTCACCTGGTGACTGGAGGGTTGCCAGGCGTTGATCCTCCCCTTGTGTCTTCCTGGCAACAGGTTGGGGGGGGGGGCGGGGGGCGGGATGTGTTATGTGTCCTTGAAGCGAGACGGCAAACCCCCCCCCCCTTCCAGCGCACTGGGAGTGTGCGGTGGATGAGCCACTGGAGCGCTCTGAACCGAGCCAGCGGCCAGACGACGGGGGTTCTTATATAATGTCCATTATATTGACCACTCGGATAATGGCTATTTGCGAAATCTAAGTGCCCTTAAATGAGAATGGGATGGGATTCCTCTTCATGCGTTACCTATTATACGCACATACATTACTAATTGTATTGACTTCCAGCCCCGGAGGACGCTTCCACCCGCGTGGTTCTTTGGCGGGGGCCGCAGTCCGTGGTTTCTGTTTTTCTGTCACGAGGCAGGCCAGGAGGTAATGCGGAGGGTGGCACATGTTGTTGGTGCTGCTGGCGTCGTCTGACTCCATGCAGAACCTTTGCTGCTGATCTTACCTCTGGGGGAGTTGTTTGTGCTCAACCTTTCCACCTCTCGTTCTCGCAGCCGGCCTCTCGGCACAGGAAGCCTGGGACACAGCGGTGGTTCAAACCGTGTCGGGGTGGTGAACCTTGGGCCTTGTTGAGTCAGGATGAGGTCTTGGTTGACATGAAAACACGATCAAACAGACCGTACGCCGGGAACAATACTGACCTGGGAAAGCAGACCTGTGGTGAAACATTTACAGCAGTTGCTCAGTGAGCTACCCAAAAGAGGAAGGGTTGGGGTTAGCTACCAGTGGATTGAATAAACCCACAGGTGTAAATATATCAATAAACATGATTCACTCATCAATCGACGGAGCAATGCCTACATTTCTGAGAACGTGAGGGACAATGTTAACAGCCGTTGAGAATCTAGTTTTTATTCAAGAGCCCGCCTGCCTACATTCAGGACGAATCATAGGATGTTGTAGTGCGAATGAATGGGAAAGGCTGAGACTAGCAAACCCTGACCCGACCTGAAGTCCTCCGATCAATCTGAGAGTCCTCATCCATAATAGTACACATCAGACTCTCAATGTTACCGCGTGGGCATGGAGAAAGGCCCATTGACTTTAACAGGATACCACCCTGTGAGGCTTGTCTGCCACTGCTGTTGCTATGAAAATGATAGTGTTCAGCAGTGATTCTCGTGAGTGGGGACTTTAGCCACTCACACACTACAAGAGCCCAATTCTCCCATTTAAGCGCTGGTTACATTGTGTTCTAGAGGCAAGACCCCCAAAAGCAGTAATTGGTCACCCCCTGATTGAGGTGAACGAAATAACGAAGTATATAAAGTTTATGACCCAATTAATCAGCGTTTCTCACTTGAGCTAGTTTAAATGTTTCTGCCGAGGTGAACCTCCATAATTACTCTGCCTGAAAAGGCGACATCGGAACACACCAGAAAACAAGATAACGTTTCTTTGATTTAATGCTGCATCCACATCCAAACACTGAAAACAAGGTGGTTATAAAAAAATGATTACAATATTAACACCTACATTGTTTTGCGCAAAATCAATAACACTTAACACGTCAGACTATGTGCTTACATTTGCTTTACAGGGCCAGGCGAGGGGGATTGACTCAATAGGGGATGTGATGTTGAAGTCACACACTGTTATAACGCAATGATGAGTGTTGAATGTCATGGAATCAGTGGTAAGGTTAAACGGTATTCACCCATCTGAGGTCTCAAGAGGCAGATGTCCTACTTATCCAGGAGACCCACCTTACAAAGGATCACCATATCAATCTTAAACAAAATTGGATAAGCCAAATATTTGATTAAGACTTATGAAACAGCAAGGCCAGAGTGGTCACAATTATTACCATAAAGGAGTCCTGTTTGATTTGGGAAATGTTATTTCTGACTCAGACTGGAGATTCATCATGGTGTCAGTCAAATCCTATCAGAATTCTGTACTATACCCCTTACTACTCGGCCAGTAATTCTGACCTGTACAATTGGGGTAACCCAATTTTTTTTCCCCCGACTTGTATTTGCACTCTATCTAATCACAAATCACACAGTCTGATTTTCGGCTGGGAATTTAATTGCGTTTTTGCAGGTGGATCGTTCGAGGCCAAAGCCAGACAGTTCCTTATGGAGATCTGCAGCGGGCTATTTATTATTTAAGCAGTCATGTAACCTGTCTGACCGCTGGAGGAGAATGAGTCCCACAACTCAGCGTTGCTAGATGTACAATTATCGCACTTGTACGATCGTCTTGCCCCCTGTACAATGTTGGATCAATAATGCCATAATGTCCCATAATGCATGATAATGACATCATTTTGTGAGTCAGTATTAGTAGCTTTACTTCATTGCCATCCACGGACGGTAAAAAAAGGATCCTGTGGCTTTCTACACTCGTCTTTCAGAAGGTGACGTCTCTCCAGCCAATCAAGCACATGCTGAACAGGCTTCCAAGCGTTGTAGTTTACTAGTACGGCCTTTAGTTTATTGAACAGCTGTGGTTTTGTTCTCATTGTAAACATTTTTATTGGTGTGAGTCAAATAGTCATTTGTATCAGTAAATACTTTACCCATTAGGTCTATTTGTTCTCTTGGTAGTGACTCACAAATGGTCATTTTAAGACTCTGGTACAAACCTTCAACATTTCCCATCTGCCAACACTGCTGCAACTAAACAATTTAACATTTTTACTCAGGTCCACCACATCATTTCCAGGATCGAATTTTCTTTTGGGGCAATTCTCTAATATCCTCTGTGTCAAACTCCAATACCACAGTGTTGTTATTTCGGATGATTGTCCAGTCCAGATTGATATCACATTTCCAGACAGTGTCCCTTTCCAATGCACTTGGCAGCTCTCTCTCGGCCCTCTGGCAATAAATTTAAAAATGCATAAATGACCAGATAGATTTAAATAACGCTCCGGATATGTCTGAATGTACCCTTTGGGAAACCTTAAAGGTGCGGTGGGTAAAATTGAATCTCATCTAGGGGTACACACGTGGCATAAATTGAATGTATTATTCAGAAGTATGTTTTAATTGGTGTACAATCCCGCACAGCGGGATTAATAGCTAACAGTTCTGCAGAGGAAAACATTTTTAATTCAATCAACTTTCAATTTATTTAAGAGATTTTAAAAAAAGTTGAGTTCTAGAAAGGAAGGGGATCATTTATCCCCATGGCTACGCCCCATTTGTGATACTTTATTAGGACTTGTCTTGTCTTGTCTTGTCTTTTTTTGTGTATATGAAATGCGGTGTAAACCAGAGTGTCCAGGAACCGTAACTCTCTCTTGGACACGGAGTGTCTGCACATGCGTACACACACACACACACACACACACACACACACACACACACACACACACACACTGTGGCGTTTTACTATGAGTGTCCGATAAACAATCTTGACGATGTCTCAGAGGTAGCCATCAATGTCAACACACCAACCTGTATAGTCGATAGCTAACGGCTATCGAGGCTCATGATCAATACATACACCAGGTAGCAATAATAACAGGTCAAGAAAATGCAGGAACGAAAATAAGCTGTTGAGCAGACCTACCTCCACCATTTACCCACAACGTGTACAGTGATAACGGTGACTTAGATAAAGATACCCGATTGTGATTGGTTCAACTGATTTATTTTCAGGCTAGAAGCATCCAAAATTGTTCTTGGTGGGGTTTCAATCCATATCGCTTTTTTCGCAAATCAGAAATCGTGATGTTAGTTGTGTGAGTAGTACACCCATTTCTAGCAGCACGTGGTAGCTTTTATATTTATTTCAGATGGATTCCCACTTTTCAACCCCAACCCAAATCTTTTTTTTTTCTAAAGCCACATTTCATCATTTATATTGCACCTATCCTAGAATGAGGAGATTATATCTTGAATGGACAAAGACTGACAACAATGACTCAGAGTGGAGTAATCTAGAACTTGAGGCTGACTCCCATGTGACCCTCCACCCATCAGCTTTGCCGCCATTTTCTATGAACAATAATTTGTTGAACATATTGGTTCAAAATTCGATTTGAGTATGGATACAGTTTCGAAAACCATTTATACTACATTTACCTTTGCCGCCATTTGCTATGAACAATAATTTGTTGAACATATTGGTTCAAAATTCGATTTGAGTATGGATAGAGTTGATGGATACAGTTTCGAAAAACATTTATTCTACGTTTGCCTTTTCAAACAATGTGTCTCTCCCCTATTTCATCAAATTGTCTTTTTTTAACCTCCCAATCCCACATTATTTTCAGGATGTCTGTACCTATTATATTTCCATGTATTTCATAGGAGCTTGTCTGTTTTGTTTACCTATTCAAAGACCATGATTTCCCGTCATTCAACTGTCTATGCTAGGTACATAATATTCCCCACTCTCACTTCTTTAGATTTCTCCAAGTTTGCAGCTTTGCCACAAAACAGTTTTCTTCATTCCCTAATACCTGACAGAAAGACACTGCATATGGCGTATTAAATCCTTACAGGAAGGGTTTTATCTCCGGTACCTATAAATTAATTCCATTTGATAGCAGTAGGATTGCCTGGCAGGCAGATTTAGGGGATGACATTTCTGAGAAAACCTGGGAGACGTGTATCTCTCGTATACGCTCTTCACCCATATGTATTCGACATAATTATAGTCCTAATTCAGTGACTCCAATGATAGTTTGGCTAACTATGTATCAAGCGGTCGGGCCTTGAAGTCCTAGGCACAGCCGCAGTTACATGGTCCAGGTTTCACTGGGCCACGTGTCTCGTTTTTGTCTAAGCGTGAACTGCTTCTGGACTCAAGTCTATGAAGGTCTTTCTCAGTTATGTGGTGTGGTATTGCAGCCAAACTCCACAACAGCAATCTTTGGCGGGGTACAGTCAGATCTGCTGGTTCCTAATTCTAAAATAAAAAACAAAGGCATTAGCATTTGCTCCAGTGTTGGCTCGCCTGTCTGATCCTGTTTAACTGGAAAAGCCCTAAATCTCCTTCGTTAAATCAATGGGTGGCCTGATGTAATGTTTCATCTTGGAAAAGATTCACATTGCAAGGTTCAATTGAGAAATTCCCCCACAAAATCTGGTCACCATTCATTGACCATGAACAAAATATATAATTCACTTAATCTTTTATTTGATATCCTTTTTCGCACATTGTAACCATGAGATCATGTTTGTCTTGGGTCGTGTTGTTGCTTTTAATGCCATTTGTCACAGCTTTTAACTCAAATAAGGCTGGGTTTTGGTATTATTAGCTTTTTATTGAATAATATATATAGTTAACATACAATAATATATATTTTGTTCATATGATATATTTATTTTATTTTGTTTTCTTGTGTGATATCCTGCTGTTGATGGAGGGTTTCTTTATTTTATTCGGCTCGTCTAACACTATAGTCGCTGTCCATTCAGCCACATCGTCTTATTTGACTAGATAGAAAAATGTTTTCCCAACGAACGCCACCGCCGGTACAGAAAGACGCATTCAGAAGTTTTGGCTGTTTTCAACATCGTCGTCCGCCCCCACCAATCCTGGCCAAAAAAGAAAAGACGCCATCAAATATCAAATCAAATACAGCACACAATCAGACGCATTGCTTACAGATCACATTGGAAAATATATCCAGGGGAGGTGGGGGTTTAGTTTTTTTTTCACCTTCAGTATTCGTCTAACTGAACCGTTTGCCGTGATGATTCCTTTAGACAAATATTCAGGGGAAACTGAAATGAACTCCCTGGGCTCTTCAGGAGAGCTGGCATCGTGTTGCTGCACCATATGGTCGGAAATTGAAAGCATTGATCACACCGCTACCCCCCACCCCCCCACCCCCCCCACCCCTTCCTCATAATCTGGCCTCATGCTTCCCTCGATGAGGTTAGTTAACGCCGTTGTATACAAGGCAGGTGGGCGTGGATGAGACAGAGAACACCTAATGCTAATTATCTTATCTGCTATTTGGCAAGTGGGACCAAGCAGCATGCATCCAAACAACAAAAGCAGACAACAACCCACGGTTGCCCTTGAAAAAAGCCTGACTGGCCTGAAAAGAAAAACGAATTAAAAAAAGGGTTTGTGTATCGGGACGTTAGATTGGATCTTTTTTTTTGGTGTGGGGGGGGGGAGGGGGGGGGGGGGTGAAGAGGGATGAAAGAGACTGGCTGGGAACTGTCCGCCTCGTCTCCACCCATCTCTGCGATGTTGAAAGGTGCGAACGTGGGTGGAGACGGGACAGCCTGGGGAGGAGTGAGGGTCGGGCGTAGGAGCTGGAGATGGTAGGGGGCCGTGGAGTCTGAAATAATTCAGGTGAAGTTATTTTTTTATGAATTTGGCTTGAGTTTTGGGGGTTTTTTGTTGGTTTTTGTTGATGTGACAATAATGGCTGGTTTGATCAATAATTAAGCAACATCTTGGGGAACAAAGTCATCAAAGTCAGTTTAATGTTTGATTCTTCTGGTGTGTTATAATCATCTCTCTCTCTCTCTCTCTCTCTCTCTCTCTCTCTCTCTCTCTCTCTCTCTCTCTCTCTCTCTCCTCTCTCTCCTACTGTCTCTCTCTACATGACTTCATCTATATTTTTCTTTCTACTGTACATGCCCTTGTACCTCTAAAGGAAAAGTCTATTTTTCTATCTCTATCTTTGGCTGTCTAAATGCCCTGATGTCTCTCTCCTTCTAACTCACTCTCTCTACATGTCTACATGTCCTCACATACATATCTCTCTCTCTATTTCTCCATGTCCTCACATACATCTCTCTCTCTATCTCTCTCCATGTCCTCACACACATCTCTCTCTATCCTTCTACATGTTCTCATATACATCTCTCTCTCTCTCTCTCTCTCTCTCTCTCTCTCTCTCTCTCTCTCTCTCTCTGTCTCTCTCCATGACTGCATATCTTTAGAGAAAGAGACTATTTTCCCCTCTCTCTCGTTCTCTCTCCAAATTCCCTTATCTCTCTCCTTCGATCTCATTTTCTCCCTACATGCCCTTATACATCTCTCTCTCTCTCTCTCTCTCTCTCTCTCTCTCTCTCTCTCTCTCTCTCTCTCTCTCTCTCTCCCTTTCTGAATATATGCAATGCAGGATTCGCACTCTATTGCAGATATAGCTCTTACTTTTATAGGTCCAACTTTATCACACTACTTTTTCTTCCGGCAGCCACAAAATAATTAGAGTCTCGTCGGCTTGACCAAAACCTGCCAGGCGTGGGGGCGATCGACAACACACACCTACATGTATGCTGTGGCGCTTCTGTGTTTGAACGCCCGTCTATCGTCTTCAGCGCTACAGTGAATCTCATCAAAGACCGTCATGGCAGGGAAAACGGCTCCAGCCCTACAGATAAGACACACTTGGACGCAGACTGTCATTTGGGTTTCGCTCAAAGCTTATACTGGGCAGATAAAGTGCCAGGCCGGGCCGGGCCGCCCTGCCAGCGAAACACGCTGTGAATATCGTGGGGGCTCGGCGAAGGGGGCTCGGTCCAACGAGAAACTGACTGACAAGAAAACAAACGAGATCTTTCAATCTGGCGAGTTCACGTTGGAGCCGCGACGGTGGCCAGTCACTTAAGGCTCCTCCGTATAGGCCACGGCTCGCCCTCTGAATTCACAAGCAGCGAGACGACAAGTTAGTATGGACTTCCCCTTGTCAGCTATTGTGTTGTGGGAATATATGCAGTGAGGACCTTAGTTAAACCTGCGTGACACCGGGCCCCAGAAAGCTATGGAATGGGGAAAGCTTCTGATGAGATGTTAGAGGTCTGTAATGCATTTCCTTGCGTGCACACACACAGAACACGCACACAGACACAGACACACACACACATACAGAAACACACACACACAGACCACACACACACACACAGACACACCACACACACAACACACACACACACACACACACACATACACACGCCGCGACACACACACACACACAACACACACACACACACACACACACACACACACACACATCTGAGCCGCTACGACTGTGGACTGGTGGCTGTAGAGCATGGCAACCAAGTGTTCTTTTTGTAAATTGTCATTTTGTTTGCCTGATTTAAATGGGAGTGTATATGGAGCCATGCAGATCCCAGGGTTACCGCCATAATGCTATTGTAATGGCCCAGGTATTCAAACGCATTCCTATGTTAGGTGTCTTTAGTGGTGTCTTTTTGCTGCACTTGGTTGTTGCATTATTCGTTTGAGAAGATGGAAACCACACTGCTTCCTCTCCGACTTGTTTCCGATAATGTCATTTTTTCTTAACTAAACTGGATCTTTCAGTGTGCACGATCTGGACTTATTCTGGAGGGTTTATTAATGAGCTTCTTTTTAGTACCAAAGCCTCCGCCTCTCCCGCCACTAATTTTCATGTTTTTTGCTCTGCAGCGTTGAGACATCCCAACGTTCCTGTTGCCCCTCATGCTTACTAAACGTGGGCCGGCGTGTGAGATAATGATTCTTTAACATTCTGCCAAACGGTGCTGGTAATCTCCTCTCCTTCTCGTCCCCACCGGACCGCGTTGCCCAGGCACCGCGTTCATTACACCCTGATTCAAGTTTGGGCAAAGTACGCGGGAACCAGAGAGTGATCCAGGGAGTGAGAAAAGAGAGAGAGAGAGACAAGAGGGTGGGGGGGGTATCGTGAGAAAGAGATTACCAATAGGTTACGTGTTTCTAATAGTAATGGCCCATTTGTACCAGAGATGGATGATCAGGCGCCAGGAACGCTGAGCTTTTCAAAAAGTGTGAGGGGGGGGGGGGGGACGTTGAATGAGATTTCGCAATGCACAGTCGACAGTCTTGTGGCGTGGCGACCAGGGAGAGGGCAAGTGAGGAAAACCATTGAAGTCACTTTTTTTTTCTTTTTATTTATTTATTTTATTTTTAAGCGCTAAATGTGGAAGATTTCCATTTCATTCTCTCTCTGGCGCCGCCTTTGGCGACAGGCAAATCTTTTTTTTTTTTCCCAGAGACGCAAACAATGTAGCCACCGACAGCCCGTTGGTAATATTCATGATACTGGCAAATGCGAGGGCTGTCATCCGTGGGCCATGGGGTCAATCAGCATTTGTTACCTCATCCGGCGATAGAAAATGACTTGACAGACATTTATTTAAAGGAAAATCCCAGAGATTGCCACTTTTAAGATGCAGCTACTGTTGTTAAATCGATAGCCGTTACGTTTGAAGCCCGTATTGATCAACGAGTCTGCGGCACACATAAAATAGGGAAGCCGCTTCAACAGATTGCATGTAGGCTATTTACAATATGGAAAGCTTGCTTTTGAAGCCAAAATAAGGTTTTCTCTGCAACCTCTTGCTTCGCATGCAGCCCCGGCCTGTACTGCAAAGCAGCATGTTACCAACTGAAAACCGCCTCGGATAAACCAAACCAAACCAATAACCCAAAAAATACATGTATCCTCATCTCAGCCAAACTCTTGTGTTTCATGATTTTTC
>JAXIVH010000005.1:6631554-6645454 GCA_036785325.1 Urophycis tenuis | reverse complement strand
CCCATTTTGTAAGAACCACTGGGAAATTCAGTTTAAATGACTAGGTATCTGTTTACCAGCGTGTCTGCATTCTGTCACCGTGTAATTACCACTTATTTTCCCATCTATAATGTCATGTGGTTAAAATCTACTTTTTGCTTGGTCGCACTTGTGTAATTTCACTTTTTGTGATCAAGTGCATCGTTTCAAATTATTTGTATTATAAATAATGACCTGGCTGGACGTTTTTTTGTTAAACAAATCTCCCTATTTTATTTTTTTTGTATCATTATGTTTTCCTATTAATTAATTCATTTATTTATTTTTTTCCTTTAATTCATGTAAGCCCATTTCAGCGGCATCATGGATCAACTGTTTACGATGATTAGTTGTGTTTGTTTATGATTGCCCTGTGTTGTGTGTGTGTGGGGGGGGGGGGGGGGGGGGAATAGATAAATATATACAGCGTAAGTCTCCATAGGAAGAACACATCTGGTGATATGAATCCATCTGGTAATGGCGTGAGCCACAGTTTCCTAGAAACGCTCCGCGTTTGTTTCCCCGACTGCCTGTCGGCGCGGTGGCCTCTCAGACACAACACAAAGCCCGGCGCCTCGCACACTATTCTCATCTGCTGGCGTGCAGCTTCACACAGACCTCCAGGCCGCTCCTCTGAAGCCGCGTTGCGTAACAATGGATTCATATGAACAAGGAGGAGAGCGATAAAGAAGAGAGGTTCTTTTTTTCCCCCCCACAGATAATGGTAACCTCTATGAAATGCCGTGCAGGGCACCTGAGTCAAGGATGTTCTACACTTTAAAATGCGCTTTTGAATTTGATCCCCGCTGATCTTTCACAATGGAGGCATTCTCGGACAAAGCCAATTTATCTCTCTTTATTTCCAAACTCGCTGCACGGCAGACCATTTAGTTTTAGTCCCACCGTTTGGCAAAGTCTATTACAAAACCGTCTCATCCGGCCCAGCCAACAGCCTCACGGTGCTGTGGTTAGAGATGCCCTCTCAAACTCAGTTTTAATTCCTCCTGGATCAAGGGAGACACAGCGAGAGAGAGAGCGAGAGAGCGAAAGAGAGAGAGAGAGAGAGAGAGAGAGAGAGAGAGAGAGAGAGAGAGAAAGTGAGAGAGTGAGAGAGAGAGGGGTACACACAGGAGGGGCAGAGGCAGGATGGGGAACAGGGGCAGATTAAGTGGAATTAATGGGCTTTTCCATTTAAGTCTAGTGTTATTAAATGTCAAGACACGGGGGTGGGCGGTGGCGGGGGGGGGGGGGGGGAGGAGGGGCGGAGCTGAGCCGCTCCAGAGATGATGATGAGTTAACCTTGGGTTCGACCGTGTCCGTGACATCTGGCCCCCCCGACGCAAGCCGGCGTGCCCGGCCACTCCCTGGTCACGACGCCCGGCGTGTTCACCGCTCCGCACTAATCCAAACGCACGAGAAAGCCTTTCGTGGAAAAAAAAGCAACAAAAAATAAATGAAAAAAAAAAAACTGACAAGACTGAGTGCCGTCCCATCATCGCGGCGTGACAACGGGCGCAGCGGAGGAGTCGTCAACGCCGACGTCGCCGTCGCCAGGCTGCGGCGGGGTGGTCGGTGGCGGCGTCCGTTTGTTGTCGTCCTTCCTGTCTTTGTCTGGCAGCGCGGGGCTCAGGGTGGCTCCCGGTGACTCACAAAGGCAGCGCCATTCAAACCCTGCTTTTCCCTGTCACGGCTCTCGAGCCACAACCCCGGCGCTTTGAACCCCATTTTGATGTCAATGCAATGCATATTTAAAACGCTTTGGTGCGCGGCATTGTCATGGCAACTTGACAGTGAGTACGGGCAAAGGAGAGGGGGACTAAGAAAGAGCATGTTTGATGAACGCCACAAAGAAAAGGGAGTGTGTGCCGTGTGTGCCAGTGTGTGTGTGTTGTGTGTGTCTCGTCTGTCTGTCTGTCTGTGTGTGTGTGCCGGTGTGTGTTTGTGCCTGTACGTGCATGGGTCTGTGTGTGTCTGTGTGTGTGTGTGTGTGTCTGTGTGTCTGTGTGTGTGTGTGTGTGTGTGTGTGTGTGTGTGTGTGTGTGTGCGTCTGTGTGTGTGTGTGGTGTGTGTGTGTGTGTGTGTGTGTGTGTGTGTGTGTGTGTGTGTGTCTGTGTGTGTGTGTGTGTGTGTGTGTGTGTGTGTGTGTGTGTGTGTGTGTGTGTGTGCTCCAGGGACCAAAGAGGTTGGGGGGGCATGACAGAAAGTGCATAAGCGATAAGACAAGCGTGTGGGTCGCTGCCCGTCCTTGGGGTAAAAAAGCATTCCTAAACGTTTCCCCGCATCCCCCCCACCACATGGGCATTGCGCTCTTCATCCGGACGCAAAGCCCCCCCCACCCGCACGTCGCTTCATCTGTGATGAATTAGCGGCGACGTTACGCCGCGTGTGTCACGATTATCTCGAGTCCCCCGAAATGTGCTTTGAAGCATGAGCCGCGGTCACATACGTGTAAATATTTGAAATGCATCAATTATGCATCCACTTGCCGTCAGTTCTCGCGTGACGAAGTCGCTGCTGGGTTTTTTCGGGTTCCCCATTGTTTCGCCGGCATCGGGGGGTGGAGAGAGGAGGGTTCTTGTCGCAGCGGCCCTTTCCCCGGCACGCGGTACTCTAGACCTCTCCGTCAGACCCAGCCGGGGTAATGACCGTGTCCTTTCACCAATGGAAGCCTGCTACAAATATCTCATTAGTCTAAAAACAGCACTGACAATATTACGTGTCAGATATGACATCATGCCAACTGTAGAATGTGCAATCACGACGTGATGATAATGCTATCCTGCTAACTGTCGACTATGCATCACGATGTGACGACAATGCTATCCTGCCAACTGTAGAATATGCATCACGACGTGATGACAAGGCTGTCCTGTTTCATGAAAACACTTCCCAAGACACTCTGTCACCGTGAAAGCCCCTCTGCTCCAGAACACACAGCGACGGTCGCCCGAAGCAGATCCGCGCAGAGGTAAGTTCACCTCGGCGCGCCCCCACACAGGAACGACACAAGGCTTTGGCATCCAGATGCCTCTCTGCAGGCACATTACTTCACCATTGATTGTGAATGTCAATAAGAACGGTGGAAGGAAAAAACATGAGCACATCGATTCCCCTTCAGCATCTTCCCTCAACACGTTTCACACTCCTTTGAAGAGTGTCGCGGAGGAAAAATAATTAGCCCAGCTCGCAGCACATGCTAGCGGATTGAGGAGACGAGGAGTCACTCAACAGAAACGTGTACACAGGTTCAGCTCACCGCCAATCGCGATGATTGGCGGTTAAATTCCCCTCCTCGTCAAACCCCCTCCGCTAACTATCATACAGAATTTCAAGAACAGCGCTCTCGGTGAGAAATATCCACTGGAAATGCTGAATTATTGAAGGCAATGTCAGCCATTGGACATATAAATATTGATGGCTCCAGTGTCATACAACTGGGCTTCAATGAGCCATTGTTCTCTTTACAAATATTCTCGTTTCATTAGGCCGCACAACAAAGACATATTGACGGGAAGCCACGGGCGTGTGTCTCAGCTGGTCACGGTCAATCTATTGTCGTTCTGACTTCCTTGGAAGATATATGGGGGGTTTTTTCTGAAAATGTGAGGCTTTGCGTCCAATTCTCGGCACTAAGAGACATGTGTCACAAAGGCTACAAAAATAAAATGTACCGACATGCAAATAAGCCTCAACGTAAAGTAGAATAAAATAAGATAATAAAATAATAAATATAAAATTAATATATTAAATATAAAAAGTAAAATGCAGTTTTAAACAAAGACTAACATTTGAGCTTTTTCTTAAACGTCTATTGTACTAATGTCAAAGAGCTCAAGCGACTCAGAGAAGAGTATATGTGTTGTGTGCTTTCTCTACCTCCCATTGAACATTTTCAGAGTTGTCACCATCCCCCCCACCCTGACCCCGGGGCGCGTAACATTTGCACTTAGAAAGAGCTTCTTTATTGCTCAACCTTAAAAACTGCAAGCGCACCCCCCCCCCCCCCCCCCCCTGTTTGATGGGATGAATAAAATAAGTGCATTTGTCGAACAGCTCCTTGGCAATGTATGCACCGCCGTGCCCCCAGCTACGGTCAGGGTGGAGAGCGGACCAGGGCCGGCTTAATGGGGAATCAGAGGTTTTTTGATCGGAGCTATAGGAGCCGTAAGTCATTCGATAGATGGCCGGTCTCGGGAGAGAAGCCCCCCGAGATAGAGGGGTGTGTGTGTGTGTGTGTGTGTGTGTGTGTGTGTGTGTGTGTGTGTGTTCGTGTGTGTGTGTGTGTGTGTGTGTGTGTGTGTGTGTGTGTGTGTGTGTGTGTGTGTTCGTGTGTGTGTGTGTGTGTGTGTGTGTGTGTGTTCGTCTGTGTGTGTGTGTGTGTTCATGTGTGTGTGTGTGTGTGTGGGGGGGGGGGGGGATTACACTTCAGTCCAATGAAAACCCACAACCAAAGCCCGTGTCTGACGCACACCTAATGAATCATTTATTCTCTCGGCGCTACAAGTGACCGTCCCTGTCATCTTCTCCGGGGAAAGAAAAAAAAAAAAGAAGAGAGGAATTGTAAATGAAACACAGGAATCGCCAAAGAGTGATGTAAACTTTTAGCCCCGCCTCGGGTAGACACGGGTGTCAATGAAGGCTATTAGTTGCGGTTCTTATATACACACACATCTTACAACGTACCGCAGGCTACACAACCACAGGAGCTCACACCGTTTTCTGTCGCTTCTCGTGGAGCTGATTTTTTTCTGAGGGGGGGGGGGAAGAGGAATAATGGAACACATCCTACTATTTGCCCTTGACGCCTGCCTGGATATGTCCATATGATGTATTTCCAGCCACGCCTTATGCCATTTTAACTCCCAATTTTCAAGGGGATGTTTTCCATCATTTTTATGTATCAGAATAAAAGGTCTGGTAGAGGATTTAAACTCAAAATGGCATAGGTTTGAGGAGCTGCTTTGACCTACTTTTTGAAAATTAAGTTTATTTTCAAAAGTGAAGTCGTGCACATTAAAAGTTCCGTGAGACAAGTGTGTGCACGCACTACAGTCTACTCTTGGGGAAAATATTCCCCAAATGTTTTTTTTGTTTCTGCAATCCCATTTATCCCCTGCATCAGGTTCAGCATTTAAATACAATGGTTTATTTTAGGTTCACGTTGTCGGTAATTCACTATTAGGCATAGGCTTATCATGTTTCATTTGAAGTCAACTCCATGTGTCCACTCCATTTCCATTTTTATATATATATATATATATATATTTTTTTTTTTTTTTTCTAATTTACATTCTCCAAATGAACTTCAATGTAATCATTGGTCCAACTCTTTGGACTTTATGGTATGAAGCAGTAATCGCTTAAATTACTGAATTGCCATGCTTGACGCTTCCCATCAACTTTCAACCAAGACAAATGTGATCCATCGCTCCAGGATGGTGTTCTGGTCATCATGTCGTGTCTCTTGAGGGTCCTACGAACGCCCCCACCCCCAGCGCTGACCCAGTCATGAACGCATTCCAGCGCTCGGCAGAAGACACCTCTCGGAAGAGGTGATATTGACACACTCTACCTGCTTGCGTTTTGCAGCCAGGCCGATGATTATCAGGGGAGAAAGGGTGGGGAGCATCTTGGAGGTTAGTGAGGGGTGCTCAGGAACTGGACCGGGGGGGTTGATGGTTACCATGACACTTTTTGGACTTGGCGGGGGCAAGGAGGTCTCACAGAGTTACAAAGTCAGTGAGTGCACCTTGGGTTTAAGTTGAATCCACATTCAGAAACCACATCCAGAGTTCAGAAACCATGTTTATTGTTGTACTTGTTGTTGCTTTCCCTCACCAATGTGTAGGAGCAATGCTAACTGCAATGTCTTGCGGCAGCTCATTGATGTATCGCGTGTACAGTGTCTTACATTTACAGAATCCCATCAAGATATACCGATTTCAATAATCAATGCAAAATTAAAATACTATTTTCTTCATCATTTTCTGTTATTTTCAAAACATTGATGTTAGCTTCTTCACATTTAAGGAGTAAATGACAGTTTGCTAGTAATGCATTTCAACCATTTTCGGTCAATCTGCATTTTATAATTGAGGCCCTGAACTTAAACAGGTATTTCCATTAACTTCCAGGGACAGCCGGGCTCTCTGTCAATCACAGATCCCTTCCAAATAAATCATACAATCCATAACTCAATTGACATGTATAAGCTATTTAACCAGGATCTCTCTTTCCCAGCGCTTATAGAGCATGTGGGAACAGTATTTTCAGGATCCCCATATGTAAATTTAACTTAATCATCAGTAATTACAGCAATTAATCAGATCATATGTAGGCAATTATAGACAATTGACTTTAAGCCTTTTCTCATGTAGATAAGAATATGTCGCTTATCATTAGCAGCATAGTCACGTGCGTTTCAACTTTGAAAAGAATCAAACTATGGAAAAAAACGAATGAAAAAAATGTTTGAAGATAAAGTTCCCCATTTTCTTTTCAAGGAAATGCCCAGATTTCACTGTGTTGAAAGTCAAGAGCACTTTTTAAATGAAGATCAAGTGAGGCACCTGAGGAGGACTTGATTCGACATCAGCCAGGTCCTAATTGCTCACATTAGCGTCTCGCAGAGTCTCGCCATGGAACTGTTCATGGTCCAGTGTGCTCCTAATTTAACACGATCCACATCTGCTGCCCGCGTACGAGCAAAACCCTCGGCCTGCATGGATGTTCCATTTTGCACATGGCACACAGCAGTTCTGGTTGGCGCGTGCGTGTGTCTGCGTTTCTTGTTTGTAAGAAGGAGAACATTTCCTAAAGGGCTTTTGTATTCCATCGTGAGTCAATTTGGATACGAATGAATGATCCTGCTTATGTTGTTCATGAATCTGTACGATATGCACGATGCGTGTGGAACACATGCAATGTGCGCTGAGGGGTGGGATTTGGTTATAAATGTCCGACAAACCAAGGGTGAAACAGCGGTAGCCTGATTGATATGTGTGTGGGCACAGCACTGTCTCACCTGTCTACTTTCTGACGCCCTAGTTTTACTACAGGAAAAGTTACAACCAAACAAAATTCAGGGTCACCTTCTTTACTGACTTGAGGTATTTTATGTGTTGGAAATTAAAATAAAGAAATCTTAGTGCATCTGTCACAAGCACTCCAGTACCAGATGGAGACAAGGCAGACACATATCAATCTTTATGCCTTTGTGTGTTAATTATTTCTGCCAGATCACAGCATTCTTTATTAGTTTGGAGTTCACTGCTTTATAGTGTATATTTTATTAGTATCATAAAAAAAAAAAGCACTTTAAGTTTTTTATTTGCATTATCGGCAACCTCAAAGAAATCAAATGAATTTATATATCCAATCATTCATGACTACATTATTCTACAGCCTCCATTTTCTATAGTAGTGCATTCATGCTCCGGTCACGGGGATAAATACGAACCCGATCGGGATGGAAGATGGATCAACATGACCGGCTCTGCCCAGCAGTGCCTAGCGAGCAGTTACCCATGGTGGTGGTGATTGATGATCACCTTGGATTGATAAGATAGCAGTTCTAGCTGTGAAACACGATATAAGATGTGTGCATTACAAAACAAATGGGCACGTACAGGAAAAAAAAAAAGATGTTAAAATGTAATAAATAAAGTAAAATGTTTTTGTGAAAATATCCTCAGAGTAGCTTTTGAAGACATGTCAAAAATGTCAACTCAAAATGTATTGGAGGCATCGGAAATAAATATCGGGTCACATAAAGAGGCATGTAGAGTACGTTTTGGCCCGAGAAACGAAAAAGCAAAATGTTTACTTGTCATTCTACTGCCTTGCATGGCCTGCTAAGACATACCTGAAAGGCCATGTACATGCAGGAAAATGACGTTAAATTGTGAAAAAACATTCCGGGGGACAGCACCCAAATACCCTGTCATAAGCTGTCTCCCCCCCCCCCCACCACACACACACACACACACACACACACACACACACACACACATACAATACACACACACCTTGATATCGCTACCTAAGCCCTAGCTTAAGGGCACTGACTCCGGGCGACAATCAGGTGATCAGCCCCTCGGCCAACAGACAGAGCTGTTCTGCGATGCAGCTCAGGTCCGTGAATAGTCTGCCTTGATTGACGTTGAGTGATTGGTGACTGCAGGTGCAGCTCTATTTTTTTTGGGACCCGCGAGGCAGAGGCAACTGCTGCGGTCGTAGTGGAGGAGACTTCGCCGAAGCGTTGCGGCTGCCAAGAGTCTGGCGGTGTGCAGATGCTAACATCCCCATCGGAGAGGAAATTAGCAATGCACCGACATACAGGTGGGAGGAGTTCAGCACGTTGACCCAAATCTGGTTCGGTTTCTCCCGGCGTCAGCCCCCGCAGAACGCCGGGAGATATGCAGAGCGGTTTGCAGCTCCTTTGCACACACAGGCGCCGCGCTGAAATGTGATTTGTCTCGGCGGCGTTAGCCCGCTTGCACAAACGCTTGTTTGGCCAATGAAGACGGCGGCGGAATTCGTGTCCGGTCAGCTTGTTACGAAATCAGCAAAAACAACAACAACAACAAAAAAATGAATGTTCCTGGACGAGATATGAATACAGATATGAATGGGATGTCTTTTCTTTTTGCCTCCTCCGGCCTGTTCAGAGGCCTGTGGCTCTTCTAAAGTGGTCCAAGCACAAAAGCCTGTCCGCGAGGCGAGGTGACCCAGGCAAGCGTCCTGGGACTCCTAAAGCACTCCTACTTGTCAGGTAATGTGTTCTGCCTTGATAGGAGGCCCAGGGTCCCCATAAAGAGCTATTTGGGGGGGCGGCCGTTGCTCAGAAGTCAGAACGGGTTACCAGGTGACTGGAGGGTTGCCAGGCGTTGATCCTCCCCTTGTGTCTTCCTGGCAACAGGTTGGGGGGGGGGGGGGGGGGGGGGGGGGGGGGGCGGGATGTGTTATGTGTCCTTGAAGCGAGACGGCAAACCCCCCCCCCTTCCAGCGCACTGGGAGTGTGCGGTGGATGAGCCACTGGAGCGCTCTGAACCGAGCCAGCGGCCAGACGACGGGGGTTCTTATATAATGTCCATTATATTGACCACTCGGATAATGGCTATTTGCGAAATCTAAGTGCCCTTAAATGAGAATGGGATGGGATTCCTCTTCATGCGTTACCTATTATACGCACATTACTAATTGTATTGACTTCCAGCCCCGGAGGACGCTTCCACCCGCGTGGTTCTTTGGCGGGGACCGCAGTCCGTGGTTTCTGTTTTTCTGTCACGAGGCAGGCCAGGAGGTAATGCGGAGGGTGGCACATGTTGTTGGTGCTGCTGGCGTCGTCTGACTCCATGCAGAACCTTTGCTGCTGATCTTACCTCTGGGGGAGTTGTTTGTGCTCAACCTTTCCACCCCTCGTTCTCGCAGCCGGCCTCTCGGCACAGGAAGCCTGGGACACAGCGGTGGTTCAAACCGTGTCGGGGTGGTGAACCTTGGGCCTTGTTGAGTCAGGATGAGGTCTTGGTTGACATGAAAACACGATCAAACAGACCGTACGCCGGGAACAATACTGACCTGGGAAAGCAGACCTGCAGTGAAACATTTACAGCAGTTGCTCAGTGAGCTACCCAAAAGAGGAAGGGTTGGGGTTAGTTACCAGTGGATTGAATAAACCCACAGGTGTAAATATATCAATAAACATGATTCACTCATCAATCGACGGAGCAATGCCTACATTTCTGAGAACGTGAGGGACAATGTTAACAGCCGTTGAGAATCTAGTTTTTATTCAAGAGCCCGCCTGCCTACATTCAGGACGAATCATAGGATGTTGTAGTGCGAATGAATGGGAAAGGCTGAGACTAGCAAACCCTGACCCGACCTGAAGTCCTCCGATCAATCTGAGAGTCCTCATCCATAATAGTACACATCAGACTCTCAATGTTACCGCGTGGGCGTGGAGAAAGGCCCATTGACTTTAACAGGATACCACCCTGTGAGGCTTGTCTGCCACTGCTGTTGCTATGAAAATGATAGTGTTCAGCAGTGATTCTCGTGAGTGGGGACTTTAGCCACTCACACACTACAAGAGCCCAATTCTCCCATTTAAGCGCTGGTTACATTGTGTTCTAGAGGCAAGACCCCCAAAAGCAGTAATTGGTCACCCCCTGATTGAGGTGAACGAAATAACGAAGTATATAAAGTTTATGACCCAATTAATCAGCGTTTCTCACTTGAGCTAGTTTAAATGTTTCTGCCGAGGTGAACCTCCATAATTACTCTGCCTGAAAAGGCGACATCGGAACACACCAGAAAACAAGATAACGTTTCTTTGATTTAATGCTGCATCCACATCCAAACACTGAAAACAAGGTGGTTATAAAAAAATGATTACAATATTAACACCTACATTGTTTTGCGCAAAATCCATAACACTTAACACGTCAGACTATGTGCTTACATTTGCTTTACAGGGCCAGGCGAGGGGGATTGACTCAATAGGGGATGTGATGTTGAAGTCACACCCTGTTATAACGCAATGATGAGTGTTGAATGTCATGGAATCAGTGGTAAGGTTAAACGGTATTCACCCATCTGAGGTCTCAAGAGGCAGATGTCCTACTTATCCAGGAGACCCACCTTACAAAGGATCACCATATCAATCTTAAACAAAACTGGATAAGCCAAATATTTGATTAAGACTTATGAAACAGCAAGGCCAGAGTGGTCACAATTATTACCATAAAGGAGTCCTGTTTGATTTGGGAAATGTTATTTCTGACTCAGACTGTAGATTCATCATGGTGTCAGTCAAATCCTATCAGAATTCTGTACTATACCCCTTACTACTCGGCCAGTAA
The DNA here is from genome assembly GCA_036785325.1 of Urophycis tenuis. Lineage (NCBI taxonomy): Eukaryota > Metazoa > Chordata > Actinopteri > Gadiformes > Phycidae > Urophycis > Urophycis tenuis. The sequence goes on along the minus strand of JAXIVH010000005.1, from coordinate 6,634,571 downwards.
TTCTGACCTGTACAATTGGGGTAACCCAATTTTTTTTCCCCCGACTTGTATTTGCACTCTATCTAATCACAAATCACACAGTCTGATTTTCGGCTGGGAATTTAATTGCGTTTTTGCAGGTGGATCGTTCGAGGCCAAAGCCAGACAGTTCCTTATGGAAATCTGCAGCGGGCTATTTATTATTTAAGCAGTCATGTAACCTGTCTGACCGCTGGAGGAGAATGAGTCCCACAACTCAGCGTTGCTAGATGTACAATTATCGCACTTGTACGATCGTCTTGCCCCCTGTACAATGTTGGATCAATAATGCCATAATGTCCCATAATGCATGATAATGACATCATTTTGTGAGTCAGTATTAGTAGCTTTACTTCATTTCCATCCACGGACGGTAAAAAAAGGATCCTGTGGCTTTCTACACTCGTCTTTCAGAAGGTGACGTCTCTCCAGCCAATCAAGCACATGCTGAACAGGCTTCCAAGCGTTGTAGTTTACTAGTACGGCCTTTAGTTTATTGAACAGCTGTGGTTTTGTTCTCATTGTAAACATTTTTATTGGTGTGAGTCAAATAGTCATTTGTATCAGTAAATACTTTACCCATTAGGTCTATTTGTTCTCTTTGTAGTGACTCACGAATGGTCATTTTAAGACTCTGGTACAAACCTTCAACATTTCCCATCTGCCAACACTGCTGCAACTAAACAATTTAAAATTTTTACTCAGGTCCACCACATCATTTCCAGGATCGAATTTTCTTTTGGGGCAATTCTCTAATATCCTCTGTGTCAAACTCCAATACCACAGTGTTGTTATTTCGGATGATTGTCCAGTCCAGATTGATATCACATTTCCAGACAGTGTCCCTTTCCAATGCACTTGGCAGCTCTCTCGGCCCTCTGGCAATAAATTTAAAAATGCATAAATGACCAGATAGATTTAAATAACGCTCCGGATATGTCTGAATGTACCCTTTGGGAAACCTTAAAGGTGCGGTGGGTAAAATTGAATCTCATCTAGGGGTACACACGTGGCATAAATTGAATGTATTATTCAGAAGTATGTTTTAATTGGTGTACAATCCCGCACAGCGGGATTAACAGCTAACAGTTCTGCAGAGGAAAACATTTTTAATTCAATCAACTTTCAATTTATTTAAGAGATTTAAAAAAAAGTTGAGTTCTAGAAAGGAAGGGGATCATTTATCCCCATGGCTACGCCCCATTTGTGATACTTTATTAGGACTTGTCTTGTCTTGTCTTGTCTTTTTTTGTGTATAAGAAATGCGGTGTAAACCAGAGTGTCCAGGAACCGTAACTCTCTCTTGGACACGGAGTGTCTGCACATGCGTACACACACACACACACACACTGTGGCGTTTTACTATGAGTGTCCGATAAATAATCTTGACGATGTCTCAGAGGTAGCCATCAATGTCAACACACCAACCTGTATAGTCGATAGCTAACGGCTATCGAGGCTCATGATCAATACATACACCAGGTAGCAATAATAACAGGTCAAGAAAATGCAGGAACGAAAATAAGCTGTTGAGCAGACCTACCTCCCCATTTACCCACAACGTGTACAGTGATAATGGTGACTTAGATAAACATACCCGATTGTGATTGGTTCAACTGATTTATTTTCAGGCTAGAAGCATCCAAAATTGTTCTTGGTGGGGTTTCAATCCATATCGCTTTTTTCGCAAATCAGAAATCGTGATGTTAGTTGTGTGAGTAGTACACCCATTTCTAGCAGCACGTGGTAGCTTTTATATTTATTTCAGATGGATTCCCACTTTTCAACCCTAACCCAAATCTTTTTTTTTAAAGCCACATTTCATCATTTATATTGCACCCATCCTAGAATGGGGAGATTATATCTTGAATGGACAAAGACTGACAACAATGACTCAGAGTGGAGTAATCTAGAACTTGAGGCTAACTCCCATGTGACCCCCCACCCATCAGCTTTGCCGCCATTTTCTATGAACAATAATTTGTTGAACATATTGGTTCAAAATTCGATTTGAGTATGGATACAGTTTCGAAAACCATTTATACTACATTTACCTTTACCGCCATTTGCTATGAACAATAATTTGTTGAACATATTGGTTCAAAATTCGATTTGAGTATGGATAGAGTTGATGGATACAGTTTCGAAAAACATTTATTCTACGTTTGCCTTTTCAAACAATGTGTCTCTCCCCTATTTCATCAAATTGTCTTTTTTTAACCTCCCAATCCCACATTATTTTCAGGATGTCTGTACCTATTATATTTCCATGTATTTCATAGGAGCTTGTCTGTTTTGTTTACCTATTCAAAGACCATGATTTCCCGTCATTCAACTGTCTATGCTAGGTACATAATATTCCCCACTCTCACTTCTTTAGATTTCTCCAAGTTTGCAGCTTTGCCACAAAACAGTTTTCTTCATTCCCTAATACCTGACAGAAAGACACTGCATATGGCGTATTAAATCCTTACAGGAAGGGTTTTATCTCTGGTACCTATAAATTAATTCCATTTGATAGCAGTAGGATTGCCTGGCAGGCAGATTTAGGGGATGACATTTCTGAGAAAACCTGGGAGACGTGTATCTCTCGTATACGCTCTTCACCCATATGTATTTGACATAATTATAGTCCTAATTCAGTGACTCCAATGATAGTTTGGCTAACTATGTATCAAGCGGTCGGGCCTTGAAGTCCTAGGCGCAGCCGCAGTTACATGGTCCAGGTTTCACTGGGCCACGTGTCTCGTTTTTGTCTAAGCGTGAACTGCTTCTGGACTCAAGTCTATGAAGGTCTTTCTCAGTTATGTGGTGTGGTATTGCAGCCAAACTCCACAACAGCAATCTTTGGCGGGGTACAGTCAGATCTGCTGGTTCCTAATTCTAAAATAAAAAACAAAGGCATTAGCATTTGCTCCAGTGTTGGCTCGCCTGTCTGATCCTGTTTAACTGGAAAAGCCCTAAATCTCCTTCGTTAAATCAATGGGTGGCCTGATGTA
>JAXIVH010000005.1:6611554-6621554 GCA_036785325.1 Urophycis tenuis | reverse complement strand
TCACTTACATGTGTTTCATCTTGCGTCGATTTACTCAGTGTGTTCTAAGGTTACTAGGGCAACCCATGCCTGAAATGCAAATTTCACGCATGAAGGGCGAAAATTTAATTTTACAACAGAGAGAGAGAGAGAGAGAGAGAGAGAGAGAGAGAGAGAGAGAGAGAAAGTTATGATGCCGTTCAGCTTTTTCTTGGCCAAATGGACTGATTTTTTTTTGTCAGTCATTTGCATACGGAAGAGGTTGTTTGTGATCAGTCATCACAATTTCACCATGAGCTATTTGCAAAACGCATGAACGTCCACAACTATGCGTAAAGGAAGGGGCTCTTTATTACAAACACAATGTGTTACGGGGGAGCCGCGTTTGTCTCAGCAGACTAATGCACCCAGCTGTGAACAGACGAGCGACGGAGAGGAAGAGGACCAGAGGCAAGCTGGGGTTTTTTTCCCCTCCTCCTCCTCCTCCACTTTTTATCCCTCAGATCTAAGCGAGGGTGTATTTTCGTTCGTTGTGTGTGTGTGTGTGCTTGTACGCGTGTGTTTGTAGTAGCCTAGTGATGTGTGTGTGTGTGTGTGTGTGTGTGTGTGTGTGTGTGTGTGTGTGTGTGTGTGTGTGTGTGTGCGTGCGTGCGTGCGTGTGTGTGTGTGTGTGTGTGTTTTGTTTTCACGTGTGTGGTATTCATGTGAGTGTGTGTGTTCACTTCGCGCTCTTGTGAGTCCTGTTCATGTGTAGTGTTGATGTGCAATGTTGATGTGAGTGTGTGTACGTGTTCACTTGTGTTCTGAGCGCGCGCACGTGCATGCTGATGCGCGCGTGCGTGTGCGTGCACGCGCACACGCTCAGATAGGCACTTGTGTTCACTTGAGTTGTTGTGCGCACGGGTCGACGTGTTTTCACGTGAGCGGTGGGTGCCTATCTGAGCGCGTGCGCGTGCATGTGCATGCTGATGCGCGCGTCGTTTACGTCAGCGTGCGTGTGTGTTCACGAGTGCGGCGTTGATGCGAGTGTGTGTGTGTGTGTGGTGTGTGTGTGTGTGTGTCCCGTGTTCACGGGAGCGTCGTGTGTTCAGTCACACAATAGAAGGGAGCCGTCTGAAAAGCCATCCTCCCTCCCCAAAACGAACGGAGGCGTAGAGGATGCCACTGTGCCCCCTACGACGTCATGCTGTTTTGCGCAGGCGTTGTAAAAAAAAACAACAACTGAGAATTGATACATATTGTAAAGAGGAGCTTTTTTTTCTGTTGTGGTTCAGCAGGCAAGTCTAGCACGGTTCACATGCGGTGCTTGGCAGGCAGCCTGATGCTGATGCTGCTGCTGCTGCTGCTGCTGCTGCTGCCACTCGGCTGTCTGCAGAGACGATGACAAGCCCCGCACACCGCACTGATGTTCAGCCCCACCGCCTCTTAGGGTAGATTGAATTGTCTATTAACTCTGGCAATGTGGACATTTAATTAAACTCAGCTGCTAATTCATTGGAGAGAAAAACAAAATTCCCCCGTGATTGCAATTGGATGAAACGAAAAAAAAAGCCAGCTACCGCAAACCATTTGAGCGTAAAAGTGTCAAAGCAGAAAACAGATATATTTTATATATATATAATATTTTGTTTTCAAATGAAAAGGTGTTGATTAAACATCCAAGTGGAGAACAAGGACATTTGGTAATGATGTATTTTATTGCATGAACAGAATAGAGAGACACGTCCACGGAGTTGCACCTTCAAGCTGACGTTGAAAAAAGGGAAATTGGGGAAAATGTGTCCAAAGGAAGCACCATTCCAACTGTTCAGAGGATGTCTAAACACTGTAAACACCAGCAGCGGGTGATGCTGGGCTTCTCATCTCCCTCTGTGGCAGCAGCTGTGGTATTGCTGCCATATGTGAGATATCAGATTCCTGGTGATTCTTTATCCTCCCATTATACACAATGTGTGTCACTTGATGGTCTACGAGATCTGTCCAGGACCTGTCAACCAGTCAGTCCATCATCATCATCATCGCATATGGTCAAATAAGCAATGCTGATATTTGAATTGAAAACATTGGATTAGGGCTAGGATGAGGGGTACATTTCTACACTAGACCTTCATTGAAAAATAAATGTTCGTCCTCTCATGAATTTTCAGAAAATCAGTTGGGTGGATGGGTGGATTAACAGTATGTGTAACAGTTCAGGGTGATGCTGGTGGGAGGGGTAAAAAAAAACGGTGCATCGATTTCTTCAAAATAGTCTTAATATTCGGTGTGTGTGTGGTTGCTTAGGGACCACTCGGCTTAATCTCTTGGTCTGAACGTTTTGTGTGGATTCCATTTATGCTCATGTTCTTTAACCTTGAAGACAGAAGGAACTATGATTAACCATCGCATATTAATTCAATCAAAATGATAGCCTTGCACTTGAATTTACCGTTGACAGATAAAGACTGTTGTGTGTTGGAACGAACAGGAGACTAATCTCAGAACAATCAGTTTTCCCCTTGTTTGCTTAATTAATAAGAACCCAAGTTTTGACCCCTGCTGTGAACATGAAGTAATTTCAATTTAGATTGCAATCATATCATTTGATTTCAATTCATTCCCCAAAGCTGTACCTGTAAATGAGCCAAAGCCTACCCCTAAGTAAATAATGACTTGACAAAAGACTAGCAGAAAGGTAATGGATTTCCGCATCGCGTCAAACAAATGCTTGGCTTATACTGTTTTGCATAATTCAGAGTGGATCTTCTCACTATTTTGTGCATGTGATGTGTGTGTGTGTGTGTGTGTGTGTGTGTGTGGGGTGGGGGGGGGGGGGGGGGGGGGGGGGGGGGGGTTGTAGAGGTATGTGAGTGTGTGCATCTGTTTCCTTTCCCTCTTTTTCAGCTCTGCAGTACTCTGTCCAACGGTATTCAGGACCTGCATTAAAGGAATGATTCCAATCTCAAGGTACATTCCTATGCAAACATGGGTTCAAACGTGGCAAGCACGTGTCCACAAACAACGTACGCGTAACTTGGGCCGCCTGTGAGCGCTACCCCAGCTAACACGGCTAATGGTAGCACCATGACAAAGCACTTTGCAAATTATGCAGAATGTCAAGTACAATGTGTCACAAATGACACCCAGCCACACGGATGCACAACATGGCAGGCTATTTTAAAAGTCACGTGACCAACTCTCATTTTTATTTAATCAAGCTCAATGTAGACAGTGACATGATCATCTCGACTAAGCCATTGCTTGGCACAGTCTGACTATCTAAAAGAGTGACAGCAGCTAGCTGGTAGTGATATCAAACATGGCTGTGATTGTGATTACTCCGGGCTAGAAATATTGACAGCAGCTGGTGCAGGAGACATCTTCTCATAAGTTTGGGGCGGTTCAGCTTCGCACAGCCAAAATAGATTTTAGGTATGGCTTGTTGGTTTATAATATCCCACTCTGAGCAACGTGCTACGCCTGTGGAGGTGGTATTTTTTCCCGGCCGCGTTCTGACTAAACTACGTCAAACACAATCCGTATTTACTAAGGCGTTTATTCTATGATGCCGAAAGTACATATATACATGATATTACATGCTAATACAAAACGCCAGCATTCATCACAACTGGTAAAGACATGATGTCTATTGACAGTCAAAGGAATGTCGGGATTAGCATGCTAGCAGGTGTTAGCATATCGCAATCCAGTGAGTGAGTTTTGTGTCACTGCACATAATACACTTACACAGGAATCCAGGCACCCTTATTTGAATCCGCGAATCATTTATTTCATTTGTCTGCATGTAAACGTACAATGACAGGATTGTGTGCTAGAGTGAACCACCGCGGTTCCTCCTTTGAACCCCAGCCCCGGTGCGAGCTGTGGATGGTGCTCCATCACGCAGTGCATTGTGGGATTTGGGTTCAATAGAAATCGGATCTGTTGAAAAGCTTGAGAGTGAAGGCAACACGCATTGTTGCCAAAAATCCTCAATAATGATGGCTGAATGTCAATATCTTTTGCAGTTCAAGAAGTACAATGAACAGCTTTTAGAATATTATATTGTTAGGGTGTATCATTCCTTTAAACTCAGCAGCTGAGTTCCCCATTGTGTGTCAAATATCTATTTCACCCAGCAGACTTCCCAAATTCTCACCCACCTTTAGATGGCTGAACAGTAAAATGGCTTCCAAACTGTATCAGGATTCAAACATAAAGGGCCTATTCATTTGACCATCAAACTGCTGCCAATTGAGTAAGTGCATCTATTCTACGTATTTTTCAAAATCCTGACATTATTTAATTGACCCTTTTCTTGAAAATGTGCACTATAAGTAAATCATATGCTATTGTACAGCTATTCTGCCTGCCATTCAGTGCCAGTGTTATTCTGTTATCATTGGAACAAAAATACATGTATAACACAGATTATTGTCGGACATTTAATTTGAAACCATCCATCAATTTTGATCAGGCAAGAAGTTTACATCCTCAATGTTCCCTCTGTTCATCACAAATCACGGGTCTTACGCCCAGCCTGTCAAAAATCAGGTTGTGTGGAACAACACAAACGCATTTACAGCATCAAACCTTTTTTTCTTATTCATAGGGGTTGTATCTAGAGGGTGGCTACATAACAACATACTGTGCGTAGGTACAGTGCCTAATAAAACTCAGGTAGTTACATCAGCCCACTTTGACAACAAACCTAAGCTGTTTAGTTGTCGTCCATGACCCAGTGTAGGAGGGGCAGCCTCCTGAATAACTAAACACCAAGCTATAAATAACAAACAGCATCTCATCGTCTCTCGGTGGCAGGTAGACCCGTTCAAATCACAGCAGATTCTTTTCACTCTCGGTGCGTTTTCCCGCTCCTCGCCCGACCCTTTTTGTCGTCGGTCACTGGGAGGAACTTGTAGCCACTGTGATGTAACAGCCCGCTTTTGATATCATCCGTTTATTTGGGTAAGATCCAGAACCATTCCACCACAGCCGCGAGGCGCGCTCGCTCGCCGAGTCAGCCCTGAGCAGTAGGCTGTATTGCTCTACGTGTTGCCCTCGTTCATCCTCACTTTTGTTGAATTCTTTATCATTCTGTGAACTCTCCCCGGGATGCTGTTTAAAGTAAAGTACAGCAAGTGGTCCTTCCTTCATAGCACATGTGTGACTTGATGGGAACAAAATAGTTTTAAATAAAATCCTTCAATACCCCACCACATTTTAGTTTTTTTTCCCCCCTTTAAAAAAAAGTACTTTTATTTGGCAACAAAATTAAATAGCTGTAATGTTGGATATAACGTCATTAAATCTGGACAGATACAGTAAAACACATTTTGATCGTATGTTATCATATTGTCTTTCATGTTATGCATTCACAACACGTTCCTTTTATCTTCCACCTCTATAGACACTATATTATTATGATCTACAAGACACTAACATGACTTCAGTCATGGAAACCATCTTGAACGGGCCCGCTGTATTGTGTTGGTATGTTGGTCATTTGGAGAGCTGGATTGTAGTAGGCCCCTCTGCCATAGTTTGACTCCAAAGGCTCACCGTTGTCTAGTCTAAGAACTGTAAATATAAAAATGTGTTAACTGCTGTCACTGTAGGAAACAACCCGAAAACAAACATTTCGTCCTCTGACTTAAACCTGCACTATGTATGTTTTGTCATTTTCAAAAGTGGGCCGGAATATAGTGATTTATAGAGTACAATCCCCTGGATAGATTGACTTGTGGATTGCCATGTTTAACCTTTGAGAAACTTTCTCGTTCACATATTCTTTTATGGAGTGAATAGCTTGAAAATGTACATCGTGTAGGTTTACACATCTAGCAAACATTGTGTGCTTGTAATGCGTGTTCTGCAATACATCAATTGTCATTTAACGTGCATACAAAAAGAAAATATGGTGGATATGGCCTTACCTGGGTCTGGAGAGAACTCTACCAGCTTTCTGTGGGAGAAATCTGTCTGGTTCTTCTTTTTCAGAATCACAAAGACAACCAAGGCAATCACGCACACCGCCACCCCGCCGTTCCTAAGATGGCTGCCCAGGCCTCGTGCTTCTTGGTGTTACCGTTGGAACTTGATGCCAGCCCTAGAACAGGGAAAACAGCCCAAAACGTTAATTTTGTGTGATGTGTTACAAGTACAAGTAACAACAACAACAATGTATTCCTTTAATTTCAACCTAATTCCCAGTCAAAAGGCTTGTTGATTAATCTTGATGCGGACAGCTGTCAGATTAAGTATTCCAATTTGCACTAGAATAATTCAACTTTGATTGAATATTGAATAATGAATTCAATTAACAAACACTGCAGAATAACTCAAATGTTTGAAAGATCGTATCAGAATGAGCAGCTCATCGACATATTCAACACTGAAAACAACCATCACATCATTGCGATTAAGAATTATTGGGTGACAGCTCCCACGTCACTAACCCGAGAAAGCTGCTATGGTTTTAAAGGATAGATCGGTCCCACGCCCCTGTACAGAGCTATTGTAACTAGTTTCGACCCCAGCCTGTGACCCTGTTTTCCCCTGTTGTGTGACTTACACAAGGCTACATTGTCCCGTGTAGAAGGGACATGTAACAGACCCCGTTTCCCTTTGCAGGGAAAAGGGAACAGCGCTTGAAACCCAACCCAGTTTATTTCATTGAAAGAAGGGAGTTTTTGTGCTCTTGCACCGATGGGGATGAAAAAAGACACGAAGTCAATGTAGGTCAGAGAAGAAGCCAGAGAGAAACAAATGTGTACATGTAACTTAAGTGCAAGTGGCTTCGGGCAATAGGTCTGAGATCATTTCGGATGCTCGGCCCGGCGCGAGGGAGATGCAAATGCGCCGTGATTATTTCGATTCACCGCTCAAAACAGGCGACGCCGTTGAGTCCCGGCACACGCAAGCAGCCGGCATTCCTCAGCGAAACTGACAATGGCCGCCGTACCTCTCTCGGTGTTGCTCTCCCCCGAGGCCGCGTCCCTGTCCGTGGCGTTGCTCTCCTGCGTCGTCCTGGGAGCGACGCTCGCCACGGTCGCGGGGACCCTCTCGTCCACCCCGGTGTCCGGGGGGGTGGGCTCCGTGGCGCCGGCGTCGGTGGGCAGCGGGGCGCCGGGCTCCGCGCCGGCCTCTGCCGCCGTGGTGTCCGAAACGGCGGGGCCGCTGGACGTGGTTTCGCTCGTCTCGTCGGGACTCTGCGCCGCTCCGTCCTCCGCGTCTCTGTCTGCGACGGACCCGTTGGTCTCCGGACCCAGGGAGGGGCCCTCTGACGCGGTGGCGTTTGGGAACGTGGCGGACGTGGACTCGTCCGTGTTCGTTTCGTTCGCACTCGACGCGTTGGCCTCCGCGTCCGTCTCCGCGTCTGTCTCCGCGTCTGTCTCCGTGTCCGTCTCCGGGTCCGTCTCCGTGCCATTCTCCGTCTTGGCCTCCACGCCAGTAGCCACGTTGGTCTCCATGTTGGTCTCTGCGTCCGACTTAGTGTTGTTCTCTGCGTCTGTCTCCACGTCTGTCTCCGCGTTGGCATTGGCACCAGTCTCCCCGTTGGCCTCCGTGCCGTTCTCCGTCTTGGCCTCCATGCCGGTCTCTGTGCCGGTCTCCACGGCCATCTTCGTGTCTGTCTCTGTGTTGGCCTCTCCGTCGTTCTCCACACTGTCCTCCGTGTCCGTCCCCGCGTCGGCCTCCGTGCCATTCTCCGTCTTGGCCTCCACACCGGTCTCCTCGCCAGTCTCCTCGCCAGTCTGCTCGCCAGTCTTCATGCTGGTCTCCCCGTTAGCCTCCTCGTTAGCCTCCGCGTTAGCCTCCCCGTTAGCCTCTCCGTCGGTCTCCCCGTTAGCCTCTCCGTCGGTCTCCACGTTGGCCTCTCCGTCCGTCTCCGCAGCAGGAGACGGCTGCATGGTCGGCCCGGCGACGGTCATGCCGTCGTGCGCCGCGTCGTCGTCGCCCTCCTGGGTGTCCTCGTCCTCCCCGCTGGAGAAGGCGACGGCGCCGAATGGCAAGCCGTTGGCAGCGGCGGTGGGCGCCGCCCCCTCGCCGTCGGGCTCCTGGTCCCCCGCCTGGGGCTCCTCGGGGCTCTGCGACGGGCTGCTGAGCACGCCGTTGGGAAGGCCGCGGAACCAGGTCTTATCAAGCGTGCGGCCCGGCAGGTCGGTGGCGTTTGGGGGCAGCGTCTGGGGAAGAGCTTGGGCGAGCAGGAGTGCGGCCGCCGTGAGTCTCAGGCACAGTTCCATTTCACCGGCGCCGACGCTGCTCTGTAAAAGACAACGTGAAATGCCATGTGAGGTCAGGAGATGCTCTGGTCTGTTATGCGGTTCCAGTGGAACCGCATAAGGGAAAGGTTGGCGTGCGGGAGGCCGTGCGAGGGCCGTTCTGGTCCAGAGGCACATTACTGTGGACGCATTGTCTCATTGAGGTTTGTGAATATTCATTAAACGTGTTGTCGCAAATGAATACAAAAAGAAAATGATTAAAAATGAAATAAGATTGAGACGCATCGAAGAACTGTATGATCACAGGCTGACACAGCACTTCTGACTCAACCATAACGGATATGATATCAATATCATAAATAATGGGATGGGAGTTTACTGGCCCTCATGCTGCCATAAGTCAGATAAATGTGTTTTATTAAAGTTATATTTGCATATACTGTAGAGGGTGGTCTAACATCTGACAACATAATGAATTGTCCCTTTTCCTTGTGTTTAAATGGAATGTTCTAGTTGTCTATCATATATTTCTTTAAACTATGAACAAATACACAACAGTGAATATAAATCATCACATTTAAATGACCCGAAAACTATTCATAAAGCATTTCGTTATTAATATTTACACTTACAGATCGTAGATCATGAGCACCTAAGATGTGCTCAAGATCTGAAACCTGGATTTTGAACGAATGCAGTAAAGAAAGATGAAATATTTGATGTGCTATAATCTATATTCATCAAGTTTACGGACACATTCACTTATTCGTTATGAATGATGTATATATTACAACATTACTTAAGCCATCATTAGCTGGGCGGCTACCTGCTGTGCTAAGCTAGCACCCCACACCTGTTCCCCACACATGAGCCATCTGCCCACCGGCTGCCGGGCTGAAAATCTGGAGGGAGTCATGTATGCTACATGACAACTAACCTGGAAGCACAATGTCACAAATGTTCAAACCCCGCTGCCATCATGACTGCTAACTCAGCCATGGCTGTTTGTCATCATCAAAGTACCTCGCCATATGGCCTTGTAAAAAACAAAACAAAAGCATGTATAAGTTAAACTAGCCGTCTCTTTGACACGCCGTTTTGTGCCAGTGAAGTGATTCTCGGACTCTTTAGCGCCACTTTTTTCAGATAAGCGTCAAACGCTAACCGCTTCACGTCTACAACGCCTTAAACGAAGATAAATGCGAACACACACATATTCTGCGTATGAGGGTTAGGCCGGCTCAGGCTGATTCCTTCAACAACAATTACAGAATCAGCAAAGTGGTCGCCCTGGTCCTGCCGCACAAGCAGCATTCCCAAAGCTGTTTTTCGCCAACCCAAACAAGCGGCGTTCTTTTCCACGAGAACGTGACTCATCGCCTCGACTTGAACGATTAGACGGCGCTACGGAGAAAAACATTTTCATTTTCATTTCTTTTTCTTTTCTCTCTGTTTTGGCTCGTCAGCTAAAAGACGCTTGCCTCGCTCGCCGTCGTCGTTCGAGGCTCCTCGCCTTTGTGTGCCCCCCCCCCCCCCCCCCCCCCCTCCATGCCAGATCCACGGGAGCCCCACGGTGCAGTGGCCACTCTGCTGGGTGGGGGGTGAACCCCCACGCACGCGCCTCCCACCCTTCGCTTCATTGGCGCAGCGCGACCGCCGTGGCTTTCATTAATAGCGCCGCGGTGGGCTGTTGACCCCCCCCCCCCCCCCCCCCTCGCTGCTGAGACCCTCCATCACATGGAGATGAAGAAGAGGAGGCAGACGAGAGGATCCCGCTCGCGGCCCCCCCCCCCCCTGCTGTCGGCGAAACCCGCGTGTTC
>JAXIVH010000005.1:6569054-6606554 GCA_036785325.1 Urophycis tenuis | reverse complement strand
ATGTTTTCAGAGTGCCGCGCCTCCGCGAGAAGCCAGAACACAGGAAGGAAGAAAGGAAGAATCGCGGGTCTCGTTATCCCCATGGCTACGACCCATTCGTGATTCTTCTTATAGTACCGTCGTGGCGTAGGCGCACTATAATGGCGTATATGAAATGCGCCACAGACCGTGGCATTACACCACGAGTGTCCTCAAAGCTTAACCCTCTCACGGACGCACGGACGGCGGCATCAACCGCCTGGCCGCGTCACGTGTCAAGTGTCCAAGGAGCTTAACCCTGTCTCAGACACGCCTCATGTAGCCCAGCCAGGACGAGCCCCGCTCCGTCCCTTCACCAAAATATCCTCTGTGTGTGTGTGTGTGCGGAGAGGATTCAATTATAATGGAGTTTCACTTTTTAATCCAAGCGTAAAATGCTGTAGCAAATGGAAGTTAGTGGATGAGGGAGGATTATGATAAGTGGGTGTGCATCCGCTAAAACGCACGTCCATGTTTCGCAGAGACGTTAGCTGTGGAGGTGGATTTCCCGTTTGATAACTTAAAGCAGGCTATTGCTTTTTTGAGAGAGAGAACGCCGGGGATCCGTGCGACTGCTCAGAGTCAATCCGCAGCCCCGCGGCCAGCCGCTGCTAAATTCTGCACACTGGACCTTTCAGGAATTCCTTACAAAAGGGGTTTCTATTTTACACAATGCATAATGTAGGCGACCCAAGCCCCCTTGAGAGGTTTTGGAATGGAAATCCCCACGACACATTATTTGTACACAACATTGGATTTTAACAGAATAACTTCTGTTTACGTTGCTTCAATGGGATTGTTTAGAATAACTGTGTGGAAGCATTTGCATTTGAATGTTGTATACATCTTACTGTGTGAATAGCGGTTTGAGCTTTATGTGGTATTCAAGCTAACCCAATGAAGAACCCTTTGTGAAAGATAAATTAAGGAAATAAATAACATGTATTATTCTGTATTATATTCACTAAGTGCAACTAAAACTCATTTTGACATGTTCTGGTTGTTGTTGTTGTTGTTGTTGTTGTTGTTGTTGTGGTTGTTGTTGTTGTTGTTGTTGTTGTTGTCGTTTTTGCTTTGAGGCTTCGATCAGAACACAAAGTGAAGTGAAGACAGAAAGTGGTAGTTCATGTAGCACCAATGTACCAGGGTGTGTAAGGGTTGTACATTCGGATGACTCCTGATAGTTATAGCTTCAAGGTAATCACTGGGCTATTACGTTATATTATACGTTCACGACAACCATGGGCCATCTGCTTCCTTGTAAAAAAAAAAAAAAAAAACAACCTCACCCAACTAGTTTTACCCACTTTGCTCTCCATTTGGAGGACGGGCCAAATGACGTGTGCGTAAAGCAAAAAAAAAATAATAATAATGAATGATCCCACAAAAAGCAACAACAGCCCTTCCCTGTAGATCATTTACATACGAGGATAAAACGAATGCTAACCTGTTGCTTCCGAGAGACATTACTATCGCAACGCTTCAGGACTGAATAGCGCCACATTAATATTAACCATCTGCTTCGAACCTGTTCAGGAGCACAGGCAAATAACCACAGTCACCGAGGAGACGAACCTTTTAATTGCGTCAAATTGATGATAAGCATTTCAGGCTGTAAACCTTAGGCTGTAAAAACGTGCGCTTCGTGAGCACTGTTCCATCTGTGCTTTTCATTGGACTCACATTTTGGATATGATCTAGCAATTAAGCATCCGTCGAGACTTAAAAGCTCGAAAACCGATGATGAAAAGGTGTATATGCCCATGGTTGGCCGACCATCAGGTTACAATAACACGCGCTTCACCTAGAATGTTGTTTATCTCTGCGTCACCAACTCAGGCCAACACCCCACCAAACAATTGGGGTTGAGTTGTATTGCTGCTTTATTTATTCATTTCCAATGTATTTACAATTCATGTCTTTGTGTTTTTAAAATGTATATACGCTTAATACGTATAATTTAGATGTCAACAAAAAAGATGACAAGCATTTGCTGATTGGAAATCTAGTCATACAACATTCGTCAACATGTAAATGTTAAAGAAAGAAACAGATGACACAGTTGACGCACCTGTACACACACACACACACACACGCACGCACCCACGCACGTACACACACACACACACACACACACACACACACACACACACACACACACACACACACACACACACACATACACGCACACACAACACAAGCACTCATGCGAGGCAACATTTGTTTCTTTTTTTATCATTTCAATAGCGTTTTTTAAGACATTGAAAAGTTAGTGAGCTTAAATGAAGCGACTTGCAATTCATGAACAATAAAAACATTTCAGCAGCTTTGAAATTGAACACTCAAGGCAAGGCAGCAGTAAAATAAAATAAAATGTAATGACCCTGTGATGTTAACTATAAACGCGCAATTATTGGACAGGCCCACTTTACTGCTCTTAAAACTATTAAACTACGAAAACTAACTTTCTGTTCGAAATGAGTATCGAGTTTGAAACGGTACGTACCACTAGGTGTCAGTATAGGACAATAACCTGGCTCACAAATCATATACAGTACTCTATTGAAAACAGTCGCTCACTATCAAAAAGCATCACATTTTTCAGCATCAATTTATTTCCACTGTGAATTATCCTTTGGTGAGTTCATTCATAGCTACAGCCCTAAATAACAATCAAAATGTCAATTGAAATTGATATTTTAGGTCTACATTGATGGTTTCACACATAAATTGGAGGTAGGCTATGCTTGCCTTAGTAGTTTGTTTATGAACACCTCGCTGGTTTTGTGTGTTTGTATGTGTGTGTGTGTGTGTGTGTGTGTGTGTGTGTGTGTGTGTGTGTGTGTGTGTGTGTGTGTGTGTGTGTGTGTGTGTGTGTCTCCCTGTGCACGTTTGCATACAGGGCCAAATGCATCATGCGTCTGAGACAGCGGTTTGATACATGATCTCCGCGGTGATCTTTGCATCTTCGGTGAGTTTTTGTGTTGCCTAGGAACACCAGGAAGTAGACAGAAAGCCTCATCTTTGGCCATCTGTTGTTGACAACATCCAAAGAAGGTCCCACGATGAATGTGCTACAGAAAGGTATGAGCCCAGCTCCTGGCTTCCCAAATACAGGCATCAAGGCACGTCGTTGATAAAGACTTTTCATTATGATCCACACAATAACCCCCCCCCCCCATGTGTTTGTGCACATGAGACATGTTCAAGGGCAGGAGCTCTCTGTCACTCCAAACTGAATCGTCAACCGAGAAGAAAAGGGGCCGATGCACAATGTCAGAGATCCCAGGCCATGGTAGATGGGTAAGGACCGGTTTAAGGCACACCATCCTTTTTGCTTTGCTCTGAGACACTCCAACATGTGTGCTTGGGCAGCAGCCCGTGCGGTCCGTCCTGGTTACATAAGACCCGCCTCCCAACCAGTGTGAACATCGGAGCCTTTAATATTAGTGTTTTGCCGAGAGGCCTCGCGGTCCCGGGTTTAAGTTCCCCCTACTTAACGTGACTGATGACATCATACGCCGGCCACCCCCGTTTTTTTTGGCAATGAAAGAGGGACGCTTTTATTTTGAATGTTTTAGCCGTTGAACGTGAGTGGGTTCTCATTTCCTGACGCTGAAGGTGACAGTTTTTCAGCCATTAGCCATTCCAGTCCCAGTGGGCTCTTTCCCTCTCACAAAGAACGTGTTTTATATCGGATAGATTTGTGGCTGCACGACAACTAAGATGTATTACTTCTGCTGCTTTGTGCAGGTACATTGTATGCGTAACCACCATTTTCAATAACTTATGAAACGAATGTTAATGAATGAATGAATAGGATAAACATTCATATAAGGGGAGGGCGGGGGGGGGGGGGGGGGGGGTAGAGAATCAGAGAGGTGGAGAGACAGTGTGATTGTGTTTGAGAGAGAGAGTTAGAGAGAGGGAGAGAAAAAAAGAGGGAGAGAGTAGGAGAAAGACAGCGAGCGAGAGAGTGGGTGAGAAAGGGAGAGAGAGCGAGTGAGAGACCGTGGCCTTCCACAGTGATGACATCACTTTCCACCCAGTGATCGGTCTTGACAACAACACTCAGCTAGAGTCCCCCATATCTCCCCGGGAAAAGGAAAATCTGGACAGAGGAATCTAAACACTCATAAGTGAAATAATAACACAAGTCACGTTGACGGCGCAGACAGGCGCACACAAAGCCCACAGACGACACGCAAAGGAATTCGGTGACCTAGTTTAGCAGTTTCCCCCCTGTTCTCCCGGTGAGTGTGCCGTATCCAATCTGTCACCAGAACAGGCCAGCAGGTTGACGACTCTGCCGCGCGAGACATGAGTGAGACCTCGTCAATTAAGGCGCAGGAAACACGCCGTCGACAACGATGCTACGTTAGCATGAGCAGCCCAGGCTGCAGAGCTTTAGTCTGGATACGTCTGGAAGGGAGGGGGGCTGTGTGTGGCAATCAGGTGTGTTAGTCAGGTGGGCCATTGCAAGCGCGTAGGTTGACTCGTTTGCTTATATAAGAGGATCATTTTGATGTTATTTCTCTTCACCTGTCCGGGCTTAGCAGACTCATTCACCGCTGAAGAATTTTTCCATTTTTTTTCCATTTTAAAAAATGTTTTATCCGAACGCTTGTGATGTGCGACTGCGTGGCAGCCCTTATGAAGGTCTGCCTGCTGTCAACAACCCCACTGAGCCATTTCAATACCCCCCCCCCCCCACACACACAACAAACACACACACACACACACACACACACACACACACACACACACACACACACACACACAACACACACACACACACACACACACACACACACACAAACACACACACACACACACACACACACACAAACACACACACACACACACACACACACACACACACACACAAACACACACACACACACACACACACGCACACACACACACACACACACACACACACACACACACACACACACACACACACACACACCACCACCATCACCAGCCCCCCCCTCTGGTGGTGCAACACAAACGGCAGAGAGACTCGGGTGGCAGGGGGAACACTTTGTACGTTTTCTCTGTGATGTAAGATGATGTCTGGATAGCGGGCTGCCGGCGGTTTGCTCTCTCACAGTCCAACTCACCACTTTACAGGCCGCACAGAGAGTCTGGGTAACCAGCTGTTCCGGTCCTGTTGTAAGAGCGGCGTGCTGGTAATTTCGTTCTTGGGCAGACTGTGTGCACTCATTTAAAAGGGGGCTGCGCGCCAACACATGACAGCGGCGGTCATAGCAGAGCGTGGCAGTTGTTTAAAGCAAACAGCCGTGGCTACTTACCCGCCCTTCCATGTTACTGGACCGGCCTCCAAGTACGCTTATGTCACTGTGTGTGTAAAACGTTTCACGAGTCAAAGTCTCACATGTAATGCCGACGTGTCCCAGAACTTGTAGTATGACACACGCACGCACGCACGCACGCACACACCGCATTTCCATCACATGCTTGAATTTGGCTCTTGGCTGATGGTGTGTAGGACCTCTTTAATGATTGATGACGGTGACAAAATGGAAAGACTTGAGTAATCTGCTCTGGGTTTTCTTATTGACCGCAGGGAGAGAAGAAAAAAAAACGCAATGGCCAACGTGGAGGTTGTTATGTTTCGGATATTAGCAGGCTAAGATGACAAAAGAGAACATGGCTGAGTTTACAAGCATCTGTACAGCAATGGAATCCAACATCAAGCTGTGAGTTGAGGATGATTCGCGGTGCTCCGTCCACAGCTTGTCTGGTGTTTGTTTTCCACCTAGTAGTTAAAGTGATGTATGACAATGCCTCATTGGGGCCACTGCCATGCCTTCTTTTTAAGCACTTCCTTATCAAGTCACTATGAGAGTGTGAACATTTTAACAAACAACAGTTTAGCGAGTTCAATATTTTGAGCGACTGGTTTAACCACCGCAATATGTCGGAGGGTGGACAGCCATCCAAGAGCATTCCATATGTGATGTACTATGCCCTGGGATGAGAACGGCCAATTCACAGAGTCATCAACCATTATAATGTATGCCAATGGCGATAATATATTATATATTAAATCTGGGAACCTCGACTACGAAAACCCACATATAACACCGCCAAAAGTAAAAATGTACATCAAAGTTATTGTCACAAAGATAAGTCAACCGTACTCTCATTTCCTTAAGTTGACACTAATAGCCAGAATTCATTTTGGGGGGGGGGGGCGTTCTGCAAGAAAACTTTCCGCCGTCCTTAATGACTCATGTGGACACGAGACATGCTAGATACTGTGGCGGGACGGGAGAATATTGGTGCTCTTCATAGAGAAGAACTCGCGGCCTTATTCCGGTACAAAAAGGCCATTAACGGGGTTGACGGTGGGCAGACGGCGGTGGACATGGCTCCATTCCTGTGGCCCGGCGCCCGGAGGGGCAGAATATAAACAGTGCTACTGCCCACCATTCATGCAGCTGGGGGCACAGCGTCCAAGGCATTACCGCACTGTCTCAGCTCTCCCAGCCAGCCTCCACCGCATGGACTACTTACAGCATATGGAAAGCATGTGCTGCACACACACACACACACACACACACACACACACCAGTTAAAGCAAGCGGCCCGGGACGCCGCGCCTCACATGGCAGTGTTTTGCAACACCACTGTGTAGATTTAACAAGGGCTCTTGTATACAGATGTGTCCGGGGGCCGGCTGCCAAAAGTCTTCTTGAGCTGATGCAGCTTTCCTTAAAGGGGAGGTCTCGCGTCGACGTTGTCAACGTCTCACTTTTCCACCCGGCCGGACCCTGGGAGCGCGGCGGCGTAACGCGGACCCCGAAAGGCAGAGGAAAGTGTGTGTTTTTTTCTTTGTGTTGTAATTGACGGGATACCGCGTGATATGTGTGTGCTGCGCTTCTTCTGCACTCCCCGGCGAGATGGTGCAGGATCATCAGGCATACATTTTAGCCCTGGCTGGAGATCAGTGGTTTTGCGCAGCGAGCGACAATAAACGAAACAAGGCGGAAGAAACGCTGAGAAAGTCAACTGCTCTTCACAAATTGCAAGTTGCATTATTTGTTTGGATGTCTCTTTTTGTTATTGTAAACAACAACCAGTTGTTTGGCTGTAGCATCCCCCCCCCCCCCACACACACACACACACACACCAAAAAAGCATCTGTTTCACGCAGTGTGCAGGCCACTCACCACCAGACCAGTGAGTCTATCCCACCGCACACAGTGTCTGTCCCGGCACTGGGATCCTACCGTTGTCCCTGTTAACGTAGGCCTCCTCCCTTTGGTGACCTTTACCTCAAGCTAAGTAGTCCGAGGTTCTTATATGGCACTCTTCTTCCACCAGTGCCCTGCTGGCCACAACATAAGGTTCATTAAAAGACTGCTGTGGTTCCTGCAGGGAGTTTCAACACTACCTTCACTAATTAGCTTTTTTTTGCTACGTACTCGCACACTCACACACGCACACACACACACACACTCACACACACACACACACACACACACACACACACACACACACACACACACACACACACACACACACACACACACACACACACATTGATCCAAGCTGGAGTCTATTTCTGCTCTTTATTAATCTTGTGTTTCAGCACATTGGAAAAGATGAGTTTTCAAAGTCAAGGGCAAAACAATTCACGGCAAAGGAATTTGTCTACACCTGATTGATTTTGGGCATCTCTTGATATGAGGTTTCTTTGTTGTTGTTGTTGTTGGGTTTTTTTTTTCTTTTTTTTCCATCAAGAAAAGTCACCCTTCAAGGCGAATGCATAATTTCATGTATTTGATAAATGTATTTATGTCACATCATGGGAGATTTGGGGACAATACAAAATGAGGGAAAGTGCGTAAGGCTTTGTGGCATCACGTCACACACCAGCCTCTCTGGGTCTTCCACTCCCTATAAGCTAGAAGAAGCTCAGTATGTAATTTTCAGTACGGGTGCAACTGTGCACTCAAGTAAGCAAGTACTGGTGAAGCATCTTATAAAGAGATTTGATGTAATGTTCATATGTGTTTTTGGTAAAGCTTTGAAGCGGGACGTATAATCAAATAGTCAATTAAAAAGTGGCCTAAACAGGGTTAAACATCCTGACATCAGAACTGGACGTGACATCCCGTGTGTGTGTGTGTGTGTGTGTGTGTGTGTGTGTGTGTGTGAGCTCTGGTTTGATTGCTATGTAAATAGACTGTACAAAATACACAGGTTACACATACCTTTGTTATCTGTTGTTATCTGTACAATGATGGAAACATTTTGGTGGAACGCGTTCACCAGAACAATTCAGATTCAGATTAAGATTAAGATTAAGCGATTCGTCTTTTCTTGCATACCTAAGTGGTAGAGAGCTTTTTGCATCATCTTTGTCGGTTTCAAATCCTTCAGCTTGTCAACAAATTTACCAGTGCAGCTGCACAGGACAGTGGTGTAAAAGTGAATTGCAGGAACTGTAGGGGCGCCTAATCACAACAAATCTAATCCTTACATTTTTGCTGCTTCAATTTTAAATGCCAAAACTGCACATAGAGTGCTCTGAGTCATTTCCAAGTCAGCCTTGCTCACTCTATGGTTCGCATCAATTCTCACCGCACATCTCGTCAAGCTGATTCACTACCCTGGAATGAATCACCCTTCGTCTAAACACATTCATCATTCAGTTTATCCTAAATGGAAATCGCTGTTTTGATCCTATTACTCACGCGCACTTTTGAACGTTGATTCCAGATTGTGTGTGTGTGTGTGTGTGTGTGTGTGTGTGTGTCTGTCTGTCTGTCCGTCTGCCAGAATCCCAGACACTATGCAGAGCGAGCGAGACCGATTATCGGACTGCGTTGACCACGAAGATGTGTACAGCCTGCTTGCAGTTTAACGCCTCATTATGAGTTCATGTTCACCATGTGACCCTGTCTACTCTCATATTATAGTTACACTGATATTACCACAGATTGACTCAATCTGTAGCAATAGTATGAGTAAAGGTGAGTATTTTTGCAGTCCAATAGTAGAAGTACTGGTCGCATTAGCGGTAGCAGTAGTGGTAATAGTAGTGGTAAAAAAAAAATTGTAGTAGTAGTAGTAGTAGAGTGGTGGTAATAGAAGTAAAATAGTGGTGATGGTTATATAGGCAGTGGTGGCTGTATTAGTATTCTGTTGTAGTGGTGGTAGTTACATGAGTAGTAGGATTAATAATAGAAGTGATACTATTCTTAGCAGAAGTAGAAGTGCTGAAACTAGGTTGAAAGTGATCTTCCAAAGGAAAGTCTTCATCATGGACGTCATGCTTCTAAGTCTGGGAGTCTTGTTCTGAAAACAAAGTTTAACAAAAACGTCTGAGGTCCAAACTGAGTTACTCGGAGTGGGTCAATAGTAATCACCTGGTTAAAATCCGGAGGATATATGCAGCAGCTCGCTCAATACATGGAGTGAGAGGGAGCGCGACCCGCGGGGCATTTCCAAATGACGTTCATGCAAGCAACGCGTCTTCCGTCTTGCTAACGACACAGAAGCGGTAAGTGGCGGGGATTTTTTTTTAAAGCTTGAGCTCACTTTGAGATTGAGGTTGAGAGGTGCCAAGTCGACGTAGTGCAGCGAAACAGCGCAAAAAAAAAAAAAAAATCAGCCAAACAAAATCAAAAGAAACAGTGTGATGAACTCCCTCACACACACGCCTGGGCTTCAACACCCTATAGGCTCCCTTTTGTCCACGTCTATGTGGAGGCGCAGGGTGTTGAGGCGCCCCACTCCGCAGAGGTCGCAACAGGGGACCTTGCGCGCGGACACGCCAACCAAGCAGTCGAAACCACTTGAACCGGTTCTTCGACAGTTTTGTCATGGGAGGCTCATTGTCTGCTCCTTGGCAGATCCATCAATTGACGCGCTGCCAGAGACAACGCCCTGTGCATTCACCTCACCCCCGGTCTTCATCCGCCAAGTTGGGGAGGAGGGGCAGCCGGTGACCCAATGGCGTGAACCTCAGTCCGAAGAGGGCGTCATTGACGCGCCGCACACACACACACACACACACACACACACACACACACCGAAAGGAAAGTCTAAAAATAACAGCTCAAACGCGAGGCCACCTGGTGAAAGGTGCCCTGGTAGTTCAGGAGACTCGTGGAGGGGTTTTGTGAAGTGGCGTGCCACGTGTTCAACGCTTTCGCTCGATTAGAGAAAATGATTTGAATATGAAACGGTATACAGTGTACTGTTTAGCAACTTTAACAGGGCATCTGAGGGTGTCAAGTTTCAATATGCATAGTATGTGAAACCAGCCGGTCTTGACGAGCGATGATAAAACCTATTCAGTGTTTTAACAAAGGGACGCACCATGATGTCAGTGCCAAAGAATGTATACAGAGTTGAGCAAGAACAAATGACTCCAGAAAGTGTGACGCCTGAATAGGTGCATTTATTAATGTTGCATATCATGGCATCCTGTATCTCAATGGATTTGACTTTGTTTGTTTGTAAACTATGTGACACACATGTTAAACTAACCGTATTCACCTTTAACTGTGAGAAATATGAAAGTAATGGCAGTAGCAAGGTAATAAAGGCAAGGCCAGGTCAGGGTACAGTTCCCTATCCTGTAGTCGAATAACATGTATGATAAGATTTATAAATTTTATAAATCTTATTGCTGGGAAAAAGGTTTTCTCTAGCAATAATGTCCATAATTTAGAACTAAATATCGAAGCTATTCATTATGCAGCATTCTCTTCTTTGCATGTGGTGACCATTGCAACTGACTTTGCTCGTGACATGGCAGCATCTAGAAGAAATGAATTACATCAGATTAACCTTTTATGTAAAATGTTATGTTGGACTGCAGGAACTACATTGTAAATAAACCCTTTGAGTGTACATGCTGTTATTGCTACTATTATGTTATGTTACTGTGTATGTTACTATGCTCCTCATATTTGAGTGTGTGTGTGTGTGTGTGTGTGTGTGTGTGTGTGTGTGTGTGTGTGTGTGTGTGTGTTTGTGTGTGTGTGTGTGTGCACCATAACATGATGGATTTACCGCCTTGTTAGAATACTTACGCCGGTGAAATCAGAAAATCCCTTGATTTTTTCTTGAGTCAATATCTCTCTTCAACTGACATATAGCACAGGGCCCACAGAAGCCATAAGCAAAAAAGTCTTTCAACAGGGATCCCTGGAAACATTGCAGTTGGTTAAAAAAGTGAACCCATAGATCAAATCAAGCGCACCCATCACATTAGCACATCTCTGGTGATTGTTTGTTATCATTGTTTGTTGTTTATTCACGCACCAACCAGCAAGTCAAATCTCCTTGTGTGTGCAAACCTACTTGGCAATAAACATCTTTCTGTTTGTGATTGTGAATTGTGATTGTGATTGTGATTGTGAAATCTGATTCTGATTCTAGTCAAGTCAAGTTAACTTTATTATCAGTTTTCATGAATGTACAGGACATACACAAAAACCGAAATCCCGTTTCCCTCGATCCCTGGTGCGAGACACGCATGCAAAATATAAATATAAATATATAAAATAAGAATACAAAAAAACAAACTAAAAGAGTAGCGAATATATATACAAACAATATAAACAGTATAAACAGTATAAGGCGTAAGGTGCACTATATACAGTACGAGCAGTATGGTCAGTGTATGGTTCTGGATTGTGATTTAACATTGGCACGTCGAACGCTCCTCACCCGGATGTTGTAGCGGGTCCTGTACACGCCACGGATGGCTACATTGCAGCCACACAAGCAGCACTCGTCCATGTCGCTGGCGATGGAGCAGGCGAGGCACGGGAAGCAGAACAGCCCGTAGCACACTGAAACAAAAAGAACCACGGAGGGGCAAAGTCGACAAGGAGTTCCCCACGAACCTTGACTCTTCCGACTGGCAAACACAATATGTGGCGCTAGAACTTACATGTGCCACAGTCTTTGAAGCAGTCATAGAGCCCTGTCTGGAAATCAGATACGGCAAATGGGCCTGGCTGTGTTGTCACCGGCATGATCAGAACACTGGAATTGTAAAATACACACCTCAGTGACACTGTTGGGATTTACACCCTCACAATGTGTGAATGAAGTTGCTTTCTTAGGGAAAGAAACCGAGGGTCAAAGGTTGGTATTTTTAAAATTTAAAGGTACATGTAACACGTACATCTAAAAGCAAGTCACCTTACCGGTATTGAGTGGATCTGCGCAGAAGTTAAAGGTATTTTGGGTATCCGAAATCGCAACGTAGAGCTGTTAATGCCACAAGAAAATCTTTTGAATGGCCACGTCAGGTCACTGGCTACTCTATCTTGTCCTCAAGACTGAAAACACAACGCCTTTTTATGTCAACCTTAAACCGGATGAACAAGAATTCCACCTCTTTTGGGTTTCGCTGAACACTGAATTAGTTGAGCAATGCAATCTCTCTCTGTGGAGAGAGAGAGAGAGAAGAAGAAGAAGAATTACTCATTTGATGCCGTGAGGGAAATTTGGACATCTTCTGCATTTAACCCAATCGTGAATTAGTGACACTCAGAACACAGTGATGGTGAAGCACACAGTGAGGTGAAGCACACACTTAAACCCGATGCAGTGAGCTGCTAATCATCACTGCTCCCCGAGCGCCGCTGTTGCAGGCAGCTCACTGTATCGGGTTTAAGTTCCAGCAAAACAACTTAACGGAATAAACAGCCAGGTTTGCTTTGTGTATTCTGACAAATGCAAATATGCAATTACACCACAGCTCTAGAATCCTGCTTAACTGGGCGTGTAAGCGCCTCTATTGTAGGTGACTCGTGGTGCGTGGTTAGGTCTGGAAGCATGCATGTGCGTCCTAACACGGCTGTCACTGTGTTCGAGGGGTTGCATCGCTCAATCATCAGGTTGCAACAACAGTGTTGTGTCAGGTGCCGGGGCGTTCAATGTCCCTCCAATTCATCAAACAACGTATGTCAGTGGCACAGTGGTGGCATTGGCTTGAGAGGCCAACAAATTCATACCTCAGGCATTTAATTTTGTTAAGTACTGTTCTCTCTCTTTCTCTTTCTCTCTTTCTCTAGGGCAGCCGCGGCCTACTGGTTAGGGCTTCGGATTTGTAACCAGAGGGTGGCCGGTTCAAACCCCGACCAGTGCGAATGGCTGAAGTGCCCTTGAGCAAGGCACCTATGATGATTGAGCGATGCAACCCCTCGAACACAGCGACAGCCGTGTTAGGACGCGCATGCTTCCAGACCTAACCACGCACCACGAGTCACCTACAATAGAGGCGCTTACACGCCCAGTCCAAAGCAGGATTCTAGAGGTGTGGTGTAATTGCATATTTGCATTTGTCAGAATACACAAAGCAAACCTGGCTGTTTATTCCGTTAAGTTGTTTTGCTGGTACACTAGTGGCCCGGTCGGGTGGTGCAATGTGCGTGGGTCCCCCGCACGCGCCTTTAGCAGAATAAACACAAACAAGCCGAGCCTGACTGGTTAGAGAGAGACGGGACCTTCAGTTCCGTCAGAAGGTCGGTACATTAACGATAGTCGGGCCTTATTGTCACGGGAGCCCCTCGCCAGTTTTCCATTTTCAAATTCCAGAGCTCAGCCTTTTGCGGTGGCTCTGGGCGGTGTGTGTGCACGGGGCGTGCTGGGGTTCCGTAAGGCGGCACGGCGTTCCACAGCATCAGGGGTCGACCGCCTCGGCTCGCGACGCAGAGGGCAAGGAACGTACATTGTTTAGTGGTGGTGGGATAAGCTTTTTTAACGGTTGTACCTCAGGCACCAGCAGCAGCAGGGCATTAAAGAGGGATGGGAACAATCTTTTACAGGGGTCTTCAGTATCCCACCAGGCCTAGGAAAGGGCTCTGGCACCGTTGTAAGGTGTTGACTGATTCTGTTAAAAGCCGTTATCCTAATCACGCACCGGAGGCTCCGACAGGATGCGGTAAGTGTTCCGAGCTTGGGCCAGAACAGAGAGTTTAAACTTGTAATAAAAAATTCTAATAAGAAAAATAAATCTAGATTCGATCAGAGGAAAACGCTATAGCAGTAAAAGTGGAGGGGCATGGTCTCGATGTGTACGTCACGTAGGCATACCTTAAACCTTTGAGAGGACCCCGGGGCGTGGCACAAAACCAAAGGGATCCAACACAAACAAAGTCATGTGGTGTGGTGCAGAGGGTCATCATGGTGGGCAGCCACTGGCTACATCTAACGAGGAGCAGCAACATACATCACATCAGATTTGTCCACGCTGAAAGGGAGATACCAGGCCCATCACCTTTAAATATCCCAAACATGGTCCACGAATGGAGAAAACTGGTAGTCCTTCCAAAACACTGTTCAATATCTTCCAACATAATAAACACGGATCCCGTTTACAATGTCATGATGTAAGGGTGGTTTCTGGAGCCAATTCACAAAGTCCACTGCACCGCCCTGGTTTATGAGAGGGGTTACACAAGTTATGTGTGTGAGCTCTGCACCCACAGAAGGACACTTATTCACGTATTATTCACCTTTTTAGCCATGTCATTTTATTTCTGTAACGCACTTACTTGAGTTTTGGATGCTCTCTTTACATGGCTGATATAAATGCACTGACTGTACATTCTGTGAAAAATAAATACAAATAATTTTAATAGTTAAATTCTTTCTATGTACTTTTTAAAGGATTTTCGTGAGGTGCGGTCCATTCCGTGATCAAATGTACACTGCGGATTTTCATCCATTAAGACATGGCAGTCACGTTCAATACATTTTCACTGCGTTTCGGCTGTTGACCGTTTCGTGGCTTTCATGAATGTCTAAATGCGTTCAGAGCGGCGTTACTAAACAGCAGGTGGCGGTTATAAACAGCATTCATGACGGCGAATCGGCGATGAAAGTGAAGTAAATCAAGGCCCTGTCGGCTTTTCCATGTTTAATTGCTTCACTGTTGCCTTAAGAGGAACTACAGAGGGAACTCTCTTTCCTGTTTCTTTGAAGAGCAGAAACCCTCTCCTTCAATTCCGTTCTTTTGCACAACTCATTACCCCATAGCAATCCCAAACCAATGCATTTTGGTTTGGGATAGACTTGTTAAAAAAAAAAAAAAAAAAACACCCCCATATAAAAGTACGGAGCAATTGGCCTCTTTTGAAATTAAGGCATTGGTATGCCAAACCAGACATTTGAGATCACGCCACTGATTTAAGCTAGAAGATACTAATACAGGATTAACCGAAATTCTACCAAGCTTTTTACAACGTCTAATTTAAGCTAGAGCACGACGAAGTATTATGCCACTGATTTCTAGTAGTAGAAGATATCGAAGGAGGATTGAAGTCGTTTCTACTAAGATTTCTACAACCCCTAATTTACGAGGGCTTGAGGAGCTTAAGCCCCAGAAGGGTCCACGTTGTAAAGAAGATCTGGCTCTTTAACACACTGTAAACAGTGGTTAATTCTGGTTTATAGTGCTGCATCAAATGGGCAAACGGCAAGCCAACCAACTTCCTCTTTCTCTCTCCTGTATTGTACACACGTTGCACATTTGCATTCAATTAGGAATTTAATTGTAATCACAATGATTGCGCCGCTTTTTGCCATGCTGTGAATTTGATTTTGGTATGAATCCAAATAGCTTTTGTGATTTGAAAGCTAACGGGAGGCTAATGATGTGGTTCGGTTTATTAGCATTGCAGCGGTTCAGCTCACCATGTAGCCAATCAAGGAAGTGTGTTGTTACATACACACGTTAACATGAGCACCGTTTCGGTTATGGCAATACATTACATAAATATTAAAAGAAGAAGAAAATCAAAAACCCTGACACGTCCTTAAACCCTGACACGTCCTCCTTTTCATACAAGTTTGGCAACTAAAGACTCTAGAAATTATCTAACATTAGGGCACTTAACAGTACATTTCCAATGGCTTCAACTTTTATTTCCCCCCAGAAGACGTGAAAAGTGCAGAGCTTTATTACTGTTCTGCTGCAATAATGACAAAGCAGCCTTGTCCTTCTATCCAGTTGAATAAATCCTGCCGAATTTAGTTCTCTTTGGCAGTGCACCCACCCAGTTCATATGAGGTTGAAGGCTGTAAATTACTACCTATTTCCCTCCAAAATCAGCCAAGCCATGCATTTCCACGTATCAAGTACCAACACAAGTGATTACATGGTTATTGCGCAGCACTGCACTTACGCTACGCATGGGAGTTCCAACCTTTGTTTATAACATTCTAACGCGACCCAAACTCTAATTATCTTAAATACAGGACATTGGAGATTGGGCTGGATAGAGATTGCATTGTATTAAATGATTTATCAAGATACTATTCTAACCTTTCACCATGACTTTATTATTAGATTTTTTTAAATACCAATTTACAGCCCAAAGATGACCCTTGTTTGCTTTTAAAGGGCACCTTACTGATGTAGCACACTAGGGAAAAGGCATTCGCTGGGGGGGTCTCAGGCACTGCCGCACGACCTTAATGGCTGTCCACAGACTCCGCACAAAGGAACGCCTGAAACCTCGTTTTTCTTGCACCGGGGGGCTCATCATGAAGGTAAAGGGAGGCGTCGCCAAGGAAATAACAGTGTGCTGACTGGCAGAACAGCTGCAGTAGCCCGCCGTACAAGGACCGGAGCCTCCTGAGAAAGAACAGTCCGCTCTGTCCTTTCAGACAGAAGGCCTCAGTGTTGTCCGTCCGGCTTGATGTTTATGTTCACTCCCAGGAATCTGTACAGGCCCACCGTCTCTACTTCCTCCCCCCCCCCCCCCCCTGCATGGGAATAGGGGTGAGGTAAAGAATGATGATGTGCTGCTATAAAAAGGACAAGCAGATGCCACAGATGAGCATGAAGACGCACGCACGCGCACACACACGTGCGCGCACACACACACGCACACACGCACGCACACACACACACACACACACACACACACACACACACACACACACGCACACACACACACAGACTCAACAACAACTACTCTGCTACAACTGCATTATTTACTACTGTTTCATGGTAGTGTTTTCTTGGCAGGGCAATATCTCTTGGATGGATGTATTCCCTCAGCAACAAATCATTTTCCTAATTGTCAGAAACAATAAATATCTTATCTACTGAAAGAGTCAAATGTGTTAATATTGTCCAATAATAATACAGAAACTGAAAATCATCATTCAAAAGCATATTGACCAATGCTATTTTATGTTATCAGCGACCGTGTGGGGAAATTGGTTATCTGGTGATTAGTTACACGTCAGTTGACGCAACCAACAGTCCTAGCGGTCGCTCTTTTCAAGCCACCTGATTCCGAGTCGATCCAATAACGTGATTAAAAACAACAACGAGGCCTGGTGCAATTAGCACTACACACAGGCCTGTTCCACATTGTAATTATACTTGAAAACCAAATAACAGCTCGGACCCGAGCCATGGGCATTCGTTACGTTGTGTGACTTGACTATGAGTGCTGGGTAGTCGGGGCGAGTCTACTGCCTTTTAAGTGACGAAAGGGCTGTAATTTGAGAGTAGGCGAGGGGTATTATTAGCCAAAACCCCGCGCGCCACTCGACAAATCCAGATGTTGTACTCTGGGTACAACGCTTAGCGGGCTGTGCAACGGGGCTCTTCGTCGAACACAGTCAGTTGCGTCAAACTTTTCGCAAAGAATATCGCGTGTAACGGGCTTTAGGTTTCTACATCCTTTTTGTACGGAGAGGTGGGGGTGGTGGTGGTGGGGGATCCTCACCACAAAAACCTTATCAAGACGCTCGATCTTCTGCGAAATGTTTTGTTTTCCCCGGTGGCTTGAAATTAAGTAAGGTCTGCTCCAATAGGCTACAAGTGTCTCAAATTGTGGCAATTGTCATACCCCGGGACTTGAGTGTTTGGCGAATAGGGAATCATGGCATTTTTTCACTTGATTCTTTGTGCTTGGATTGTATCAGTGCCGCTCGGCGAGGCTTTTTATCGCGGACCCTTGCACCCGGAGATGTCGAACGGCACTTTTCACCATTACTTTGTCCCGGACGGGGATTACGAGGAAAACGACGACCCGGAGAAGTGTCAGATGCTTTTCAAGATGACCGATGAGCGAAAGTGCGGTCTCGACGAGGATCACGACTCCGTCATACGGGATGATTTCACGATCATAAAACGGCAGATCGAAGACTCCGCCAGGGTACTGGAGGGGATCGGAAAAAGCATCTCATACGACTTGGACGGAGAAGACAGCTATGGAAAGTATCTGAGGAGAGAGACCGCGCAAATAAACGAGGCTTTTACCAACTCGGAGAAGTCTTTGTTGGAACTCGAGGTGAAATTCAAACAAAGTCAGGAGAACGAACTCAAGGAGGAGCACCGGATAAACGACGACTTTCTCAACATGATCGTCCACACGAGGGACGTGCTCAAAGACACGCTCGACATCTCCTCGGGACTGAAGGATAAACACGAACTCCTGTCGCTCATCATCCGCAGCCACGGCACACGGCTGAGCCGACTGAAAAACGAGTATATGAAGTTTTAAAGCCTAAGCAAGGTTTTTTTTGTATGAGAAAGGTCGAATTGTGAGATGTCATATCAGGGATAAAACTGTACATTATCTGATCATACACATTCGCAGCTGGCCAGTTATGTTTCTCCCTTCAGTGGCCAAGGGCGATCATGTTTGAGGGGCCGAGGGGCCACAACAACACAGTGAGACTATTGACATGATGATGATGACGTAGGCTGTTCTAGTCAAGGTTGCGACAGGTGTTACTGACACGTCACTCAAACTCGAATGTTGTCCCAGTATTACATATGTTTACAACTATTTACATTATTATTGGGTTTCGTCGGTAGGCTGGCTGACTTTTGCACAGTTCTTTTACTGTTTCCATGCGATATGCCTACTGTGCCATCTAAATAGATGATGTAATCTTTTTTTTCAATTGTTAATAATGTATTATTAAAGAAAGTAAATACTGTGACTGCCGAATTCTTTACTTTAGATGACAATAATTTGTATATGTATTTTCTGTTATATGTCTGAAAATAGAGCATAATATCTATTCTTGTCAAAGTATATTAACATAAATAATATTTGACTGATAAGACTGCAGGCAGCACTCGTACTTCAAAGTCAAACATATTGTATGGTAACAATTTAATAAACAGTATATGTCTTCCCAAATAAAAATGTTTTAAACTTAAATGTTCTTGTGCATTAGAGTGGTTTTATAAAGGCATTGTAAGTGTAGTCTTAAACACGGGAGGACAATTTGGATATACAATTGGGCACATCAACACGTGATGCCACCCCTGCATGTTCTCAGAAAGGGTTCAAGCCCAACTATGAATTAGTTAATGTGAGGGGTAGCACGTACACATGCAACACACAGACACACACACACACACACACACACACACACACACACACACACACACACACACACACAGACACACAATCTGCTCTCTCTCTCTCTCTCTCTCTCTCTCTCTCTCTCTCTCTCTCTCTCTCTCTCGCTCTCTCTCCCTCCCTCTCGGCATAAAAATCCATGCAGACCTGAATATTCTAATAGGCCTATTCACATTAAATTGTTTACCAATGTTTACCACTATCAGGATACTTCAGCGTCCTGCATTACGTTTCAAGTCTCAAATTCTTTATTGTCAAATGTGCAGCATCACTTACAATGAAATCTATTGGACGAGGCCCATTCCCACATGAAAGGAAAATCAAAGAACGCAGTTAAATGAAATAAAATACAATAAGTACAGAATAACAGTAAAAATCAGACCAGAGAATGAAAGATGAAGAATGAAAACAAGCAGCAATGGAGAATGGTTTGTAGCAGCATTGTAGAAATGTAGAGTGCATGAAGTGCATTACGTAACATCAGTTTGGTACCATGCGCCACAGTATGAAAAAAACCGGCCTAAAAATCCAGCCAAACCTAATTTTTAGGCCGTTTTTTTTGGAAACCCCCTCTGATGTTTAGCACCATCAGAAGACTTCAGCGTCCCTGCATTTCGTAACCTCGGGTCAGGTCCTAATACGCCACAGTACACCACGATCGACTTGGAATTCATAAATAGCAACACACAATGCAATGTTTCGCTATGAATGATCGACTCGAGGCAAAACCGAGCGATTAATTTTCAGCGACAGTGTGAACTAAACAGTGTTGGTCCCCGGCGTGACGTAGGCTGTGCAGCTGTAAGTGGACCAGAGGTTATAGACTTGTCATTAACATGACGTCACGGTGGGTTGCCCCGATAACCTTTCCCCTAGTTCACTAGCGGCTCCCGCAATTTATCTGAGTCATATTCGCAGGTTCTGAACATCATAAGGTAAGTAGGCTATGCTATGCTTCTTTCTTTCTTTCTTTCTTTCTTTCTTTTTTTAACGCTATCTCAAGGTATTTAACGATACTGTGTTCATACTGTTGTAATTTGAGGGCGGAAGTAGCGAAGGTTGCGAGCTGGACCGTTTAAAAACACACTGACACACGCCGACAACTAAGTGAATACAAACACTTTGGTACGGTTAGTACGTCTCTTTTCCAGATAACCGGACAGCATACTTTCTAGTCGTTATTACTCTCCGATTTAAACGGACACGGAAATCCAACGAGCGTATGCTACCCCTTAAAAGAAGCACAACACAGACCAGCAACCGTGCCTGTTCGGTGCAGAGTTGACACGTCCATGTGTATGGCCGTATGCTATAGTCGGCTTAATGTGTGACTTGCATTCAGTTGTAGTTGGTAGCGAACATGCCTCTGTGTGTGAAGAGATAAGTCAAAAATTACATAAAAACGAGAACAAGATAGAAAGATTATCAGGCGGTAGCCTATATGGAGAACCAGGTGATGTGCACGCCCCCCCCCCCCCCCCCCCCCCCGTGTACTAAGATGCTGTTGCCTATATATTCAGGTAACATCTGGTGTTTGATGCGGCTGGCTCCTTGAGACGATACGCTACGATAAGATACGCCCCACCAGATCAATTTGAAAGGTAAGGTAATCTCATTTCTAACCCACATGTCTCTGTAAAATATGCTGCTTTGACCTTATGATGGTTTTTCATCATCTATGGACAATTGTAGCCTATAACCTGTTTAGTACAGTATGCATATAACTGCTTATTACTACAGAAAAACAGGAGAAAAAAAACCCTCTTAGAGCTTGTGGTAATGTATTCATTGTTATTGTGTTTAGGTAAATATTGACCCTTGACCCTCTACATTTGAAAGACCCATACCCTACTTGTTGATTCAATTTGTACTCATTGATAGGGCTACATGTTTTACCACGCAGGCATACTGTTAGTTACTGTCTGTTAGTTTTTCCAGACATTAAAGTTCGCCTTTCACAATTAACCCTAGAGAGCTGCAGAAATAAAAGTGTGAACCTGCAAAATATTTGCTGCAGGCGCAAATTGCGCATTCACACGATTGGCTGGCGAACAACGAGACACCCTGTGCTCGGTCCACACCTGTTCATTTACGAATTAGCCACACAGAACCCTAATCTGATGGCGTTCCTTTCATCACGCACTTGTCGGAGCCAGCATGTCCCTCAGCAGACTGGCTCGATACGGCCTGTCTGGACGCCTGCCGCTGGGCGCCGCCACTGCCACCGCCGCTGCCACCGCCGCTGCCACCGCCGCCCGGCCCCTCGGCTCGCCGGACCGCCACGGGAGGGCGGGGCTGCTGCTCGGCCGGACGCCCCCGGGGGGCCCGACCCGGGCGCCGTGCCGCGGCCACCAGACGGCCCCTCTCCCGGTGGCCGGCTGCCGCGTGTCGGCCGTGGAGGCCCGTCACGGCGAGAGGCTGGTGGAGGTGCAGTGGGAGGACGGCGACAGGAGCCTCTACCCGTACACCTGGCTGCGGGACAACTGCCGGTGTCCGGACTGCACGCTGCAGTCGGCGCAGGCCCGCAGCCTGCTCTTCGCCCAGCTGGACGTCCACACGGGGGTCCACTCGGTGCAGATCAACGACAACAACCAGGTACGTCCTACGGAGAACCTGAGACACGCGGGCGATGATCCTGTCCCCCGAATCGTCCGTGTGCTTTGTCATGATCCTGTTTGCTCGTTTGCGTGATTTACCGACCGCCAGCGACCGATTCTGCTTCTGCCCATTTCCCCGGTTTATTAAGTGAACCGGCATCTGCTCCCGGTTTCCTTGTATTCCTTGCGCAAATAGAACCTGTGTGGTTGTATTTGTGGCCCATTTCCATTAGCCTGGCCGCTTTAAACGGACAGACAGATGTCAGCTCATGTCCAATGGACGCACGCTGGGCTGTCCACACAAACTCCTATCTGGACCCTTTGGCACTCTATTGGCTTAAATGTAGCGAAAAGAAAAGCGACACCTTCTAGTGCGCCGCCCTAAGTAGTCGAAGTGTCTCGTGTTCGAGCAGTACCCACTCTGATGGAAAAAGCAGCAATAGTATCTTCTATCTACGCATTAAGGTCAGTTCTTTTCACCTGCATCGATTCCTGCGCATTTTCCGTGCTGTTGGCTTTCATTCCTCTCCATGCTTTCCGACGCGATGGCGGTTTCCCCCCAAACAATGGGCCAGTGCTTCTCGTGGTTCTTACCTTATTCATGGACATTGTCAGCGCAGAGTAGGTGCAGTGCGTCATCAAATGTCATGGAAATCAATTGGGATTGTGGTGGTGATAATACACAACGGTTGAGTTGTGCACTCGCATAATCCTCATTGATTCGAGGGAAACATGCTGGAAACTGTGGTCCTGTTGATACCTCATTCACTACATTTACTACCGTTACAATGGGCGACCATGACCAGTGGCTCATGGCCACACAGCCAAGCTAATGCAGAGCTCTGCACCCATAGACTTTACTTGGACTCGGGTTTATTAACGGTGAGAGAAAGAGGCCGCCCGCGATCGATAGCGTTTCCTCTTCAAAAGTGGAAGGTTAAAAGGTGTTGCTGCATGCAACACATTGATTCTCTCTCTCTCGCTCTCTCTCTCTCTCTCTCTCTCGCTCTCTCTCTCTCCCTCTCTCTCTCTCTCTCTCTCTCTCTCTCTCTCTCTCGCGCTCTCCCTCTTTCTCTCTCTCTCTCACTCTCACTCTCTCGCTCTCTCTCTCTCGGCCTAAAAATCCATGCAGACCTGAATATTCTACTATTCATATTGTTTTACCAATGTTCACCACCATCAGAAGACTTCAGCGTCCCTGCTCTACGTAACCTCGGGTCAGGTCCTATACGCCCACCTCACAGTTGATGTGAGGTGTAGCACACACGCACGCACGCACACACGCACGCACGCACGCACGCACACACGCACGCACGCACACACACACACACACACACACACACACACAATCTGCTCTCTCACTCTCTCATGATAGAAATACATAAACCTCTCACTTTTTATGTGGGGGAAAAAAGTCTGCGATAGTTTTGACCAATGTACATGTAGTAGAAGTCAGTTTAACTTGTATTATATAAGGTCAATGTTAAGTCAGTGTAACTTGTATTATACACAGTCTATGTTAAGTCAGTTTAACCTGTATTATACACAGTCTATGTTAAGTCAGTTTAACCTGTATTATACACAGTCTATGTTAAGTCAGTTTAACCTGTATTATACACAGTCTATGTTAAGTCAGTTTAACCTGTATTATACACAGTCTATGTTAAGTCAGTTTAACCTGTATTATATGCAGTCTGTTCCCTGGCCAGGTTGTTTTTTTACCTGCTTTTTACTGTTGTACAGCTAGTGGGATACACTTCTAAACAACTTTTGAATCCACTGGGAACATTTTGAAACGTGTGATGACTCCGATTTTATTGCGATTTAGTTAGCTTTTGTTTAGGGCTTGGTACTGTAATTTGTAATGGCCAAATGATAGCTCAATAGAGAGGAGTGGATTCCCAAAACTGATTGCGTTTTTAGCTCCCCGTGTCAAATGACTGTAATTTGTCAGTGCGTGAATAACTGTTGAATATCTCATTTATTTTCCGTTAACTATGTCGACAAACGACATTTTTCGTTGTTTTGAACGAGAGTCCCTGAGCAAGGGAAATGACATGTCCTCCCCTTTTCTACTACTTTCACTAATACTACTCCCACTATCTTCATCCCTAAATGACGCTGGCAATGTTTAACTTTGCCAGCAGCGTTTTATGGCGTGCGTAAACATAATCTCTTAATTGCCGCACTAGTAGCCGCAGTACGTGACAGATAAAGGACACCAGAAAGTGGACCATAGGGCGCAGACTGCAGCGTGCCCCTTTCACCCAGGGCACGAGTTGTGTTTGTATAACAACTAATCACTGTGATAATGGCCTTTTACAAGCTGATTCGTACACACCGTCACTGAACTGAACTGACACTGCACATCATAGATTACAGTCCCTTACTGTTGACCTGGGAAACCCTACCGATAATTAAAGCCTCCAGAATTGAATAATAATAGGGAAATTAAATAGTTTTACGGTGACAATGATATACAATCATACATCGTTATAAATGAATTGAACTGTATAATACAATACAATACTATAATACAAGAATACAATAAATTATTGTATCATAGTACTATGGTACTATTCTCTTCTATTGTTATTCTAAGTAAGTGAACAGTAGGTACTGGTCTCTTCTCATTATTATTCTCTTTATGACACTTTTTGATCGCTATCTACTCGCACAAACATTAACAAAATATCATATGCTGGGTACTCTACTGGGAATGGGTACTTTTATAAGCAACAGCGCATATTGATTTTTGCATATCATGTGTGTGTGTGAGTGGCTGTCACACACACTACACGCACATGATGCAGTCAAGTGCTGACTGCATCATGTGCGTGAGCTGATTGCTCATATGAATCGTCTAAGCAACGCTTGTAACGCTTTTCAAGATGATGAACCTTTGGATCTCTCCAAGCCGCTCACTCATCTTGATCAACCTTCAAAGTAGACATGAGCGAAAAACAGCACAGCGAACACGCTAAGCTCACACTAAATGGAAATTAAAGCAGTTTGCACGAACGTCGAATCCCCCATGCGAGCCAAAGCAATACATCTAAATAGAAACGTTGTGTTCCCTCGACGCACGACCCCCGGTGCCGTCACCGAGGACGTGTCCTCATAAGCCAAGGAATCCCAGCAAACAGTTTTGCGGTGTACAGATCTTATCTAGTCTGACGGCAGTCTCCCGTCGTCCCTTCCACAGGTGTCCATTGTGTGGCCCGACCGGCACGTCAGCGATTTTGACCTCCAGTGGCTGCGGAAACGCTGTTTCTCTCCCGCGTCCCGGCAGGCCATGCAAGAAGAGCACTTTCTCAACGGTGAGGCACGATTTTTTTCATTCGTAGCTCTTAGCTTATCTTACATTGTATTCACACCTCGTTCCCGTTCAGACCATGACAACCAGTTCTGCTTGTCGGATGGCGCTTGCCGCTCATTCATGACAAAATAAAATTGAAACGTGTGTGTTGTGTGCGAGCCTCGGGGGTCGATTGAGTTAGCGCATGTCTGGGCTGTGGCGTAAAGGGCTAAAGGCCCAGACCGGGTAAAAGGCAGCCTTTTACGAGACATTTACAAGTAAACGCACAGCCCAGTGCCCTTTACAAGTCCAGCAGACAGGGCACGCAGAGTTGAGCGCGGGAAGAAGGCAGGTCTTTTAGCAGACAGGGGGAAGAAGGCAGGTCTTTGTCTTTGAACAGACCGGTGACCGGGGGAAGAAGGCAGGTCTTCTAACAGACTGAGGGAAGAAGGCAGGTCTTTTAACAGACAGGGGGAAGAAGGCAGGTCTTTAACAGACTGAGGGAAGAAGGCAGGTCTTTGAACAGACAGAGGGAAGAAGGCAGGTCTTTGAACAGACAGGGGAAGAAGGCAGGTCTTTGAACAGACAGGGGGAAGAAGGCAGGTCTTAAACAGACCGAGGGAAGAAGGAAGGTCTTTTAACAGACAGGGGAAGAAGGCAGGTCTTTAACAGACAGGGGGAAGAAGGCAGGTCTTTAACAGACAGGGGAAGAAGGCAGGTCTTTGAACAGACCGAGGGATGCACTGCAGAAGGCTGCTGTCCATGCGTGGTCCTGAAGGACCGCAGGGCTGCGTGGCTCCTGCTTTGACTTCTTTCCAGACGCATTACAGGGCTGCAGTGTGTGCATGTGTGTGTGTGTGTGTGTGTGTGTGTGTGTGTCTGTGTGTGTGTGTGTGTTTGTGACGGCTGAAAAACCCCTCTCCCCATGTTGTAGATGGAAAGAATCCCCCCCTCCTTCCACACACACACACACACACACACACACACACACACACACACACACAGACGCACACACACATACACACACACACACACACACACATACCCCTGCCCCCAACTCCTCCTCTTTCCCCGTCAAATTACTCAAACCGGCAAACACAGACAATCTGACAGACTTCCGTGCGTACACAAGACTCACACACACATGGAACACACACACACACTCACTTAAACACACACACACACACACACACACACATGCATAGTCCTGTGTCAGAGTAAAGCTGTTTTGTTTTCCAACCACTGCCTGCTCAGTGCCAGGAGAGTCTTGAAATAAGAGCAAAGCTTAAACTGTCTGCGTCCCTATTTAGCACACCCACACACCCCCCCCCCCCCCCCCCCCCCCACACACACACACACACACACACACACACACACACAAACACACACACACACACACACACACACACACACACACACACATGCATACATTCACAATCTCTGGGTTTAATTATATGCTCTTTAATATCAGCCTTACACAAAAAGTTCCGCTGATGTATACAAAAATTGCATCCATTTTAGGATTCTCTTTCTGTTTCCGTTTCTGTCTCTGTCTGTCTTGCTCTCACTGCGCTCGCTCTCTCTCTCTCTCTCTCTCTCTCTCTCTCTCTCTCTCTCTCTCTCTCTCTCTCTGTCTTGCTCTCACTGCACTCTCTCTCTCTCTGTCTTGCTCTAACTGTGCTCTCTCTCTCTCTCTCTCTCTCTCTCTCTCTCTCTCTCTCTCTCTCTCTCTCTCTCTCTCTCTCTCTCTCTCTCACATGCTCTCTCTCTCTCTTGTCATGTGGTGTACCTGGTGTAGTTTACAGGCCAGCGTGTGGCTGTAAAACCTCTCCACAGTGGAAGTCCAGCACACACAGGGCACCGGGCGGTCAATAAGATAATGGGAGCTCTGGGGTTAGCTGTTTTCTTTGGGTTTTTTTTCCAACGGCGCTACACTTTCACTATGATGACTAGCCACTAGCTAGTGAGTTATTGAGTTATTTTCCTCGACTATGCTTTGGAATTGGCCTCCACCGCTGAGTGTAGGGGTGTAATTAGGTGTGCACGTTAATAGGCACTGGTATAAACGGTCAATTTTACACACACACACACGCACGCACACCCACACACGCACACACACGCACAATGCACTCTCAATGCAACGGTAAAGAAACCCACTGACTGACACATTTATTCCAGTCGTGTTGAGTTACATTGTCTTTGTTAGCTTGCCTTAATAATGCGCACTTGAGACGCGCTAATCCTCCCCCCTGAAGTAACAGCAACACGGCGGCGCGTCCCGGGACAGAACTCTATAGCTTGACGTACGCGCCGGCCGGCCGGGGGAAGGGATCAGGACGCGTGGTTTCTGAAGCACTGCTGAGTCTGTAGAACCGGAGAGACCCCTCGCCCTGCCTGCCCCTCCCCCCGCCATGTGGAATAGCGATCAAGGGGCGAAGGTCCGCAGACGAGTCCCGTGTTTCCCGGCAATTGCGAAATCGCTCACGACCGCAGAGTGCATTTCTGCAGCCCGATTACAAAACCCCCCCCCCCCCCCACCCCGTTGCCGATGGATACGCGGCCTGGCCGGGCACGCTGACTGACAGCTTAGCCTGCCTGACTTGCGCCCCGGCATTGTCGCGGCTTTTTTAATTGGGCGCGTGGTTCAGCCTGTCGGTTTGGCCCGTTGGTTCAGCCCGTTGTTTCAGCCTATGTGGTTCAACCCGTGGTTCAGCCCGCTGGATCAGCCTCGTTAGATCAGCCCGTGGTTCAGCCCGCTGGTTCAGCCCGTGGTTCCATCGTGGACCGCTCTACGTGTGTTGGTCTACGGAGGACGTTTTCTATCATCAACATCTCCATTTGTTTTTATTACCAAACAAGCGGGAGACATAAATCATCATCCTCCACTTCCTCCACTTCCTGGACGGAGCCGTCCTCGGTCGTCCTCACGCGTCTCTCTCTCTTTCTCCCCGGGGGTCCCCTCCTCTCCCCGGTGGGTCCCCCCCCCGGCCTTGAGGGGCCGTCTTCACAGCCAAGCGTCCCACCAGCCGCGCAGCTGTGGGCAGCATTGAAGGGGACGAGGAGTCCATACCAATGCACCACTAAGGGGTCCTCACCTGTTGGGACAGCGTGAGGACCAGTGCTGAGCTACACCTGCAGTGGTTCCCTTCTCAGCACAGGTGTGCACCCTGCAGTGGTTCCCTTCTCAGCGCAGGTGTGCACCCTGCAGTGGTTCCCTTCTCAGCGCAGGTGTGCACCCTGCAGTGGTTCCCTTCTCAGCGCAGGTGTGCACCCTGCAGTGGTTCCCTTCTCAGCGCAGGTGTGCACGTCCAGACACAAGTAGTGCCGGTCTCGGGGCAGTTGCTTGCAGTGATGTGTGTCTCTAGGTCGTTTTGTGCTTAATGAACAAGGTTTGTTTTTTTTTGTTATTATTGTTATTATTTGCAGCTAGTACGTTGTAAAGGTGTGCAAGTCAATGATTGTATGTCTTAAGCAGCAATATTTCAATCCCTTTTTTGTCACTGGATTAATTCCATTAGTACGGGTTGAAAAGTAGAAGCCATTTTCCCTGATCACAATCCAATTTTTGTCATGTATAAATCATCGTTGTATATATTAAAGACGATATGCATTGATTTATGACATTTGGAGAACTGAAGCTAAGTGAAATACGGCCTGGTGTTGCATACCTACAACACAGTAGTGCATTTTGTGGAAAAATCTCTTTATGCCTCCATCGTCCAAAGTATTCGAATGAATCTTTGAGCCAATTTGAGGTCAAGTAAGGCTACATCTTAGTCACGGATGATATTTGTATTGCTCTAAAGAATTGTAACAGCCTCCCCCTTCAGTAAGCCGTCGTTTATATGAAGCTGTGTTGGTGAGTGACCTATGGAATTTCACCTCTTGATCGCGCTGACTGTACAAGTAAGCTTCAAAGCTTCCAGCCGACACGAAAGGGCAACTCTGTTGAGTTGGCCGACTGCTACTCCACAGGCCCTGCTTATTGGATCCCTTATCTGGACCCTCCCTGTATCACCCAGAAGATCTGACAGCATTGTCCATTTACTTTCCCCTGTGTCGGACCTCTTTGATACTTGAACCAAGTCATCATCTCAGCACTTGCATTTCGTGACCCCCATCACGGGAATGTGTTTGTGAATGCTTAGGCTGATCTGTGCAGCCAGATATGAAGCTGCTATAAAAATAGATTGGCTGTCCGGAGGGGAAATGCCTGTGTGAACTATGTGGCAGTACCACGTGCTGCATGCAGGGCACACACACAAAAAACCTGCTTAACTTGCTTGATCGTGTAGTTTGCGATTTTTAGTCGTTGGAACAGATAATACTAATTATCCCTTTCACATTTTAATTGTGCTATTTCAATTAATTTCATGAATTAAATATCCCTCAACAACAACAGTTTGTTGTATTTTATGAAATGTAATGATTAATTCATTATGAATTCATTATTCCAGCCGGTAATACCATTCTAGTATACCTAAGAGAGGGAGTAACATTTCCTCTCTTGGTGTAGTATGGGTACTTTGTGTTGGGTATTGATACCTCTTTGACACTGAAGGTTCTTACAGTACTTTTGTCCTCTTTGTCAGTACATATATTTTAAATAGTCATCGGTG
Organism: Urophycis tenuis; assembly: GCA_036785325.1. Lineage (NCBI taxonomy): Eukaryota > Metazoa > Chordata > Actinopteri > Gadiformes > Phycidae > Urophycis > Urophycis tenuis. The sequence continues at coordinate 6,576,616 of JAXIVH010000005.1, read as the reverse complement.
ACTTGATTGTTATGATTAGTTTGCGTAGCAAAAATTAACGGATTGGTTCCAGATCAAACAAGTAGCAACCGATCTGGCAATTTCCTGTCTGGCTGGTGTTTGACTCTCCCCATCTGTTCTGGATTTATCCCTCCATCCCCTACTCCCTAGATCTATGGGCTTTTGTGGCACTATGTCATCACTGTGCACTTGAGGGCTTCTGGAAACATAACTGTGGTGTTACATCAAGGCAAAAACATGCATTTCTTCTCCCAGCCAGCCCCGCGTCACTTTGTGCAGTGATTGCTCTGAACTCAATCAGATTCCCTGAACACACGAACCCTACAGGTACCACCAGAACCCAGACCTTGGTTTTTCAACGGAGATCCCTCTTTCTCCGCGGCTTAATCACGGTGCCAGGGTTCAAGTGATTCACAGGCCTTCAAGCTGCGTCACATTGGAAAGCACAGCCTTAATCCTTCCTCCTGGACCTGGCAAAACGATGAAGAACAGTCTCCTTCCAACATTAGAGGATGTTCAAGAGTTGCAGGCGGCGCACATCACCCGTGGTTTTTAATCTTCTGCGGATGCTCGACTAATGAGGGGTTGACTTGCTCCCGTGCAAACCGGCTGCAGTGATTAGCTGCCCTGTCATTAGCGTCTTATAAATAATGGGACTTGTGTTTAAACCAGAAGGTGCTGCAGGTTAGCTTTTTCCAGCTTAACCTGAGACAGAGGCGCATTATGCAGAGCCTTGTTGCACCAACACCCCGATGGCAATGTATGTTGGTCACTTAGCCCGGAGCTTTGCCATCACAGTTGGGCTGTGATTAGTAAATAAAAGATATGATGGGGGAAAAAGAAGAAAAACAAGAAGGAGTAGAAAAATATCTTCTAATTCATATTCACGGGTGACCAACAAATCTTTGCATCCATAAATTGATTGTTATTGATATATTGTCAAATATTGACCGGAAGTCAATGATACTCCTGTTGCTATTTTAAAATTTTCATCATCAAATTACAATTTTTTGATGCAACTGACTGCAACTGTTCAGATCACAGCCCGGCTATAGCAATCATTTGAACGAGAGGCTAGAGGCGACGACCAACGATACATTAGAATCCAACATGTCCGTGATTTAAGCTAATTTCCACCAGTGAAATCCCTCGGCCCTCTGGTCTTAAGCCCTTCAGAGGACATTCCACAGATAGCCTCTTGAAGCCAGGTCTGGGATTAAAACCCCCACTAACTAAAATAAAGCTCTTTGGACAACGCTGTTTCCAGAGCATTGGAAATGGCTCCCGGCTGCAGTGGCGAAGCGGCTCAGGACTCAATCTGAAACAAAACACAGAGGAAGGAGAGCCAGAGCCAGACTGCCAGGGGCTGCCTGCTGGCTAGGAGCCCCTGCTTCAGCCCACCCCCTCGTCTGGAAAAAGAACCGCCGCAGAGCCAAGACGCAGCGCCAAGACGCAGCGCCGGCCGGGACGCAGTGCCGACCGGACGGGGGGGGGGGGGCGCGGGGGGGGGGGGTTGAGGGTCATAAACTGTCCTGTCACTCTGTCAGATATACGCCTCCCGCAACCCCATGACGTCACCCCGGCCTTCCTGGCCAGCCTTTATAGTCCCTGGGTCCGGAAACGGCGGCGGAAAAGGAATGCGATGCTCCGTGTCTCCCCTGTGTCCCCCCCCCCTCCCACCCCCCACCCCCCCAGCACGTGCGCCAATGGGTGGGAGGGGGGGGTGGGGGGGGCTGGCTGACCAGACACGGAGCCTGCCGTGCCTCCCTCCCCCCCGGGAGGCCGGATGCTGTGCGCGAGCCGGGTGAGACTAATCTCTGATTGGGCCGTCCCGCGGCCCCGGCCGCGGCGGGGGGGGGGGGAAACCAGCGGTGTGAATTCACATTCTCTTTGGGGTGAGCAAGGAGGTGTCGTCCACATTACACGCCAATGAGAGCAGAACATTCCGCGGCCCCTCTCTCTCTTGCTCTCTTTCTCTCTCTCTCCATCTGGGCCTCCGCTCGCCGCTGTCAGAGGCCTCCCAGCCAGACCCCCCCCCCCCCCCCCGCGCCGAACTTGGCCGCGTCCACTCCAATCACCGCTGATTGCTCACGTCCCGTGCACACCACTCGGCTGGCCCAATCATTCCCTTAACCTCTTTATTCATTTATGAAGCAGCTAACGGTGGTGGTGGTGAGGGGGGGTCTGACGCTGCCACATGTCTTCACTTTACTGCGTGACTACTTCTGTGCATGTCACAAATAATGCTGCTTCCTGGTCTGACACACTTGGGAGTTCATCAGTGGAAAGCAGTGTGTGTGTATGTGTGGGTGTGTGTGCGTGCGTGTGCGCGCGTGTGTGTGTGTGTGCGTGTGCGCGCCCGTGTTCGAGGTGATTAATGGTAGGAAAGGTTTTTTTTTAGGTTTTTTTTTTTTTCCGTTACACCAAGAACCAGAGTCAACATTTCTCTTTGCGTGTGCAGAGCCTCTAAATAAACACGCGGCCTGACGGGGGAGCCCGGCCACCCGGAGGTCATCAAGAGGGGCCGTGTTATCATTCCCATTTGTTTTAAAGTGCAATAAACAGACTAATAAAGGAGCTCAGACCGGCTGAGCAGCCCAGACCACGACCCACGTGGAACTCACGGGAACCACGTGACCAGGCGGGTCATCTGGCAGTGAGGCTGCCCCCCCCCCCCCCCCCCCCCCCCCCCACTGAGTCACAAGCAGCTGTGCGCTCCCCACGCGCGCGCACAGCCGTTTCACGAGGGCGCTTGCAACATTTCAGCGTGTCCTTTGCCCCACTTCCCCCTGCCGTTAGCCTGTGTGTGGGGATTGTCTTTGGGTGCTCCTCTTTCTCCCCGGGGGGGGGGGGGACAGAAGTGTTTTTTGGTTTTACGGCCCCATTAGGTCTTAGGTCTCCGGACCCTCTTTTACAAGGCCTAACAAGGCCGGGGTCGCCGACCCGCTGAACCGCGCGAGGCCGTTGCTCGTGGCAACACTGCGTTGCCAGCCACTAGCAACGCAGTGACTGTATCCTTTTTTGTTGTTGTTGTTGTTATCGCCGTTGACGCCGCACCGTTCAGTGGGTTTCTCCTTGTCGTCTCCCGGACGCCGTCACGCCGTCACGCCGTCACGCCGCAGAGGACAGCCTCGCGCACGCAGACGCACACGCACACGCACGCGCGTGCGGGGAAAATCCCCCCCCTCCCCCACCCTCCGAAACAACAATACGTTGGCAAAGTACAGCTCGTCAGCGCCAGCCCTGTTCCACAGCGTGAGCCGTGGGCGTCATCAATCAGCCCCCGCGTCACCGCGAGCGGCCAGGGGGATCTCTGGTGCTGCCGGGCTCCGGAACCTGTCTGACGATGATAAACGGCGTGGACAGCTTGTCGCGCATCGCATCCTCCCCCCCCCCCACCCACCACCCACCCACCACCACCACCCCGCCGCCGCCGCCGCCACCGCCACCACAGACGGTTGCAGTCCAGCGCATCAGGCAGACAGACACACCCTCTTTTTGGGGGGTGGAGCGGGGGAGGAGAGTGTGGGGGTTCTGAGTGAGTGAGTGAGTGTCGAAATGAAGAGCCACAGAATGCACACGTCACCACGGTTACCTTCCTCCTTCCACCAACACCGGCCCGACACACACGCACACACACGCAGGCACACACACACACACACACACACGCATGCACGCACACACACACGCGCGCACACACACATACACGCACGCACACACGCACATAACCAAAAAGTGCTTAGCAGTGGCTTTATGTTGGAGTCTCAGGGTAGAAAGTATGGAAAATTGAATTGAGCCAGCTGGGTGGAAAGCAGTGGGAAGGATTTTTTTTTTTTTTTTCCACTGTTGTCTGTCTCTCTGTTTGGTTGAGACGTGTGTGTGTGTGTGTGTGTGTGAGTATGTGTGTGAGCGGGCGTATGTGTGCGCTTGCTCTTCAACAGCCTTCCTATTTGTCTATTTATGAGTGCACGGAACACCGACCGGAGTGGGCGATGAGATTTTAATCAAACTAGAGGTACAACATGGCAACAGCTGTTGCCATGGCAGCCGAGTGGCTGCAACAAATTGTTTAATGATGGCGGTCAGCTGCTGGTGGCGTTGATGCGCGTGAGCGCGGCATTAAAATCAGCTTTCAGGTACTTCAGCAGGCACCACGCTCTGCGTCGTTCTCACGATGACGTGCAGCCTCTCCGCGTGTCGCGCAGAGAGCTCCAAAGGCTTCTCGCTCGCCTCACTCCCTCGTGGCGGGCCAAACAGACAGAGAGACGGTAATGATCCCTGAGGGAAATTGCTTTAGTTGCCACTACTCCAGTGGAATGGTAAGATGGTGGAAGGGAAAAGAAAAACAGTGTAGAGAAGTCAGAGTGAATAGAGAAGTCAGATTATAAATATAAAGTGTAAAAATATGCAAAAATATACATAAATATGCATGAATCTAGGCATATATACATAAGTCTAGGCATACTTTTTTTAACAGTATAAAAGAAATAGCATACGCAAAGAATACGCAAAGAAATACGCACAGAAATCCCCCCCCCCCCCCCCCCCCCCTTTCCTCCTTACGCGAGGAAGTGAGGGTTAGCCAGGCGGAAATCACCAATTCTCCCCAATTGCACAGCCGGGATCCCAGAAGAGAGGATAGCGTCGGCCACAGGCCCCCGCAAACCCTGTACGTCAATATTGCCCTTAGAAAGAAAATCAAACCTCTTTTTCGCTGATCGAGTTCTGTGAGTGTTGCGGCCCGGCCCAGCCCAGCCCAACCCAGCCGGGCCGCCGTGTGACGAGTGTGTCAAACGTCCTCTTCTCCCCCCCCTGTTTCCCCCAGAGCGGACGTACTGGGACTCGGAGCTGCGCATCCCCACCGCCGACTTCGAGGAGGTGCTGAGCGACGACCGGGCGGCCCTGGACTGGCTGCTGGCGCTGCGGCGCGTGGGCATGGTCTACCTGCGGGGGGGCCCCCCGCCCAGGAGGGCCAGGTGGCTCGGCTGGCCCAGCGGGTCGGATACCTGAGGCTCACCTTCTACGGGTGAGAGAGCTGAGAGGTGCGGCGTGGACATGTTCCCAGCCCCACCCACCCCCCCACCCTACACCACCACCACCCTCACCACCACCCCTACCACCCTCACCCCAACACCACCACACCACCACCCTCACCACCCCTACCACCCTCACCACCCCCACCCTACACCACCCCTACCACCCTCACCACCCTCACCCCAACACACCACACCACCACCCTCACCACCCCTACCACCCTCACCACCCCCACCCTACACCACCCCTACCACCCTCACCCCCAACACCACCACACCACCACCCTCACCACCCCCACCCTACACCACCCCTACCACCCTCACCACCCTCACCCCAACACCACCCTCACTACCCTTACCCCCCCCCCCCCCAACCGCCTTCCCCCTTTCCCTTACCCTGATTGTCGTCCCAAGCTAGCGCGAGCCACCGTTTTTTGAGTGCGTGCTAAATCACGCCGACGTTACACATTTTCCCACTGCCGCTGTAGGGCTCTGCATTTGTCAAAGTTGGGTAGAAAATATGAAATATAAAAGGATTAATTACAGCCTTCTTCGGGGTGTGTGTGGTGTGGGGGGGGGGGGGGGGGGGGGGGGGGGGCGGGGGGGTCACGGAGCAGGGAGGTGTGTTTGAATGCGCGGAACGCTGCGCTCAGCGTATTTCTTTCACCTTGTTGCCGGGGCGGGACCCCCCCCCACTGTCGCCATCACCGGCGCCCGAGCGGTCCCGGACCCCAGTGAATGGGTGCTCGTACCGTCGGACCCCCCACCCCACCACCACCACCACCACCACCACCGACCGCCTTCGTACCCCTAAACCCTCCAGCCATTCTCAGGTTGTCGTTGTGTTTTTTGGTTCCTCTTTTAAGCCGGAGGATTACACGGTGTACTCGATCAGAACAAGAGGTCTGGAACACAAAGGCGCTCCCTCCCTCTCTCTCCCTCCTTCCCTCCCTCCCTCTCTCTCCCTCTCTCACTCTCTCTCCCCTCTCTCTCACTCTCTCTCTCTCTCTCCGCTGCCAGCAGATGAGCTCATGCGGCTTGAGAGTGCAGACCCGACCCTTTCTTTACTGAAGAGAGAAAGGGGGGGGGGGGCAGCTCAAGCCATGCATGTATGGAGGCATAGACGTTCCAAAAAAACAACAACAACAACACACCAGGGCTCATTAGGAGACCACTCCTGCCGCATCTGCAACGACCTCCCGGCCTTTAACGCAAACCTCGTGTGTTAACCCCCCTTCAAACCCTCCCCCATCGTCTCCCCCATCCTCACCTCTCCACACCCCCCCCCCAGCTTCTGATAGCTCAGCGGGTCGGGGGGTGAGCTCAGAGGGTTAAAGCACCGCGCTGTGTCTCGTCGGCAGGCCGACGTGGCTGGTGGCGGACAAGGCGATGGCGGTCAACATGGCCTACACCTCCGGCGACCTCAGCCTGCACACGGACTACCCCGCGCTGCACCACCCGCCCGGGGTGAGTCACGCCCCCCGCCGACGCTCCTTTTTTAACAAGAGCCCTCAGACCGGGGGCCGCTGTCCGACTCAATTTATACACCGCTTAAAAAAAAAAAAAAAAAAAAAAATCAAGAGTCAGACTCGGAGCGCCTTCCTTTCATCTGGTCGGGCGCCGCTGTGATGAGGAACAGGCGCCGCCGCGGGCTCACGCGCTTTTTTTTTTTTTTTTTTTTGTCATCGCCGTCGGCGGCAAACCCTCCCCCCGCTCAGGTCCAGTTCCTGCAGTGCATCGAGCAGGCCCAGCAGGGCGGGGAGAGCCGGGTGGTGGACGGCTTCCACATGGCGGAGGTGCTGCGGCGCGAGGACCCCCGGGCCTTCCGGACCCTCAGCACGCTGCGCGTGGACTTCACCGACACGGGGAGGGACTACTGCGACTTCATGGTGCACTCCAAGAACCACATCATCGAGTGAGTGCCGGGTACCGGGTACCAGAGGGGGGGGGGGGGGGGGGGGCAGGAAGTGCCCTGCGTTCTCCCGCATTTCTCAACGGAGTCTGCGTTGAGGAAAAACAACTCCCCACACAAACGATATATAAAGACAAAAGATATATATATATATATATGTGTTGTTTGTTTTAAAGGCAGTGCTGCGTAGGCGATTTACTGTGGGGGGGTTTTCGTAAAGGGAAACACTGCCATCTGCTGGTCAGAGATCATGGATTTGTTTCATGCCCCAGCACGGCAGCACCAGTCTGGTGGCGTTCTCCGGGGGGCCGTGGATAATACAATAAGACGGTCAACTCTATCGTATTAGCTCCTGAAACGGGCTTGCCTTGTGTGTGTGTCTGTGTGTGTGTGTGTGTGTGTGTGTGTGTGTGTGTGTGTGTGTGTGTGTGTGTGTGTGTCCTGGCACTGTCGTGTGAGCCAGCGTGGATGCTGAGGGTCAGGTGTCCAGGATCAATTACAACAACGCCACGCGGGACTCCGTGCTGAACCTGCCCCTGGACCAGGTGCAGGAGTTCTACCGGGCGCTGAAGGCCTACGTGGACATCCTGAACCGACCCGCCAACGTGGTCACCTAC
>JAXIVH010000005.1:6537142-6568854 GCA_036785325.1 Urophycis tenuis | reverse complement strand
GTAAACTTTTTTTTTTTTACTCGCTAGTAATTCGTATGTAATGGTCATTCTGGTCCCTCTACCGGTGTGGCATTGAATTGCATTTCGACACGGTAAACCCCACGCAGAACCATCACGGGTTCATGACTGCGTCCGAGCAACTGCGTGGCCATTGTGTGATCACTACGTAATCCCTACGCGGAAGCATAACTCAGCCTTTACGCGGCAACACGCACGCCACCCCCCCCCCCCCCCCCCCCCCCACCCCCCCCCCCTCAGGATCAGGTCACGCCGCCCCAGCACGTCCCACCAGTGACGCGGCGATTTCGGGACGCGGGGTCGACGATTCGGCTCGGTTCCCTTGTTCGCGGAGACCGTTAAAAGCCCCCGAAGCTGCCTGCCACAATTGTCTTTTGGAAAGCGCGTTTCGAATAATGTGCAACCATCCGCGCGGCGGGGACCATAAACGTTGAGGGAGACGGCCCTTAACTGCGCGCACCTGTGATCGTTATCTTTTCCCTTATCACAGAGCGGTGGAGGGGAGGCTCTGTCTGGAACCGTTTTGCGGGGATTGTGCTACGCGTGTAATGAGCCTCCATTTAACAAAAGAACAATGGGCTGGCGCAGCGCTCGCAGGACAACAGTGTTCACACAGCCGAAGCGACTTATTTTGGGGTTTCCTTCAAGATAACAAGACGAGACGCCATTATTCAGTTTGGTGCAGTTAAAGCCGCTGGATAAAACCAACGATCAAAATCCTTTTTGTTGTGTGGTGTGTGTGTGTGATATTGTGCCGCAGTGTTCACAAATATGTAACTTGATGGCTCAAGAAAGCATGAAAAATTGAAGCTTGGCAAATAGGCTGTGATTTATTGCCAAAACATAAGTACTGTCTACAAACTAGCCATTAATTTAATCCTTTCAGACCTTCTTCATTCAAAAACTAAACGACTACAGTGTCAGCTTTTCAAACTAAAGACCTTAGTCAATGTTTTGCATATCTGCCGTGTTTGTTTTTGAAATTGTATTATCCGTTATTAACTTCTATAATTCTGATGTGCTTTGAGAAAAAAATTATCATAGTGGTGGCAGTGAACGGAAAATTCTGTTTTTAATGTTTTCAATGTGTTGGCATGTCTTCTATGATATTAAACATGTTAAGAATATTTGGGGGTGTTTGGTGAAACTCATCTGTCATCACTCAAATGAGCTTATAGCTTATAAAATAGCTTATTTCAGAAAAGGTGTAAAATGGTGTTTCCGCCAGTGTCTGCCAGCCTGCTTCTCCTGTGCTCTAAAGAGGCTCTGCCATCACCACGGTGTTTGGCGTACTTAGTACACAGCATCACACATTATCACATCTCAAACCCGACGGCACAATGACGGCGTGGGTCGTAACCATGGGATAACAACCTCCCCCTCCCCGTCCTTCTCTCCTCTTGGCAAAAACACACTCAGTTGAGTTCCATCGTGTTTCAATTCAAGACGAAACGGGGGTTCATTCACACCTACACTGAAACAGATCCCAGAGTCGACATCATGCATTTCCACGGTTTAGAAAGGGTGAAGAGAATGCATGGAGAGCTTTTAGCACATTAGTGTGAAATGTTCCAGCAGTAAAATGTTTGCGCAAATGTGGCTCAGTCAGATTGCTTGAAAAAAATATGGCCTGACTGCGTTGGTCAAATAAAGAAAAAAGGCCAAATACAACTTGGGGATCAGTAGGGGTTTTGAAGATAGTCAAAAAAAAGGGCCAGTTCAATTGTGTCCCCCCATTATGCCTTTTGTCACTTTCATCCTTAAGAACAAAAAAAATGCAATAAACACGATTTGTAGCCATACTTCTAATACCTCTGAAATGACAGGGGCGGGGGGGGGCTGAGGGCAGAAGCTTCTGTTTGTTGGCTCCTAATCAACATGCGTACGCCTCGGGGTTTATGCATCTCGAGACCCCCAGAGCAACGTTTTTTCCCCCAAGGACCAAGTCCCTGTCGTCTCAAAGCGTCATGATCTAAAAACAGCCCCCCCCACCCCCCCTCCCCCTGGGTGGGGGCAGCTGCAGGTCTTGTCGGCATTGCTACGCGCCGCGTGACAAACTTGGAAGGACACAAAAACATTGTTACGATCCACGGGGTCCAAACGTTAAATCAAAACAACAACAAAAAAAAAAGAAAGAAAAAAAGAAAAGAAATGGAAGTTGCTATGTAAAAGCCAATTATTAATGAAAAGTCTTTAAGGTAATCTGTCTCACCGCGGATGAATGCAAGAACACACAGTACACACAGCATATCCTTTCCTCGAATGCACACCGGACTACACAGTCAGGACGTGGACAATACTCAAAAGGAAAACCAATGGGGAAAGAATGGCATTCACATTAAAAACAAAATAAACACAAACAAATGAACAAATGTTCTCAAACATGAACACAAACGGCCACAATTAAAAAAAAAACTGTTCACGGAAATACAAGGCGACAGCTCCAACTCAAACGATTCCTCCAAATTCCCTGCCACCTTCAGAAAATGACGTCTGCACGTGGAGATAATGAATGAATTTGTAAAGTGTCCACGTGGACATCAATGGATTAATCTGTAAAGTGTCCACGTGGACATCAATGGATTAATCTGTAAAGTGTCCACGTGGACATCAATGGATTAATCTGTAAAGTGTCCACGTGGACATCAATGGATTAATCTGTAAAGTGTCCACGTGGACATCAATGGATTAATCTGTACAGTGTCCACGTGGACATCAATGGATTAATCTGTAAAGTGTCCACGTGGACATCAATGGATTAATCTGTAAAGTGTCCACGTGGACATCAATGGATTAATCTGTAAAGCGCCCACGTGGACATCAATGGATTAATCTGTAAAGTGTCCACGTGAACATCAATAGATTAATCTGTAAAGTGTGCACGTGAACATCAATAGATTAATCTGTAAAATGTGCACGTGAACATCAATGGATTAATCTGTAAACTGTGCACGTAGACATCAATGGATTAATCTGTAAAGTGTGCACGTGGACATCAATGGATTAATCTGTAAAGTGGGCACGTGGACATCAATGGATTAATCTGTAAAGTGTGCACGTGGACATCAATGGATTAATCTGTAAAGTGTGCACGTGGACATTGGAGGAAGACGCCCACGCGATGGGAGGGGGATGGGACAGAGACGTATGGGGGGGGGGGGGGTTGGGGGGGTGGGGGAGGGAGGGGGGGAGACAAGCAAAACAAGCGAGATGATATAAGGCGGGCGGAGGGGAGGGGGGAGGGGAGGGGGAGGGGGGCGGTCACTAGAAGGGACCCTGGCCTATCAAAAAGGTCATGGCGCGTTTGCACAGAGGACTGCCCCCTCATGCGTGGGTCACGGGAGACGTACGCATGGAGCTCCGCGCGCCTGGGGGTGGGCGGGGCGGGGGGGGGGGGCGGGGCTTGCTTACCTGGCTGTGCATGAACTTGAGGTTGATGCCCTCCAGGGTGACCTGCAGCAGCCCTCCCTCGCCCGTCTTCATGTCCTGGACGGGGAACTCGCCGCCCAGCTCGGGCCCTGGGGGAACCACGTGGGGCCGTGTGAAGTGGGAAGTGTGCCGCGCGAATACAGCTGGACTCGAACCACGGCTGTCCAAAGTCGTCCCCCGGGTGTCGTTAGCCATCACCCCAAATGTGTCCACCATTAAAATGCGTGTTATGCGAGTGGGGGCTATAACAGAGTGGCTGGTAAACCGTTTGAGCTCGCACAATTAAGAGATTAAACAAAACATATTTATTAGGGGTCGCAAGTGGCAACTGTTCGTTTTGTTTTAACGGGTGTTGAAAAGGTGACGCTTGGCAACCACAACAAACAAACGCTGCCACTCGCTGGGGCGTAGCGCGCAAACAAGGACTGGGACTCCAACTCAGGCTTAGTCCCCCGCATTACATCATGCATCGTGCACTCGTGGCGCCAGACTCCCGGGACCAGCTGTTCAGCAGTCTGGCCCCCCCGCCCCGCCCCCTACCCCACCTCCCCCCCCGCCCCGCCCACCCTACCTGGTTTGATGCTCTGCTGTCTGGCTGCAGCCTTCTCCATGCTGTCCTTCACGCAGTAGTACAGCTCCCGACACTGGAAGGGGGCACAGAGGGGGGGGGGCAACCACGTGACTACACGCAAACCAACGCAACGAGCCACGAGGAGGTGGGGGTGGCGTGGCGAGGGGAGGGCGGAGGGCGGGGGGGACCTGACGGGCCGCTGACCTTTTTGGTGTAGAACTTGTTGAGCTGCGTCTCCTGGCCGCTGCGGCGCCAGAGGCAGAGCACCTTGGTCTTGGGGCAGTAGGTCATGTTGATGAGCTTCTCGTACCACCAGCGCTCGTACACCGTGCCGATGTTGCTGCGCAGCACGATGCAGTCGTCGCACACCTGAGGGAGGTGGGGGGGGGGGGGGGGGGGGGGGTGAGAGAGAGAGAGAGATTTCTAACTCGTACACGTAGTACACCTTCAACATGAATTCCTAATTGAATCGACAACAAAAAGTGATCATAACGCGCGTTAGTCACGGGTATAAAATACCTCCATAAAGAAAATGTCCCCCGTGGTGTCAGTCCCAGCATGCACCACAAACGTCTGCTTCTTGATGTGCCGACTCCCGCTCGGCCTTATGGATATCTCACGGCCATTCTGAACAGATAAAAAAAAAAAACAGTCGTAATCATCATCATCATCATCATCATCATCATCAGTCTCACGGTTCAAGCTTAGCGAGTCCACAGCGTGTACACACACACATACACACACACACACACACACACACACACACAAGGAAAGAACAAGGCTCGGCTGCTCAGACAGTTACCATCTGGGCCAGCTTGTCCAGAAGCTCGTTGATCTCCTGGCTGTGGCTGAGGCCGATGTGGGACTTCCCCATCAGACGTCTCACTTTCTTCCGAATGTCGTTTTTGTTCACCTGGAGCAAAGAACAAGGGGGGGGGGGAACTGTCAAGCGTATCTGGCTGCCAACACCGTGGGCTTCAGCGGGGGGGGGGGGTAGGAGTGGAGTTGATTTATAGCGAGCCTGGCCACAGTTTTGCTGCGTGGCGGGAACCGTGAAGGACTTTATTACAGCCGTCTGGCGGGGGTGTGCTGCGCGCTGCAGGGTCGCCACTGCGGGTCGTTGTGTAAAAAGCGCTGAGGCTGGGCTCGCCACGTCAGTTCAAGTGGACGGGTGATCAATGGGTGAACTTCCCCTTTCATCGGTCAACGTCTCTCTATGGTAGACTATGACGGACACGTCCAGCCCCTGTGATGAAGGCTCAATTGCTTTTGGGGGTATTGCCAATCATTCTGTCCACAAATGATTATTTGCATGATGATGTAGCCATTCGTTTTGGGCACCGCGCCCGGGCTCCCCAACTACCGAAACCGCGGCGATGGCGCCCGTGTCATTAGCCGTCGTCGTTAGCGACGCCTAGAGTTGTAGTCAAGACCGCCTAAAAAGAAACCAAGAGACGACCGAAACCAGAGGGTATCGCGGCGTTGCGACAGAGCGTCTGTATGACCCAAACCCGCTCACTTTCAGCATCAGCATGTAGGCGATCATGTTGTGCAGCAGCGTGGCGAGGAGCCGGTCCTCGTCCTCCTCCAGACGCTTGCGGTCGTGCTCTCCCAGCGAGAGGTACCTGGGGAGGAGGGAGAGTTGCAGGGTCCTTTAGGTGGTGCTGGTGGTGCTGGTGCTGGCAGCACAATAGAGAACCAAAACAGCCTTGTTTGGAGCTAGTGCCTAGTGCCTCATGCATGCAGTATGGCTATTCAAAAGGTTTGATAGATGCCATCTGGTACCACTAAACTGCCAGTAATGACGAAGTCCATTTTTATTGTTTTTTTTTTTAGTTGCTGCATTTGCATTAAAGGCGAGATTTGGACCACGATCAAGCCACAGAAGTATGATGTAACCCACTGCATACCTTTGAATCTAAAATAAGTTGTAATTGGGTTGGACTAGCCATTCAATATGTTAAGGTTAGTGCTGGTGCATATTTTAAACTAGTCTATGCTTAGCCCTGATGCAGAAAAAGTCCAGAGAGCCATGTCTTCTCACAGGGACATTTAACAGACAAAGGCAGTATGAACAGCAACATGGAGACGTGTTGGTTGTACCTTTCGATCATCTCCTGAGGGCCTTGGTCCATTCCCATGCCCTCGCGCTCCAGCATCACCGCGTCCAGGTAGGCATCCTCCCAGAACTGCACCTGGTCCCACAGTGTGGACCGCTCTTTACCTGCGCGCGCACACACACACACACACTTTTACAACCGCTGAACACAAAGATGACACATGTATTGAAGAAGAGTGCCTACCAAATGCAATCAGATTATGAAAAAAACACAGGAAGCGCTGTAACATTTTCTTATTGCACACGTGACAATATTTCCCTATGTTGTTCCACAATGTTTTGACCTGTTAATCACATGATGGTACATGTTGTGCTGTAAGTATCTATCTTGTTACATTGCTTATTACACATCACTTACTTATGTAATTACACTGTAGGAAAAAATTTCTAAAGTAAACCTTGTGAAATTCCACTTGGGCTACTTACCGTAGAGCACAACGCTAAACAGACAAACATTTAGTGCTGACTTTTACAGAATATCCAACTGTTGGGGAGGGGGGGGGGGGGGGGGGGGGAGGGGTAGGTTAATAGAGACAACGCAGCGGACTGGTGGTGTTAGGGCAGCTTGAATATCATCCTCACATGAAAACAGAAAGCGGGGTGGAGGGATTGAAAGTGAGAAAGGCCAAACGGAAACACATCCACCCAGTGGCACTGATAAGGTCGGGGGTGGGGTGGGGTGGGGGGTTACTCCACAGAATCAAAGAGACCCAAAAGGTGAGCCCTACTTAGAGAGAAGGTTTCCATGGCAGCGTCTTCCAGCTGATCCCAAACGGAGCTCTTGTCCCGCCCTGTCGACAGCAGCATCATCCCAGCAGAAGCAGCAGGGGGGGGAGGAGGGGGGAGGAGGGAGTGAGGCGACAGGTAGAGGGGCACGTCAGAGGCCAGGCCAAGAGGTTAGTGTGTTAATGCCAGAAGGTACCAAGAGCAGAGGAGCAGGGGGGACCCACACACAGTGGCAGTGACCTGTACTCACCGCTCTGCGTCTCATCAGAACAGTGGAGGCTGTTAATGCGTGGGGACCACCACACCGTGATGCCACTAAACTCAGTCCCGTAGGCCAGCATGCACCCCCCCCCCCCCCCCTTGTGGTTTGAGTGCTAAGTGATACCAAATGTGAGTTGCTACCATGAACAGAGATGAGCCTTCCCTTCCCATTTCACACTAATTCAATAAAAATGCAAAAATCCTACAAAAAAAAGAAAACGTCCATGTACACAATATGAGTAGCAAAAAAACGTTTTTCAACGTTCAACAATAGACAAAAATGGTCTACAATTTTTTTTTATATTTGTTTGGGATAGGAGTGACATCAAACTATTTGCCCAATCGAAGAAAATGGCTAGATGTCTGGCTACTTGTCCTGCCTGGTGATCCACAACATAGCAAACGCACACCATGACATTTGTATCTAAAACCTCCCATGCACAAACGTCCCCACAGATTCGGCAGTGGTCCCACGGCAGGGCAGGGAACGTACCCAGCAGTCCTTCACACAGGTAGATCCGCATGCTGATGTCCTCCAGCGGCTGGGCCGGCGGACCCTTGTTCACTGCACGCACCGGCTCCTTCACCCCCGCTTTCAGCTTGTGCGTTTTTCCCTGGGGGGAAGACATCCAGTCACAGTCCAGTTTAAGCTCCATCATCACTACGGTGCAGGAAATAAATGTTCTGAAATAGCATTAAGGCATGTGTTTCGGATTGGCTATGGATCGAATATGGGCGAAACGCATTGAAATCCAGGTGTAAAATGCAGCCAAGACATGTTGTTATTGAATGTTATTGAATTGAATGTTATTGAGTCAAACTGCATCCCTGGGTGCTCTGAGGATGCATGCTGACCACATCGCAACACAACACAGCGTGAATCACGATTCGATAGTCATGTAGAGTGAAAACAGACGACCACAGCACTCACGCGGAGTGGGACATAGATCAGATTAAGGGTGCTAGAGAGACGTGAGGGCCATACAGAGATTCCTCGCTTTATAGATCGATAGACATACAGACATACAGTCACACTTGTCTGCAACATGGCGACTTAAACAATAGCTATACATATATACTGTACACCAAAAGAGTGATGAAAAACATTTTTTAACAAATTTAGCTAAACGTAGACAAGTGACACAATTTCTCAAGCTGCCGTGTCCATTGTTACCCCAAATTTAGTGCGTGTCTCAGCCCGACTATCAAAACAGTTGACAACTGCTTGCTGTATCAAGATGGCCGCCATCCATTCTGATTCTGGCAATGTGTCGGGGGGGGGGGGGGGGGGGTCACCCACAGCAGGTGACATATCATCTGAGCGGTTAAAGGCGGTTTGTTCAGCTGAACAGAGAGGGGACACGGGTTTGAGCTGGGCGAGGCGTTGGCTGACAGAATCAAGACTCCGAGGTGCGCCAGCGGCATACCTGTGGACGCGGCGCCATCAGGTGGTGCATTCTGGGATTTGAGTTCAATAGAAATTGTGGCTATCAAGAAGTGTTTGCACATGTTTGGCAATAACTTCAAGAATGATTGCTAAATGAATAAATGGTCAAGAGTAAGCAAGAATAAACACGTTTTAGAATTTGACATTGTTAGGGCGCATTATTCCTTCAAGGCCAGGGTGTAGAGCACAACTGGCCTGGAAAGTGTGTGTTCAGTGGGTGTTCACATTCTGGCTAAGGAAACAGGTTCCAGTAACTCTGTGTGATTTAGAACAACTTAATTGGTTAAGTCCCGGCTTGCAGAAAAGTGACTATTTCCAACACAAAACCTGCATGGGGCCTGCTGGGTAATCTCTTGGGAATCTGGGATCAGGCTGTCACAGAGTCCTGGCAATACCAAAAACTGAAAGCTTCCCGTTTCAGACATCCTACCAAACAGAAACTCGAATTGCCAGAGTGGAAAAAGGTTTCAGAAGGGGATTTAAAGAGGTGTATTTCTACAGCAGCCAGTCTACACAGTGGTGACTTGAAAATCTTACAGACACCTTTCTCAAAGAATGTCGGTGTCCAGAAAGGATGTTTTGTCCTTCCACCGGGAAACGCTAACGAGGGCGGGCTGAGTTAAAAGGTCGAGGTTAACCAATTACGCTCCAACAGATCCCCGCTTTGAGTCACGGGATTGGTCGAAACAAATACGAAGCGAAAGAAAGCGAAACTGCCCCTTTGGCCCGATTTGACCTCGTCTGCTATCCGACCATTAACGTTAAATCTGATTTGTGCAACGACGGACTGGGTGACTGTGTTCCGGTGGGCCGCACGAAGACACACTCACAAACACGGAGCTGGTGGCCGGGTTGGTCTCGATCTCGCTGTCTGAGAGGGTGCCCCGGGACTGGGCCAGGTGGAGGGAGGCTCGCCCCCCCCGGACCGTCCCCTGCCGTGCTGCTCAGGTCACTGTCTGCTCCCATGGTCTCCCCGGAACTGTTGCTGATCTGCAGAGACACGCATGGAGGATAACCACGGTCAGGGATGCATTCTGGATAATGCATTGCTTTATAAAAAGACGTTCATTTGCTTCGGTTCGGTCCAACTGAAAAAAAAAAAAAAGAATCCAAAAAATGTAGACTTAAAAGTCCCTTAAATTAATGTGCTTTAAACAACTATCACCATGCCCAAAAACAAACCCACATGGTGTGTAATTGAAAAATCATTAACAAATTGAAACTTGAATGAATTGGAACGTTATGCAAGGACACCATGCCACTGTTAGCTCTTGAAACACTGTCATTTGTAAATGTCAACTTAGTTGTATTTTATTTGGAACCAATTTGATTTACTGTTGCAACACTAAGGAACAGAGTCACCAGAGCATAGAAATACACTAGTAGACAAAAATGTTAAACGGTGTCTGCAGACGTTTTAACTTGTAAATGATGATGAGCCCTTTTCTATTCTACATTATAATTTATAACACAAGCTTGTTTAATTTAGATTACCTCATTTGGAAGATATTACCATAAACATTTAATTTCCAGCAACAGCTCCTCCTAGCCATTAGTATAAACACATAAAACACATAAAACCATTTTGCTTTTGATTTCTTATATACTGTATATATATACTGCATATAAGTGTGCACCCTGTGGTGTGTTAAGAAACACAACAAAGGGAGCGACCGACAGAGAGGTGAGCGATGGCCCTACCACTGTGCTGGCCTCAGAGTCCTGACTGGTGCTCCGGGTGAGAACGGGGGGCTCGCAGCTCGTCACGGACTCTGTGTCGCTCTTCTGTCCACAAAGATGAGATGCATTAGAGCCTCCCTTAGTGAACCACTACACACAGCATGACTACATCACTACACACATATTATTAATTACTATATATTTTAAGGGCTGACCACTTTCAACAATGTGCATAGACACAGTTAGGTACCATGTTTTACTTAAAATATTTTTGGTCACATTTTTGGGTGATTTCAACTATGTAGCATACCGACACCATATGCATTAAGTCAAAGTACACACAGCATGTACACCAAAACACTCCACCAAAACACTCGGCCAAGGTTTTCCATTGGCAAAGGTTTTCATCTCCTGCAACCCAGAGACTAGGCCGATTCAGCCCATCCCTCTCAATGAGAACCAATGAATAATTTAACCCCGGTCATTTCCACGGTGAGTTCTGGGAGAAGGAGGAGGAAGAGGAGGAGGAGGAGGAGGAGGAGGTCACCTGAGATCCGGAGGTAACGCTGAGGCCGCTATCGGCGCTGATCTGAGATTTCTTCTCCTCGGTGTCTGTTGCCTCGGGACGCGGTTGCTTGGCCCCGTCTGACCCTGCGGGGGGGGGAAGACAGCGCCGTGACCGAGTGCCGTGCCGCTGCTGCCTCTACCCCACCCACCCCCAGCACCCACCCACCCCCCACCCAACCCCACAACCTTACCATGGCAGTGAGCAGTCCAGGCCCCCCACACAGCAGCCAGATTAAGGCTGACAGTGTACAAATGCCAAGGGCGGTACCAGTACGCCATTTCACTTCATAATAATAATTATAATCATAATAATGTAATCATTAAGAATGATGCAACTTAACTTCGGTAACAACGGTCATCTCACAAGTTGTCCTTACAGACTTAGCAAGTCGTAGCAGTAGGTCAACACACCCATAAAACAAATGCTCCTTAGTCGGGCTGGCTTGTGAACATAAAGTCGATAACAAACACGAAGCAGAGAGTGCAAAACAAATCGGGAGGCAGAAACTACTGAATCAAAACCAAACTGCAGAGATACGTGTTGCACACGTGGCCCAGGGTGCACAGAAACGTCAGACACAGGCAAGTTAGGCATGCAGACCAAACAAGACAAGTACAAATATTATTGGGCAAACCCTTACTTCTGAAACGTGTATACCGCAAAAACACACACACACAGCTTCAAGGATAACGTGTTCATTGTTATTTAAAAAACAAACGGGTGGTCCGGGGACACTGCGGATGTCAGGGACGACCGTACAGCGCGTGGGGGGGCTAAAAGCGACAAATTAGCAATCACATTGCGGGAAACAATTACCTTACGGCTTACACGGCTGAAGAGATACAAGCACAGAGGGTCAAACAGAGGGCGGTAATCATCCCAGGGGGGGAACGCACACAATGGCGCCACCTGCTGCCGGCACAACGCTCCACAGGCGGGCCGTAACGGAGGCACCGCGCTTTTTAAAAAAATGGTCTGCTCGACGGTCTACGCAGTGGAACTATTATGGGACGCTACGTAGGACAGGGATTGTTTTAGTCGTACGGTTTAATCAGCATGGCCGTGTCAGAGAATGGCTTCTTTGTGATAAGGAAACCCTTTTTTTTTTTTTTTTTAAAGGACCAAGCTCCGTTACATGTTCTTACTAGAGTAGAAATATAAATGCACTGTTAGCAATAAGTTAGTGAATAGAGTCGCCCCTTTGCTTATATATTAAGCAAATGCAAGGGTTTGTTGTACTAAATACAAGAGAAACGCTGACGGTCACTTCGCTGGAAAACATAGCGGCGTTCATAGCATTACTCGCGTTCGCCCCGTCACCTTGACCGCCCCATTAGAAGATTATTTGCTTGTGTTGAAAACAAGGACAGGCTTCCTGTGTAGAAAACAAAGACAGGTTTCTGGGTTGAGGAGAATGGAGGGGTGGGGGGTGAGGGTGGGGGTGGGTGGGCCAACAGTGCCCCTTATCTCTTTAGGTTTGTACTTTTTCCTTTGATGTGTGCGGAGTCTCTTACTCTGTTGTTTTTCCATAGCACTTTGCTTATCCCGGTGCCTGCTCCACAATTCTACCCAAGATGCATTGCAAGCGAGGAGAGAAAGACAGAGAGAGAGTCAGAGAGGCTGGTAGAGGGGGGCATGGATGGCGGATGGGCGTTTTAAAGAAGGCATAAAGACAAAACAAAATTAGTCATCGTCAAAAAACAAATATGTCATTGAATCGAGTAAAGGACGCCTTGTAATGTTTGCGTGTAGCCGCTTTGGCCCAACGGGGGACAAGGAAAGCACAAAGCCAGGGAATTGATCGGCGCGGCCCAACTTCAACAGCGGCTACCAAGGTAACACTACAACGCATCCGGGACCTCCCCGTGGACCGCCGTCCCGGAGAACCCAGGAGAACCGCGTCAGGAGCAAGCGCCCTGGCTGGCTTCTCCGGGTTTCCCGGCACCGGGGTGTGAGAGGGGGGAGGGGGGAGAGGGGGGGGGGGGAGGGGGGAGAGGGGGGAGGGGGGGGGGGAGAGGAGGTGATCGGTTGATGAAAAGGAGCATGGGATGTCGGGTGGGAGGGCCAGCTGGTCAGCAGGTGGAATGGCGCGGTTGCAGAAGCAGGGATGCAAGAAGTCTCAAGGCACTGTGTAGAACTGAAGGTGCATCTTCTAGAAGGTAGAGGTGGGGTTCGGGGGAGGGGGGGGGGTTGAGGGTGGTTTTACCGAACCTGTCCCCTGTACACAGACCCAGAACCCACTGTGGCCAAAGGTGCTTAAATCTAATCCAATAGGATTCATTGGCGTGTGTGTGTGGACGACACGAGCTGCTGCTGCTGCTGCTGCTGCTGTGACCTTTGGCTCTTTAGTGGGACTGTCTACTGGGGAGCGGATGTGTCCCACCCTCCATGCCGAGAGCGATGGGGGCGGAGCGGAGGGGGGGCGGGTCGGGAGGGCTGCCGGTCCGCGCGGCACACCTCGCCACCCAAATAAAACCTGCAGTAGAGGCGTGGCGACGAGTGCCCGTCCGTCAATGTGCTGCAGCTGCAGGCGACCTCTGCCACATACTGCAGATTTAGACACCGTGGGACGAGGACAGGACACGAGAACAAGGCCACATGCATCCAAGGTGCATCGCGGGGGGGAAGAGGCAAACCAGGGGGGGGGGGCAAACCAGAGGCAAACCAGGGGGGAGGGGGCAAACCACGGAGCTCAGACAGGAGGGGTCATACAGGGGTCATACAGGGGAATACAACGGTGGCTTAAGAAACAGGGAGAGAGGGGGAACGTAAGCACACACACACACACGGGGGGGTCTGGTGGTCAGGGCGATATTCCACACACCACAACACTTCTCCCAGGCGACTTTGAAGTTTTTATACGTGAAAGCACATTTTTTTTGTAAATTTGTACCATTTGAAGTTTGTTATTTGTTTTACAAAGTGGCGTGTGTCAATCCAGCTGAGTGGAATATCAAAACGCCTGCGAGTTTCCAGGAAAAGTGGGTGGCGGGGGGGGGGAAAGACAGGGGAGTTCAGTCAAGGACAAGGTTGGGACTCCACAGGGGGGGACGATGAGCACTTTTCTGGGGGAGGTGGGGGGGGGGGGGGGGGGGGGTTGCGGGCGGGGCAGGCCAGGGAAGAGAAGGGATTCTCGCGGCGCACATGCAAACGCTGGGGTGGGGGGTCAGGGGTCACGGGGGGGGGGGGGGGGGGGCCGTTGGCAGATTTGAGGTACACACCGATCGAGGCAATAAAGTTCTCCTCGTTCAGACTCCGGGTGTCAAAATGGCGGACGCCCTTGCCGTGCGCGTGGTGCGTGGGCAGCTGCAGGCGCGGCACGTTCAGGGTGCCCTGAGGCCGCGGGGCGCTCTCCACCCGCCCCGAGGGGCTCTCCGTGCTCCCCGGGCTGCTGCCGCTGCCGTCCGTGGGGCTGCGCTTGCGCTTTTCGGGGTCTTACCGAGAGCAAGGTGGTGGTGGGGGGGGGGGGGGGGGGGGGAGGGAGACGGGGGCACACGGCGCCGCACGGGACAGACGGGTTGGTGGTGGGGGGGGGTGGGGGAATCACAAGAGAGAAAAAAAGGGTGGGAACACAAGAGACAACGGAACACGGAGGGGAAAGACTGGGTTAATACAAAGAGATATATACACATTCACAGAGATTAGTGGATACACCGGAGAACGGGGAGGAGGGCGTGTCACGGAGGACTTCAGGAGCACGCGTTTGGAAAAAACGTGGCTTGGCTGGTAGGCAGCTCCTGGACTAAAAGTGGTGGTGGGTTTTTTTTTTTTTGCACACAAAGCCCAAAATACAACAAGGAGTGTACAGAGGTGTGTTGGTTCACTTCACTGTGGCGCTATCCCAAAAATAAAATCAGAACATTCAAGTACAACCAACCTTCTGTTCCCAAATTGTTCTGTTCTAAAATTGCCGTAATAAATAAGCAAATAAGCGAGGCGAGGGCAAACAGATAGCCGTGTGAACGTTACCTTTGGTTTGGTAATGCGTGCGTGCTATTTCCAACAGGCTGAAGACGCTGGCCATGCCCCCCAGGCCGGCGTTGGTGTACGAGTGCTCCAGGCTGGACACGGTACACTTCAAGATGTCCAGCATGCCCTTGTACACCTTCCGGTTCACCTCCTGGTGGGACACGGACACATGACGCTCTCCCCTCTGGCAGGAGGCTGCGGTCCATCAGGACCAAAACCTCACGGCACAACAACTGTTTTTTTCCCCCCGTCTGCCACTAGCCTTATCAACAAGGCCCGGAGCCCCCCCCCCCCCCCCCTGACACTGACTCTCTACCTCCCCCCACACAAACCTACATGCCACATTAACGTGGCATCTTCAGATCGTCTGCGTTACATTAACGCACAGTGTGTAAAGTGTGTACTCATTCGGGACCACCATTTTCTATTGCACTCCTCTATCCCCTTGTACTGCTGGTCGATGTGAATTTCTCCTAAGGGGGATTAATAAAGAAATATCTTATCTTATCTTTTCTCTGCTTGCACTATTGCTTTGTGTTCATTGTATATATATTTACAGTTATATCACTTATATTTTAATACTGTTTTTCTTTTGCACCAAGTCAAATTCCTTGTAGGTGCAAACCTAATTGGCAATAAACTTGTTTCTGATTTCTGAAACCTGGGGAGGGGCAAAACGTGAAGCGACCCAGCGACACTTCACAACGTGGACGTTTTTGGACATTTGCGCGACGGCGACATAAAAAAAAAAAAAAGGGGTGACAAAACCAACGGCGGTCTCACCACATCTCGGATGACCTCCTGCCTGGCGTCCTCCTCCGATTGGATGGCGCGGTTCAGCTTGCTCAGCACAAACACGCGGAGCTGCTCGTTCTCCAGCAGGCGGCGGACCTTCTTCATGTTGAGCCAGCCCACCCCCTGGCCGTCCAGGACGCTCTGCACCACCTCCTTGAGGAACTGCTGGTTCTCACTGCGGCGCATGAAGACATGGCGCCCCCTTTGGTTTTTACCTCGATTGAAACGGCTGACCTACCGCGCGCCCATCTCTCTACAGTCTCTACAGCCTTCAACCCAAACAAAAAAGGCCCTTGGGCCGAGGGCGTTGAGGTGTCCTCACCTGGTGTTGTTGATGCGGCCCTGGGGAGACGGGGACTCCCTCTTCACCGTGGGGCTGTGCTTGATCACCGAGGACTTCTGGTCCACCAGGGCCCGAGGCGCGCGTGCTCCTAAAGGGGGCGCCAAGACGAATGAAGAAGCTCTGCCTGCCGCGGTTGGGCTACACCAGCACAGTTAACCAGTGGGACACGCTAGCGTTTCCCCTTCACGCTGGATACACACAGCAGGGAAAGCTTGGCCAGGGAAACTGTGCGGAAAGGCTCGCCTTTAAAACTACTCGGTCACAAATACCGCTAACGCCACAACGAAAGGGACGGAGAAATAGGATCTTCACGCCGTGAAAGGGACACACACACACACACACACACACGCATAGACAGGGTAATCTTTTGGGGGAAGGGGTACAAGCTAACCGCTAACAGCCGCTAACGTCTATTGCTAAAAACAACTGGGGTGAAGAAAGATTCAATAACACACACACACAAGCACAGTTGGTGGTGACTGTACACAATGACGGTGTACAGAGGGGAAGTCAGAACAAGGACAGCCTGCACAACAACAACAACAACAACAGCAAATATCATGCAGAAATTAAAGAGGTGAACAGGAGGATGATACCACAATGTAAGGAGACACACTTAATGGGATACCATAAGGCAGGGGTCGGCAATTAAGTTGGGCTTTGGGACTATTGTTTTCTAAGCCAGAAGGCATAAATCAGGGTGGCGGGCCAGGGCATAAACAGAAGCAAAAATCCAATGGAAAATGACACTTAGTTTAGTTAGTATTTTGCACAGGTGTGCAGGGTAAAGCCCAAAGCAAACAGCCGCTTTGGGACAGACACAAAGTGTTGCATGAGTGTGTCGTCAAAGGAGCCCACTGAATTATTGAACAGACGGATTACGCCTGCTCCCGTGTGGAGATGCCACTCTTCAATCCACTTAGCCCAACACAAATCAAAATAAACAGACTCCAAACACTACGGTCCCATTTTATCTCGGGTGACCTATTCACCCGCCCCACTGTGCTGGCTAATGAACTAGAGCTCATTCAGACTTTATTTTCCAACCGCAGTGATTTCCATTGCGTGTCTCAAACAAATGCTCTATTTTTGATGAGGTATTGAGTTTTAGGAAGCAAAGTAAATGTCGAACCATCGCGAAACCCAAACCCAATCAAACTGAAATCATAGGAGGTTACAAACTATATTAATAGCCCGTCTGCAGAAAACACAACAGCAAATTGGACGTTTTTTAGAAATGTACTTTAAAGTTCAATTCAAGGATATCCCGATGGAACCACCAGGCAGGAACACAAATAAATCATGTCCATGTTCAAAACAGAAAGGGATGGAAATGGATATGGCTTTACAACAGTGTGCTGAAAAACTCTCAATCAAGGGAGTTATTCGCCATTCAATCGTTATTGAGCGCATTTTGTGTTCGCCTGTGTCTGCAGCGGCGAAAAACAGATACGAAAAACATAACTCTATTATTTTTCTATAATTTCAGAAATGACCTAGAGGGCCAAATATTATTGCTTGTGGGCCAGTTGTAGCTGGTGGGGCTCTAGTTGCCAAACCCTGCCATGAAGTCTATTAGGGAGTTCAACAGCTGCTTAAGTGGATCATTCATTGACTCTAATAGACAATATTAGATTTTGAGTGAGTGGGATCACATGTGAGATAAAAGCCAGCATGCATTCCAAATTAACATTACTGAGTGAGAGTACACTACCAGCAGTACCAAACCAGTAACCAGCCCTTTGATGCAATGCATATGAAAGAGACATGAAAGGTTTGCTCCCCAAGTTAATTAATGCACAGGGAAATATAAATAAAATAGGAGTTCAAACTAGTTTGAATTCTTAAAGACTGCAACACTCGTTTTTGTAGTGCAAAGTCCAAACTAATCCTCTCACCCTCTAATGAACCGGAATTATGGGCCTCAGCATTTTCTTTTTTTTTTGTTCCAATCTTTTATGTTCAGGACCAAGTGAGCCACAGATAGCATTAATGAATGTTAAAAGGTTCATCTATGCAGCAAATCAATCTTAATATGGATTACCCTGGGATGGGAACCTGTAAGTCTTTTCAATCCTAGGTAGTGTAGAATAGCTTGAAAATAACCGCGGCAGTAGCTTTTGAATGACCTGATGCATGAATGGCCCCAGTGAAGAACCAGGGTCAGGTTTAAAGAGGATGGCACAGGCCTGGACCCATTTTCAATTAACAACTAAAAGTGTTGACTGGGGTGTGGGACAAATGGCAGTTAGTCAGGGAGACAGTCACTATGGCAGACGATGGGGAGGACAGACTTGATATCGAATCCCAGTTGATGCATGTCAGTTGACAAAGAGGAGGAGAAAGACAGAATGCTGGGAGATGTAGTTGACTGGCTCGGAGAATGCATGCAGTTCACGCAGTCAAAGGGCAGAACCCACCTTCTCCACTCCCTGGGCCGGCCTCTGTTATTATCTCCATTAGAGAATTTAGCCCAAATACTGCACACAAAACCCAGAATTAGTGCCAGGGAAAGAGGGACATAGAGAGAGGGGACACCGGCCAGGACACAACCAGTCTGAACATCGACCCATGACACAAAAAACATGCACACTCAACATGGCATCAGATAGAGAACAGGAAGTGAGAGTGACGGACAAAATGAAAAAAAAAAGAAATAAGAAGGAATGCGTTGATGAGGGCACCACCATAAACCTCTCTGGAAAAGGTCATGTGATCTGCTTTTGGAACCAGTACCAACGGTGACTTGTTCTCAGGAACCACTGAATACCTCCTTGTAGCAATGTATGGCGATTGCTTTTTTGCATAAGGGGTAAGCTCACGGTCGACAACATGAATCGAGTTAGGACGCTGTCGTTTCACATGTATGACGGGTTTGTTTTGCTCGTAAACACAATGAGATTACACATCCTATACATTTAGTGAATTACATCATATTCTAACATTGTTGTGTTGTTAAAGTTGTCCTTCTAGTAGCGTTGACGTTGTGAGTGATTTAGCCCTCGGGCGATGACGAGCGACCTTACGAGCAAGGGAGCAAGGCTCAACACATCTGAACAGGGAGGCGTGTCACACCTCAGGTTCCACTCACTGACACATGGAATGGACAGACCGACGAGAGAGGAGTCATTCCCAGGAAGTAAAGACGCCTCTGAACACACAGAATGATTCCCTTCTGCGCTGCAATTCGAGTCAGTGCATGAAAGGGAATCGAGTTCTCTGTCACACGTTGCGGAAAGAAACAACACATTCTTTCTACATAAGACAGTCACACCAATGGTCTGCATGGCATACAGTAGGGGGTGCCATGGACTACAGGCCTCGATGCGTTGCATCGATGCGTGTCAGGGGACCGTAGACCTACGAGTCCTACGTACACAGCAGAGGAACGGGGACAGAGCGGTAGTGAGGAAACACGCCGAAAGCGGCCTCTGCTATCCTACAGCAAGGCTAGAAGAGCTAACACCTCCTATCTGAGTGTTGGGCTAAGGCACACACAGGGTGGGGTTAGATAGGAGTTGGTTTCGACAGGATTCATAGGGGTGAGGGGGTGAGGGGGGGGGGGGACTAGCACACCACACGTAACATACCCGGGCTGTCAGGCTCATCTGAACGACAGAGACAAAAACACATCCACATCAAAGGAACGTTGGAGTCACTTCATGGCAGCTATTGCATTCGCCGGTGGAGCTATCGAGTAATGGCCGACATGCTCGAGGCTTCGCTTTCCCTCTCAAGATGTGTGGGGCATGAGAATGTGAAAATCCACCGCCACGGGAAATCCCATGCATAATTAAATTCACATCGCTATGATTATAATTAGGGTACCCAAACGTCCAAAATAAAATACAGGGGCAAATGCTTTTACTTTTGACGATTACAATTATGTTCAACGTTTTTCTACTCATTAGTTTGAGAGGTAGATTTTCCACATTCAGAGAATTCTGTCCTTGAGAGAAAAAGTTATATATACATATATATACACTCAATATTCTCCTGAAAATAGTGCCATGGGAATTTGCAGGTTCAGATGGGGAATTATTTAGGCCATAAACATTTTATACAAACCTGCTTGATCGATTTCTTCCTCTACGTCAAAATTTAAATAGTCTTTTTTTTGGTAAAGAAAATATTATAATTTTCCAAATTCCAAAATAAAGTATTAAGAAAAAAAAAGTAGAAAAAGAAAAGCAGCATATTCAATGACGATGTTATTAAAAAGGCAAAACTGCTTCAAAAAAGCAAAACTGATGAGAACAAACTACAACCACTGGTGGCTACAAAATACAAATATAGAAATATATTGACTCAAATATTACAAATGCATTACTTGTCAGCTCAGTACATGGCTAGCATGTAATGGATAAGATAAATTACATATAAATTATATATATTTTTGGGGGGATAAATTACTTAGTTAATACATCAGGTTGACAGAATATGAACCCATAGGAATAACGCTTTCATGAACCAAAAGAGAACAAGTAAGAACCAAAAAGAATGCAGTGTTCTACCTTTGAGACTCGGGAAAGGGGTGGCTTTCTCCCGAGCAGCCTTGTTGGGAATGGCCAGGTTGGACAGGCTGAAGCTGGTTCCATGGTTCTTGTAGAGATTACCTGTTGTAGAACACGCCAGGATCGAAAGAAGCCTTCTGACCACTGCTCTATTGACCCGCTAAAAGTGAACAGTGTACACTTTCCCCCATGGTGAGCTATCACAAGAACCCCCCCCCCCCCCCCCCACACACACACACACACACACACACAGACACAGACACACAACACATCTTAAACTAATCGCGAGCTGCTAGCAGATTCAGGGGCTGTGACTCAGGGTGTGGTGTCGGCTGACTGAGTGATACTCAATTGTATTTCACAGAGCCAATCAATGCCTTGTAGGCAGGGCAAAAAAATAATGCTTGCAGAAGAAGTCCACTGCCAACCAGAGATAACAACACGCCGTCTTCCCCAGAGAAACGTTCCGATTCTGCCTTTTAAAACAAAAATTCAAAGAAATCTGCAAACAGAGCGCAGCGTGTCCCGCGTCATCAGCACGCGCTTCGTGACCGGTTTGGGGGTTTGGAGGCAGCAACAACCCACCTCCGGTCCGTTTCAGACCGGGAGGAAAACCCACCGGCGGAATCATCGACCGACAACCACAACAACAACAACAACAACGGGAAACTGCGGGCGAGCTAAATCGAGGCTAACACACGTCAGGCCAGCGCGGCCGCACACTCACTGGCAAAGGACATGAGCCCTCCGAAGCCGTCGTTGCTGTTGTTGGAGATGGTGGAGTTTGGCGAGCTGTTGCGGGAGTCTCCCTCGCCGTCCGACTCCCCGGGGAGCCTGAGGCTGCTGGGCCGCGGCGGGCGCTGTAACCTGGGAGACAGGAGCCGGTTAGCGGGCACGTTCAGCGTCCGAAGTCGGGGGGCAGCAAAGCTCGGCGGCGCGCGGCGACGGAAGCGACTGTGGCTATGATGCTGTGATGCTATGAGGCGCCACCTTCACCAATGATTCAACGGCACCATGGAATGGACGGCCGCGGCGTGTAAACATGCGGCGTCTAGCTCGAAAACAAAAAAAAAAAAGCAAGAGACAACGGAATCAGACACGGGTTAGTGGGGGTTGCTCTCATTTTTGGTTTTTAGTTTCGTTTTGCACACGCACACACACACACGCACACGCAGAACATTGCCATGGTTTTTGGTCAGTGAAGCTCAGCCGAGTGACGATGGCGCATTCGCTCCAAAGCGATGAACGAGGAGAACACACTTGTTGCCATTGAGACTCTGGTTGAATCGCGGCGTGTAGGACTCCACGTGCTCCTCCGCCTCGGGGTCCTCCTCAGAGGGAAAGCCATACTGAGGCTCAAAGTACGGGTTGTCATACTCTGGCTTCTTGTCCCTGGGCGGCTCCGCGGGCGCCACCTCGCCGCCGATCCTGGGGAAGGGCGGCTGGAGGCCCAGCCCCGGCACGGGGTTCTGCAGGGCGGCGCTGGCCGACGCCTCCATCTCCGCCGGCTCCCCCGTCTCCCCCTGCTGGGAGGGGGGGGAGGGGGGGAGGGGGGGGGGGGACAAGAGGCGCACACACCCGCTGTCAGATAACGCCGTCTGTTACGCCCGTTGGGGGGGGAAGGGAGGTCTCGCAAAAAAAAAAAAAAATTGAAACTTGAAAACTTCCTTTTAAGTTTATGTTGGGGACGGAGTGCAGAACAGAACAGTTACAATGTCGGTTCCCTTCAGGAACACAGCGATTGGGAAAACAGTCCCGTTTTCAATGCTACCATGGATAAATAAACAATTACACAATGTATACATTTTGGTATGAAATGTGCTCTAAACCACATTCCGCCACGTCGATGCTCACTTTAAGGCTACACGACTGCAGGCTGGATGCTCCAACTCTGCGGCAGCGCAGAGAAATAATTCATGTTACGTATTCTCAGCGAGTCTCGCGTTTCGAGGAGGAGCTAGCTTGAAATCGCTAGAAAAGCTTGCAGGTTGCGCCTGTAAATAATGCATGTCATGTACATCAAAGCGCAAGCTAACGCTAAATAAAAGAACGAAGAAGATGCCGCCGTGGCCAACCGCGGGTCAATGCGTTTCACCGGCGAGAGAAGAGGAGGTGCGCACACCTGATTGACTCCCTGGATGATGGTGCTGGGACTGGAGCTGGCTGTGGTGCTGGAGCTGGAGCGCAGAGGCTGGCCGTCCGACGGCTCGGCAGAGGAAGCGTCTCCGCCGGGGGGACACTCCGGAGCCTGGCCCTCCCCGAGGTCCTGGAGGTCCTGGAACTCCACCTCGCTGGCGTCGCCCAGGGCAGCGTGGGTCGGCGGGTCCAGACCTGCGCCGTCCATGTCAAAACATTTCATCCCTCACGCCGCTGTATTCCGTTTTCCGTTTTTCCAAGACTTTTGCTCTCGTTGTTGAGTGTGGATGATGACGCATGTGAAAAATATATTTTAGATGAAATAAAACTTTATTTTCCTTTTTTTTTTCCCTATCATGCGTGTCGTCATTTATCAATGAATTCCCGGAAAAACCACATTCACAATTTCTGTAAAGGTTATTGCACTGACTACGGTGTATCCGAGTTACAATACACGACTCTCACAAAAGCACAAGCCATTTTCGTATATTTCAGGTGACATTTGCGAAAGGTACAACACAATATCACGCTCCATTGGCCTGCTAACTGAACAACTCACAGGGAGGAACAGAGACAGAGAAACACCCCTGCTTGCCACGTAGGCGTGAGCGGGGGAACACTTTTCAGCCTCGAGCATGTGTGTGTGTGTGTGTGTGTGTGTGTGTGTACGTGTTTGTGTGTGTGTGTGTGTGTGCGTGTGTGTATGTGTGTGTGTGTGTGTGTGTATACGTGTGTGTGTCTCTGTGTGTCTTTGTGTGTGTGTGTGTGTGTGTACGTATGTGTGTGTGTACGTGTGTGTGTGTGTGTGTGTACGTGTCTGTGTGTATGTGTGTGTGTGTTCGTGTACGTGTGTATGTGTGTGTGTGTACGTGTACGTGTGTGTGTGTGTGTGTGTGTGTGTGTGTGTGTGTGTGGCGACATGTTGGTGGATAACACAAGTGTGGGTGGGGGGGGGGAGGGGGACAACTTACATGGCGTGCCCTGGAGATCTCCCTGGATCATCTCACTCACCAGGTCCCCCAGGGAGGAGTAGGAGGAGCTGGAGCCGTCGTAGGCCTCGCTGTCGCTGCCACTGTCCGGAACACACAAAGCCACCGTTACCCCGCCGGATTCAACCCAACAGACGTGACGTGCCTGTGTAATGAGTCATCCGTGTCTATGGAGGACTCGGGGGGCGGGGGGCTCCTCTACCTGTCTGTGGGGTCCGAGTCGTTGCCCTCGTCTTCCAGGGGCCCGGCCATGGCCTCCACCAGCTGTGAGCTGCCGTCAAACACGCGGTAGAGCACGGGCTGCAGCTGGTGGGCGTACCACTTGGGCTTGTCGCCGATCAACGACGGGTCGTACACGTCTGTGGCGAGGGAGGGAAAACAAAACAAACATATTTTTGCACGCCTTCCAAGAAAATAGTGCCCGTTTCACTCCAAAGATTCTCTTCT
Source organism: Urophycis tenuis (assembly GCA_036785325.1). Taxonomy (NCBI): domain Eukaryota; kingdom Metazoa; phylum Chordata; class Actinopteri; order Gadiformes; family Phycidae; genus Urophycis; species Urophycis tenuis. Next base: position 6,544,842 of record JAXIVH010000005.1, on the reverse strand, counting down.
CTTTGGAGAATCTCTCAGGTTAATTCATGCAGGGGAACCGTTATGGAGCCAATCGATTCCGCTTCCAACGTGGACTGCAGCGCCAGCGTTTGCTTCATCGCAAGTTAGCTCGTGTTCAAGTTAGTTTGTTGGTCTTCCTTGGATTATATAAAAACGAATGAGTCCATTAGTAATAATTAAAAAATACATTAAAAAAAACAATTATTTAAAAAAAAATAGATTGACGACATACATTTCCCCAAGCATGAATTAACCAGGGAGGCTAACCTGTAAGTTGCCGTTTGAGCATTGCTGACTACCAAGAGCGGATTAGACAGGGAATTTAACCTGACCACGTGTCCATTATTGGTAAATCAATCATCATCAATAAATAATCCTTATAAGCAACATCTGCTTCATCCCAGCCCCATCACCACCCCCTACCATACATTGTTTCCCAATCAGGAAACCCTGAAGTGGTTTATTCGCTCATACCACGATTACCAGCAATAATTAGAGATGCAATACTGTACATCCGCCTAAAACAGTTGTGTCAGTGTCTTTTATCGTCCTTAAAATCAGCAAGATGTCCTTCTGCAGCATTGTGAGCACATCGCATTGCCTTCACTTTGCCTTCACATCTGCGCTGTGAAGGCAACATCCATCAGACAGGTCGTCTAGGATGACGTGTATTCAATGTTGGGACTTCAAGCGCATTGATTTGCGTGATGTCCCATGGTTCAAATAAACCCCCCCCCCCCCTCGGGATGTCACTGACGCCAATCAGGATCAGGAGTATTTCCCCCCTGGCGGCGCGGTGGGTTTATAAAAACAGCGTCGGCGCGGCGCCCTTACTGTTGTGGATCCTCTGGTAGGCCAGGTTGCCCGGGTTGAGGGCCCACTCGCCGTAGAACTCCACCGCCTGCGTGTGGGACAGCTTCTCGGCGAAGCTGGAGCGGCGGGGCCGGGACGCCAGGAAGGAGGAGGCCTGGAAGGCCACCACGGGCCGCGGGAAGAGGCGCAGCGTGCGCGTGTGCATCTGGAACCCCTGGAGCACGTTGGGCGAGTTGAAGAAGCGCACCATGGCCACCCTGGGAGAGAGAGAGAGAGAGAGAGACCACACCGGACGACGGCCGTCACAAACCCCTCCAGTTTGAAAATGCGTGAACGGACGCCATGGTATGGCATGATAATAATGATGAGGTATGAACAAAAAAACCTGGTGGCGACGTCCACCGAGTCCACGTCGTTGCCGTAGATGAGGGGGTTGAACTCGGTGGAGGAGGGGGACGCCTTCTCCCGGCCGGGTGCAGGAGGGGCATGTCCTGGCCCTCCTGGAACTTCTCCAGGTTGAGGATGGGCTGCGTGTTCAGACTCATGCTGGCCAGAGCCCTGCAGCGGGGACGGGGGAGGGGGACGGGGGAGAAAGGACCATGTCAAGAGAGCACAGTGGCGGCGGCACGGGAAACGCTACAGCGCTAGAATGAGCCACTCCCACTGCTGGCATCAACATCCATGAATGACGAATAATAGGCCGGGGGTTGCGTTTTTTGACTTTCCTTCTCCTCGCAGAGGAGCCCTTGCGGCTCAAAATGGAGCTCGCTAACCACAGCCATGCAAGTGTGTCTGGATGGGAGTTAAAACGATTTGAACGCTTTTTTTTCCTCCATCCTTGACCGATCAGCAGTACCCCACAAGAGGGGGTCTGGTAGCCTGGGCTATCGTGTTTATCGGTACCAGTTGGTCGATGATGTTGATGCCCGACATGGGAGTGTCATCTCAGGGAGGATTAGGAGGAGCATAAGGGAAGTGAGTCACCAAACGTGGCTTGTTTCAAAACAAAGGAAACGGGGGGGGAACTGCTGCCGGTGTGAGTCAATGTTGCGCGTAGCGGGATGGAGGCGTTATTTAGTTGTCACATCTGGATGAGGGTCAACTTGGTCAAAGGGATGAGCTTCATTGTATGTTGTCTACAGGGGGCGGGGAGGGGGAAACACGCGACAATGGCAAGATAGATGCACGCACATTCAGTCATGCGCAAGCCAGAGCTAAGCAGTGTCCATATTAATAATATTTTGGTAATCTATTATCATTAGGATAATTGTTGTTATACTTGTCTACTTATAGGTTATTCTGCATCACGCGGCTGTGTGTTTGCCTCACTCCTGGGAGTAGAGAATAATAGTGGTAACAAGCAAAATACAAATCAAATAAAAATCACACGACAGGTGGAGAGAAAGAGAGAGAAAGAGAAAGAGCGAGAAAGAGAGAGAGAAAGAAAGAGAGAAAGAGAGAGAGGGGCTATAGAACGAGGGACCACACATTCATGCAGGAACATTCCACATTCCACAGGAGGCGGTTTAAAAGGAAACCTTATTGTCAGAGGAGAAGATCTGCTTTTGGGTGGATGACGGTCAATCTAACCAGACACTAGGAGGTTGGGGGTGAGGGGGGGATAAGACAGATGGAAATAGAGCTTGGGAGGATGAAAACATCACAGGCCTGCGGCCAGAAACAACGAGTGACAAATCTCTCTTTTCATCAGTCTCCTTCCCGCAGTACATAAAAAAAAGAAAGAACAAAAATAAAAAGTAAAGTGAATCCAATCGATTCGATCCCACCCCCGAAACATCTAAATTGCGCCAAACGGATGTATGAAAAATAAATAAATACAATTTTTCAAAAAAAAAAAAAGACTGAAGGGAGGAGATGAAAAGATATTCCCTTTGTTGTTTGTACTGGGGGGGTAAAAAATAAAAAAAATTGAATGAAAAATGGACAGAGACATCACAAGACGAGAGAGAGAGAGAGAGAGAGAGAGAGGAGAGAGAGAGAGAGAGAGAGAGAGAGAGAGAGAGAGAGAGGAGAGAGAGAGAGAGAGAGGAGAGAGAGAGAGAGAGAGAGAGAGAGGAGAGAGAGAGAGAGAGAGAGAGAGAGAGAGGAGAGAGAGAGAGAGAGAGAGAGAGAGAGAGAGAGAGAGAGAGAGAGAGAGAGAGGGATAATGCAGGCGAGCACAGAACAGAGGGCTCACACACTCACACGGGAGTGGACCGCAGTACAGATATAGACACTGATGACGCAGCACCACAGACAAAATGAAGATGTAGGGAAGGTCGTTAGTCTGAATGAGACAGGAGATGGCCCAGAGGTGGGTGGGGTGGGGGGGCGGGGGCTGAGGCAGCCATAGGCACCAGCTGGCTCAGACCAGTGGTCACCATGGGCACAGCAAAGACGAGTACAAAAGAGCAGATCTTTCAAAAAAACAAAAAACACACACAAATCAAAAATCACGCAGACGTAAAGCAGTTAAGTGCGCAAAATACAGTCTTTGTTTTTTGCGCTTAACATATCTTGTTGGAGGCGGTTTCTATTCAAACATAGGCTTGATAACGATGCTAATGATGTTAAATTCAATTAAATCATCTACTGGGTTGGATCGCGATCGCATGTAAAACGTTTGCCATGACCTGCACGGAAATCAAAAGCTGAAGAGGAGTATTTTTTTGTGTAAGCTGTTTGCAAATTGTGGCTCTTTTCCCAAATGCACAACTGCTAAACAAAGGCTTAGCACACTCCTACACAAGCCTACCCACACACACACACCCACACACACACACACACACACACACACATCATTGTAACCAACCAAAGATGATTCACGTCGCCTGTTCCACAATCCACAAGTAATTTCTGCTTGTGCTTTTCAAAATAAAATATCCTCACAAATATTTCTGGATCGGAAAAAAAAACGAATTTTTAACTTAAAATAATGTTAACTAATATCCAAACTCAAATATTTGGTTATTTAATGCGTCTTGTGATTTTATGATGGAAGCATTTATTATATTAGCCAGAAAACAACACGTTATGAACACATCGCCATCTACAGGTGGAGGGTTAGGGTATCAGAATTGGACAATACTCAACGAGATCCACAAATGGGTAAAGACTAGTGCAAAATTCTGTAAAAACACTTGCAAAAATCACTTAAAATAATGTATTTGTGGATTAGTGAAATAGTTGTGTGGATATAATTTTACAAAGCCCATTTTGTACTAAATACTTGTGGATTGGACAACACACAATGTGAATTGCCTTTCATGGCCTGCCAAAAATAAAGTTCAATAAAAACTTCCTAACACACAGGATAGGATGACCACACACACACACACACACACACACACACACACACACACACACACACACACACACACACACACACACACACACACACACACACACACACACACACACACACACACACACACACACCTGGTTCTGATTCAAGGCATTAACTAGCTAACCTTTATTTAAATGTTAAATGAACAACATTTTAACACAGAACGTCTCAAATTAACAGCAAACGACCATAAAACGTGTGAAACATGTACGAAGGCCATTATTCGGCTGTAAACTAAACTCAAATGAATACGCACGCGCCCGCTGATGAGGATCGGGGATTTGGACTCGGGGCCTTGTGAAACTTTTTACAGCTGATTACAAAATAAAATGGCTTAAGAACAAGCACGAGGGCGCGGGTGAGTGAGTACGAGTTACGGGTCACATTGCCCAAGAGCAATAGGCAGAAATGATAACGACGACGTTAAAATGTTGTTCAAACCACAGGCAGTTTATGATATGATGTCAAATTGATGGATAAACAAAAAGAGGGTGGGATGGGGGTGATACTGAAGGGGATTAAGCTGGAGGGAGGATCTCCTGTGAATCAGAACCAGGCTTTCTCGGGTCAGGAGGAACACACAGGAGTAACTACCACTAGCACTTCAAAAGCCTTAGCCGAGTGGAGGAGGGATGGGGGGGGGGGGGGGGGGGATGATGATCAGCTACTCTACAGCCTCTGAGTTTACCTCCATGAGCTAGAGCATGCACAGAGAGAGAGAGAGAGAGGAGAGAGAAAAATGGACAGAAACACAAAAACACTTGAGGTCCGTTAGTGTGGCTACAAAGCTCGACGCGCGCGGTCTCTCGCCCACGCGGGGCCCACGACGCAGATCACACAATGCACAGTACATACAACTGGAGGGGGGACAGCGGTAGAGCAACACCTGTGCCCTGGCTCTGCTCCTGCTGGGAGACAAGGTCACGTTCACAGAGAAGCACACCACACATTGTTGCTGTTGATGATGGGGTTTTTTTTACGGCGTTTTAACTTTGGCATGACTTTCCATACACTGACTGTGCATACTTAAAAACAGAAAAAAAAGTAAAAGAAAAAGGGGGGAGGGGAAATATCACAGTATTTTAGCATCACTTTGGCATGTCTCAGGGGTCCCGTTCGCACTGGATGAGTCACCAACCTGCTTCAGATGTTTCTTGAGCTCCAGCGACTCGGGCTCTGGCAGGGGGGGCAGGATCTCTGCGTTGGTGGGGGCTATGACCTGCAGGAGGGCGTGGAAGACAACGTCAAAACATTCTCCTCCTCCTCGTCGACGACGACTAGCGTCTGGCCGCCAAATTCAGTCGAGTCAACAATCAAGTCAACACATCCTGCCATTTAAAAAGATTCAAAGCAAACATATGCAACGCAAACAATCCCAAAGCCGAAACACGCAACGCAAACAACACCAACTCCCATGTGGACTCAGTGGGGGGGGAGTTTATATTAAGACAGTGGCGCGGCGCGGAGGCTCCCACCTTGTTGCTGTCGAGGTCCACCAGCCACACGTCGTCGGGCATCTTGAAGTCGGCCTTGTAGAGGAAGAAGCTGGCCGGCACGCCGATGATGTACGGCGTGGGCGCCAGCAGGAGCTGCGCGGCACGGGAGACAAAAGACCACAGCGGTTCTGCACGTGATGCTGACCACGCACGCACACCGCGCACACACACACACACACACACACACACACACACACACACACACACACACACACACACACACACACACACACACACACACACACACACACACACACACACACACACACACACACACACACACACACACACACACACAGCGCGCGGGGTAGATACCCTCACGCCTGGCGCCACCGCAGCGTTTTTTGGCGCAACCCGTGAGGACGACTGATCATCCCCGCTCGAAGACTCGATTAACCATCACGCTGTCTGCGCGTCTCTTTACGATCCACGTGGTGAAAAACGGTGTGATAATAAACACTTTGAAAAACAGATGGCTTTTTTTTTTGGGGGGGGTTGAAATGTATCTAAACTGTTACTTCACATCACCGCTGCGGTAATTATTGTGAATTGTGCTTTGATTAAAAAAAAAACAAAAAAAAAAAAAACACCTTTATTCCTCATTTACCAAAAATCCGTAGCGTACCTGTTCTGCAGACGCCATGCAGGTGGGCAGCAGGGGAATGACGGGGAACATGTACTCCAGGGGGTAGATCATGGCCACGAACGCCATGACACTCATGGACAGGGCGTTGTAGTCGCGGGACTGAAGGACCACCTGCGCAAAAGACAAGGGGCTCGTGATTAGGAAGAGGTACTCTTGCTGAATGAGACTGAAGAAGGTGATGAAGGTGATGGGGAAAAAAAATCTGTACGGACACCAGATGGTGCCATTTTTCATGCCGTCACATGCATGAGTATTAAGACAGGCTTCTGAACATTTATCTTAAAATGTTTTATACTTATATAGAGAGCCGGGCTTGTGTAATAGAGCCCAGGGCTGTTGATGTAATGGAAGGGGGAAAACAGGGTCACGGTGGCAATCTAAGTGCTTGCAGACACAAAGGGTCCTTGTTTCAACCAACTCACTTGGATAAATGCAAACATTTTCCGAGGAATGGAATTTAGACAGACAATGCAACCGTTTCCTTTGGTCAGCCTTGTTTGCCAGCCCTCTCATATTTGCGTCACGTAACGTGATTTTAGGAAGCTCTAATGCAACGGCAAAATGGCCACCTGTTGGATGTTTCCCGGGGAGACTTTGAACTGGACCCCCCCCAGAGGCACGGTGAGTGAGTGAATTAATCAGAGAGCGAGAGCGAGAGCGAGAGAGAGAGAGAGAGAGAGAGAGAGAGAGAGAGAGAGAGAGAGAGAGAGAGAGAGAGACAGAGCGAGAGAGAGAGAGAGCGAGAGAGCGAGAGCGAGAGAGCGAGAGAGAGCGAGAGAGAGAGAGCGAGAGAGAGCAAGAGAGAGAAAGAGAGAGTGAGCGCAAGAGAGATAGAGAGCGAAAGAGAGAGTGAGAGCGAGAGCGAGCGGGGGGGTTCTTCACCTTGTGCTCCAGCAGGATGCAGCTGAGCACCTGCAGGCAGGCGTCCACGCCCAGCAGCTCCAGGGGCAGGTGCAGGGGGAAGTCCACCATGCAGAAGCGGGAGTTGTCCGGCAGGGCGAAGGTCAGCGGCCTCTTGAGCTCCTGGGGCAGCACCTCCACGTCCACGCGCCTCTGGCCCGCCACCGGCACCGGCGAGCGCAGCAGCCGGTACACCCAGGACTCGATCTCCCGCAGGTCTGCCAGCAGCTGGCTGCCCTTCTCCTCCACAGACAGAGCCCCGGTGAACACTCGCCACATGGTGTCCCTGGTGGGGGGGGGGGGGGGGGACAGACAGACAGACAGACAGACGGACAGACAGAAATACTTTAATGATCCCTGAGGGAAATTGCATTTGTTACAATACTCCGGGAAAAGACAAGGCAGTGCAAAACAGTGCTGAACAGTACCGCAACAGTACCAGGGGGCAGAACATGCATCATCATCATCATCACGCTTTTACATTCAAACCTTATCTTGA
>JAXIVH010000005.1:6492142-6532142 GCA_036785325.1 Urophycis tenuis | reverse complement strand
GCGTCTAGGATTTTTCGGAGCTGCACGTCAGTCCCCCTTGCGTGTTGGACACAAGGGGGACGTAAAGGGTCCGTAACCCAGCGTTGCGTCAACGCGGAAGCATAAATGAAGCATAACCCAGCCTTAAAGCCGGTCCTGCTGATTAACACTGACCCCTCGTCAAAAGCCAACACGAGTGTGACATCCTGAAATACATTACGGCGTGTGTCTTTTTTTACCCATAAGCCCATGAGAAAAAGACGTGTGCAAAATGCGACAGAGGGTAAATACTGTCTCTTACCTGGCTCCCACCACCACCAGGTAGTCGAGAAGACGAGGACACATTTTCTTTTTCTCCATCTTGGAATTTCACTCTCTCTGTGTCACGGCATCTAGGTAGTGCACATGGATCCCGTCTGGGCTCTCGGCAGTCGCTTCCAATCACAAGGTAAAGCTGGGGCTGTTCGTCATCCTGAGGGGTCAGAGAAGGACCAATTAGCTCCTGCAAGAAAAGACCAATAGTGCAGAAATGTTTGGGATGCTGGCGTTGTGACTTAAATGTGACAAAAAAATGCTGCCATGAGCCATAAATATCCGGGATTGGATTATGACATGGATTATGACGAAGCAAAATGCCATGAGGATAACGTGAATCTTCACACACCAACTAATACATTAATCACATAAAACACACTCATTAACACACACATTACAACGACAACCACAATACAACCGATGTGGATGTGTTCAAACATTGCAGTTCAAATGTGGGGTGTTTTCGCCAACATGAAGACCACAAAGACGGGTGGTCTTTGGAAAGCTAAGCTGATGAATTGCAGCGCTATCCCGGTCCACCCCAACACAAATGTCATTCATGCACGACTGGTCGACAGGGCGTCGGAGTAAGAACAAGAACATGACGAAGATAATGACACCAAAGACAAGGAGAATAATACGTATATAGACTAGTTTTTTTTTTTTTCTACAAAAAACCTGACAATGCAATATTCTACAACAGGAGACGTGTCACTCCAATCTTAAGTCCCTCCCTCTCTCGCCTCAAAAGCCATGGAACTGAAACAGCCGGCCCCTGAAGTCCTGCCCCCTCGCTGGCCTCAAGCATCCATTTGGAGCACCCTGGTTCCCTGGCCTGGGAACGGGGGGGGGGGGGGGTATGGTACAGAGCGCAGAAAGATTCTGTGGCCTCCACGGAGGACACACTACTTCCTACCTAACTAGCAGCGATAGCGGCCTTAGCCAACTGGTCCAACAGGTACATCCTCCCAACGTTAAGATGCTACCGGGCGCCTCTCATCACCCTGTAATATTGACAGAGCATTACAGGATGTACCTGACATTTTCATGCACTTTGCATAGCATTATGAGGAATGATGATAACAGTGATGGTGATAATAATTGCACCCGATTTCCAAATAAGATGAAATACACTGTTTAAGAAGAAGCCAATACAATGCATTCAAAAATAATAAAAAGCCTAGCAGTTGTGTTGGTATCCCAAGAAACAACATTATGCACAATTGGCGGCACAAAACAAAGTGGTACCTTAATGAATTAGCATGGCTTTGACTTAAACCCAATACATTTGCATTTATTAGTTGATATGACTGACACAGCTGGCAGTGTTCTGTCCATGTTCAACAAAACCATTGCCAGGCTCCTGCCCCTGTATCCCTGCTCAGTTTTAAATATATTATGCGGGGACATGCAGGATCTGGTGTCGGCTGGTCGAGTGATACTCAGCTCGACAGAATCATCACTCAGCCAATCAGCGTCTTGTAGGCGGGACTTGAGAAAAAAAAGGCATCCGTTTGACCGTAGCTCAGACAGACAGACAGACAGACATACTTTATTGATCCCTGAGGGAAATTGCTCATTGCGTAAATGGTTGGCGACCAGCTAAATTATTTTCTAAACATCTGTGGTATAACAGAGTTCCAATGGGGTTTTAGGACACAGCAAAGTACCACTAATGTGGTACCTAAAGTGCTCAGTTCTCAGAGCAATGGACCACAAAAAGAATTGTACCGCTTTCCCATTGATCTGGCTCCTGAGCAATGGTTTGTCTTATCAAGCAGTGGACTGTGTGGAATGGAATATATCCAGGTGGCTGGGTCCAACATCTCTTGACCATCTCAAAGGGTGTCCCCCAAGGTTCTGTGCTTGGACATATTCCTTTTTCTTTATAAGTAAATGATCTGTGTAAAAACCCACCAAATGCCATGCATTATCTTTATGCTGATGACAATGTTTACATGCTCTTGATTTTTTGTAGTCTGCTTTAAATGTTGTTCTGGGGCAAACCAAATGTATGTTTCTCACCAACACAGGAAAAATGACTGCATAATCCTTCAAAGAGTGTGAAGGAAGGAATCATGCTTTCAGCTTAGCTTGTATCTGCAATTCTCTTGTCCCGGGTGGATTATGGTTTTCAGCTGTATTCCATTGAATCCTTCCAGTTTAAAGATGCTGAATACAGTCCATCACTGTGCTCCCCACTCGCTGTACTTACATCTCACACACCACTGCACTCTATATGCTGGAGTGGAGTGGCCTTTCCTGTATATACGCAGGTGATGGACTGGCTCCCCTTTACTTGAGCACTTATCTGATAAGCACTAAAGGCCATTAGAGCCTATGATATCCAGACTTAATGGTAAAGTCAGTGCCTTGTGTCAGGACAAAATTGGTGAAAAAAGGTTCCAAGTATGCGGCAACTTGCATGTGGAAATCTCTGCAGGAGGACTTGAAACTGAAAGATTTTCTCATGAATCATTTCTTAAATTCAAAAGCACTTGGAACTAAATAGTTCTAGGCAGTGTCTGCAATTTTTTCAAACAGTGTATGTGTAGATACTGTATGCTTAAAGTGGAGGTTTATGTATGCTTATCTATGAATGCCTTGGTCCTTTTTGCATTGTCTCTCTATAAACCCTGATGTATTGGCTTATGTTTTTTTGACCACGTAGCTCTTGAACAAGATGTCAATCTCAATGAGTCTCACCTGGTTAAACGAAGGTTGTTGTCTTGTTTTGGTTCTTTTGGGGGAGGGCTATATTGAGCAACAAAATCATGCAGACTCCTGTAGCAAAACATTTGGATTCAGCATTTATGTTATTTTTAGAATCTGTGAGTGTTCTGCTATTGAAGCTGTTTTATAAAATGTCCTTAAAATATCAACAGAGCAGAATCCTTGTGCTTTGTGATTGGGTTAGGTGGAAGCAACCTCAAAACTTCAGACTGAATTATGAAGTGAACCAAAATAGAATTTCAGGAAGACTATAAGGCTAACAAAACCAAGCCCTTAACACTGATTGGCTTATAAGCTGGTGGGGACTGTTCTTCTGGAAGGACCTGGGTAAAGGGGAGGAACTGGCCTAAGCCACTCATGTACAACAACATGACAGGAAGGGTCTTTCTAGGGATCAGTCTTGGATTATCAGTTGAGCCAATCGTTATTGATTGAGTTGGGACTGTGGGACATGGGGTAAACGTATGCCACTTACTTAGATTCCAAGCCTCTAATTACAATCGTTTGATGTAGAATTTCTGGCTTTCTAGTAAGACAGAACAATTAACGCAATTATTATTGTTATTATTTAAATTGTAATGTGGCGAAGTGCAGTCTTCAGCAGCAAACTCAAAGGGTTGCCAGGTTGAGGCCACTGAATGACGCGAGCGCAGACAAGAGGAGCACGTATATGTTTGCATGTATATGTTTTTCATATATTTATTGTTTGCAAATAATAAAGCAGCTCATGAGGCATCTGTCTGGAAATTCTTCTGGGCATTAAACTGTTTTTCAAATGCAACTCCAAGATTAACCTGTGTTTCACCATGGGTTTTGGTCACAGAGCTTTTTCGACTGAGGCTGTTTAGGTTGTGTACAATCAAGTGCAAGCTCGGTTGACGCAGTTCATTTGCTTGCTTCCATGGCTGCATTCACACTGTTTTGTGTCAATTTGTTTTAATATCTGGCAACCTGTGGTACTCTGCGTATAGTGAATCATAAATCACATACCAAAACAAAACTCAACTTTCTGACCCGAAACAACAATTTCAAAAGAATACTGGATGTATTATTGTTGTCGGAGGAGCCAGTTTTTCGATTTATCATGTTTCCTTAATCTCTCATTGTTTGCCACAGACACCATAAAGTAGCATTTATCATAGTAGCCTTTTTATCAAATTGTGTTATTGTTATAATAATATTCAAACCAATGCATCAGACAAAAAGGAACAAAGCTGAATCATTTAAGTTTTTAGAATTCTAGAAAAGGTAAAAGTCTGAGCACATTCAATCAACAGTAATTCCCTTTGCATTTATTTAGCAAATAGCAACACATCAGAGCTGATTCACCCTCTCACTGTACTGGTAATATGAACTGAAATAACACGTGAGACATTTACAGTAAACACTGTTCCGTTTTTTTTGTTTTTTGTTTTTTTTGGTACAGCAAAGACGCTGTCAATGCATTTTTACCATCTTAATATTTTAATGTTCACTATAAACATGTTTAATATTTTCAACTACTGGCCCTTTCTGTTGAACAAATATTCCAAACAAAGCAAATGAGACCACAAGGACATGACTGTGTATATGGTCCAACTGCCTCATCCATTTAATGGTATGTAAATACCATGAAAAATACAGTTACTTCAAATATTTACATAAATATTGAGCTGTTTTCTATTCTAGTCATTCCATTTGTATGCTTATTTTAGTAACTTCCCTAGCTAACAGCTGTAGAGGTATGATTCTTGTTGAACACACTCCGAATTGAAAACTGATTCATGTGGGGTTTTTTTAAGATGCATAATTTACTGGAATACTGATATATGGGAATGCAATACCAACATGAATACAGCCTTGACCATGTGCTGTAGGTAAGATTTGAGAGTTGTTACCCCACCTCAGAGCCCCCTTATGTGATTTAAATGCATTTGATTGGCAGGCATGTGGCATGTGATTGGCAAGAAGGATTCGCTGAACCGATCAGGTAAGAGATGTCGTTATTGGTCAACATTTTGCCAGGAGTGGTCCACAATATAAATTGTTATATTCAGAGGCAGAAGTAGACCATAACAGATATCCTCATAGATTATTCAATTCTAGAATAGCTGATGGGACGGCTATGGCATTTCCAAGGGATCCAATTATAGCCCTTAAATCTTACCTACAGCACCTTTAAGTCAGGAGGATACATACAATCTTGATCCATTGAAGATGCTACTGTTCATTTTCTGTAGACGTGTCTGCAATCTAGCCGTTGGAAAGGAGACAACCCCACTCTTAACTATTGGTGAAACCATGTGGTATTCAAGCACCATTTCTTTCTTCATATTGTGAAAGTGTGTTCTCATGAGAAACATCTTCCCATTCCTTGCACTATGAATCATGTGATGACAGATTGGTTGGTATTACACTGTCGGTGCAACATCAATAAGAGATGTCGGCATGATTCTAACAAGGTTGTGTTATTGCAGAAGGACACCAACCAAAGGACCGAAACGTAGCGTATGTTTCTGCTTGTGATAAGTAAACAGCCGTCACAACGGTCTAGCAGGGGTCCGGTTGATTTGGTCAGAGCGCTGGTGTTAATGTAGGTAATGCAGACAATGCGGTGGTAATCAGGCCTGGCGCTCCAAGGGGGCACGTGTTTGTGGGCACCACTTTGCGCAGTAAGATGGGTCAGCAAGCAGGGCCCTGCACTCTAGCGATGACAGTCACTGAAATCCTCCAAGGCTAAAGTACCTTAGTTCAAATTGCAAGCGTTTTCATTGGCATATGAAGTACCCTATCTGCATAGCTATCTATCTGATGGTTCTTTCCACTAGATAAAAGAACATCAATCATACAATACTTCCGTTTTTAGAAACGGTTTGGGAATGAAACGTATGTCACATATTAGAATATGCCTCACAGAGTTTCACAGTTATCAGAACAAATAACCAATCATAAATGAAAAAGGCAAAGCTGCTGAAAATCGACATGGAGGTGCAGCAAACAGTAATACTAATTAAACGTAATCTATCTAAATCAATAGTATTATGGATCAAACACAATACCTTGGGCACAATAGATACACATAATAAAGGCTTTATGTTAATTAAACATTTGAAACCTACTGATAATCTACCCCCTACAAAGGACCTTTGCTTTCTCTTTGCTATTATCCCTCCATCTCAAATGGATAGGTATAGTACAAGAGTAATTTTCTTCTTTTTTTCCCAATGAGAGGTAAGGAAGCCCATTCAAAATGCAATCACCTTCACACGGTAATGATGCAGGTTAATACACCAGCTGAAACTGGTCGGTTGTCGGCAGCACACACACTGGTTATGTAAGCACAGAGAGGAGAGATATGATTCATATTCTCCCAACATTGCCAACCATTTCGTGAAAGACTAGATTTTTTAAACGTAGAAATAATATTATATACATTTCATTTTATCACAATATTCATGATTGAGAAACATATCCCGTCAGGCCATGTTGACTTTGCCTGGTTCAGCGTATTATTTAGCAGGATGACTTAATTACAATTCCGTTTATTTATCACGCAATTCCTCATGTCCCTCATAGTGCAAACGTTTACATCTCAGGTGTATGTGGGGTTTACAAGATCGCCCTGCTAGATGATCAACAAGAGCATCCCAACGAACCAACCCATCCAAGGTGACAATGTGACGCAATGAGATACAGTGGTGTACTCCGAGGTGAATTACCAAAACAGGTCAACAGTCAGATGATGAACACAAGTACGACCGTAGTAGCCTACAGACACACCACACCACACATATATACATACATACATGACACACATAGACGCCAGAACAGGTGCGCCTATAATCGTTTCCATTCAGGAGGGCGAATACACACTACACAATCCCTGAATGTGTTAAAAACTGATCTTTTTCCTGGTGCAGCCTAGTTGATACGTTCTCCTGGGTACCACAGGCCTCGTATCATTACACCCCCAATGCCCCTGGCTTTACATTGCATCCTTGGGACTCTGCTCAGCTAGCTAGCTCAATGGTTTCCTACGTCATGGATGGATTAGCTACAGAGCTAGCTGCTAACAGCAGACCCAACGGTCAGTTTCCCCACTTGCCTAGCCTAGCTGTCGAAGTCAAGAAACGACACATCAACATGCAGACTCAATTACGGCGGATTTGACGGACGAGGAGGGGGTTAGATGTTGCAAAGCACGCATAACACGTACCTGTCAGAAGTATAGCCACTTAGCTATCCGTTGCTGCGAAACAGCTGATGACGGCCTGGCCCTCAGTGCTGGATACCACCCTCGATCGGTGATAAGCAGTGCTATTGAACCGTGTTATTTAACCACGCCGCAGGTCTTTTAAGTGTCGTTAGCAGATGCATCAGTTAAAACGGTTCCCATTCGGCTGCTTCAAGACCGGAGACCTTATGGGAAAAGCTCTACTGGGACTCAATGGACGGGTGTCTCTGGCTCGCAACCCGTCTTGACAACATCTTCATAGATTATACTGTGCAGGGAGTTCCGCATACAGAATGACGAGAGGAGCAGAGACCCCGAGCAAACGGAAGCCACAGAGAGGAAGGGTCCCCGATTGCATATAATTGCATATTATTTATTAGCCAAATCATTTTAGAAACCGCAAAAGAAAAGTAGCATCCTAATGAGATATTTTATTTCTACCGTAATTATTCTAATACCCGTCGTTAAAAAAATATCAATGACTGATTGCGGAGTAGCCTATTGTATGTAACATTGTATTCAGATCAGTGTTTACAGCATGATTTTAAATAACTCGGGAAATGTATCCCAATATCCAAGATGTTATACCGTACAATAAAAAAAAACAAGATCTTATGATAGGTAGGCCTATGCACAATCGATATATCGCTTTTCGTCATATTATTCTTCACACCAAAATTCTGCAATTAATGGAGGCTAAACGACTGAACCTCGAGATTCCATTCAAACTGTATTACAAATGTCTACTTCCGTATACCTGTGATATGTATTTTTCATTTCCGTCAACTTTATGCTTTTTTAGATATTTGCGATTAGACGTAATATTGAGCCTTTTGACTCCGCCTACTGCCTCGATCCGTTTGCCTTTAATTCGCTTGTAAAATTCTCCTTTGAGGCACGTTTCTCAAATTACAGCCAAAATAAGTGCCCCTGTTTCGGGTGCTTAAGTCTTATATATAACCTTCCAAGTTACTCTTACCCATGATGAAATTAAAAAAAAAAAGTTTGAGTGATATTTTGTAATTATGAAAGTTTATTATCAAATACTCCAAGAACAAATAAACATCTCCCTAAAACAAATATTTTCATAAATAGATTTATTTATAAATGGGGTATAGGTTTAGCCTGGAGTGATCATGGTGGCCCCAGGCTAGTATAGATTCCATTGAGGAAAGTGTGGTTTTCAGAAATGAATCCAGGGACCACCTCTACCAGGAATTGGTAGTGTGGGAATTCGAAAATAATGTGGATCATAGTTCCTTGACACAAATGACCCTTAACAATGAGTTGAGAATGAGACAGAATCAAATTTGGATAATCAAGTTTTACTGTCAATCTTGCACCACCTTGCAGGCAGCATTTCCTGATCAAACTACAGGGGAGCTATCATGAAAAACTGTGTGTCCTCTATAAAAATAAACATTTGTCCCTCTGATCCCTAGCCAAGTCAAGTGAATAACCATTCTTTCAATATTAATAACTACTCCATAAGGTCTTTAGACCAACTCAGTTAGTCCTTTACATCAGATCATAAACTCAATCAATTTCTTTTGAAAATTACAAAAACGGAAATGTTTGAAAACATGTTAGCACCTCTCATGGTATAATCATACTTTGTCCCTGTGTGATACACAATCATATCGACATTGATCAAATATGAATTAACGCCCAATCCAATGTCTGAATTATTTCAACATTGAGATAAAGCGGACACCTTCCTGCATCACAACAATGCATAATGCTATCACGGTAGTTTCATAATGTTCAATGTTGCTTCACATGCACAATGAAGGGGCCTTGTTTTCATTGTCAAGTAAAATGTGTTGCAGGGAAGTGGTGTCACCTGCAGAGGGGCTACTTATACATGGAATCTCGACGACAGCCGCCCATTACACCGACACGTGTTCTGTACCACAACCGTTTTAAACATGTCAGCAGTTCCTCTGTACAATCGCAGCTGAGAGGCCTTTAATCAGAACATGATTAGAAAAACCACTCGCCAGTCTTAAGATATTTGTGACATTGATTTGTACCTTTGTACAACCATTTTAGAATGTGAGCAGAATACGAATTGTTTTAACCTCAATTAAGTTACAAAAGATCTATGATGCGTTTTTCAGATCTCTAAATCCTAATACTTCATCAGGACCAATTCCACACCATTGTGATGATATCATGTCTCTCTTCCAGAAGATAAACAAGCAAATATTTGCTTCATCACAACTATAAAATAAACCACATGATCTACCGTCAACATTAATCTCATCAATAAAATATCGCTTAAAGGAGAGCCAAACCCACGACCCTGCCTTTTAAAAATAGTGTTGGGTTTGGCTCTGCTTTAAATATCTGTACTATGCAACCTTTTCACAGCAGCTTTGAATGAAAGCATCACTTTTAGGGGTTGGACAGGAGATCTAAGGAGCCTCAACCTTTCAAATAACCAAGTTGGTGGATGGGTTATATCAGTATTATACATACTTCCAAATTATGTAGGACAAAAGCGATAGCTGCAGTGAAAATACAGTGCATGTTACATAGTGCAGTTTTAATTCACCATCTATCAAAGTATCAAGCAATTTCTGTAAGCTATTTAAAGTTGTGTAATGGCAATCCCTGCTGCATTTCATCCACCCCAGTTATTGCCATGCATTGATGACAAATAACTAATTGAAGGGAGATACATGTTCCAATGTTCAAGCTCTGCTTGAAAAGGTATAGAGCAAAAAGTAATGAATGATGATTCATGCAGGCATGAACATTTATGCTAAAATAAAATCTATTCTGCTCATTTTCAGTCCTAGAAGCATGTAATCAAAATCTGACATATATATTTACATAAAACAAATGCTATCTGACAATTGTACAATATATATATATATCTTTCAAACTTTGTCTGATGTCTGATTTGTGTTTTGGACAAAAGAAATTCACTGAAAAGCAGCAAGACTGCGTATTCCAGATTTGCATATCTTATTTTACTGTATGACTGCATTAAGTCACCACTTATACATTGGCAGCTGGAATTTTCTATGGACTGTAATGTTAGAGAGCCAAGATTTGCTGAAAGCATTGCCATTAACATCATTAGAATTGAGGTAAAGAAGTCCACTATAAAACAACCTTCTACATATATTAATTTGTGCACATCAACACTGGCCAGCAAGCCAGATTCCCTCATATATATATATATATATATATATATATATATATATAAAATGGAATCTGCTCTTTGCACAGTCAACACCACAGGAAGAGCAAGGGGCTGACAGAAAAACTAGCTCTTTGCACTTCAAAGACCCCCCTGTGTTAACAGAAACAGTTCTACAGTCTGCAGGAGAGCCCATGAGAACCCCCACCCTGAAAGAATGAGGGGGAGGGAAAAAAAAAAAAATAATATATATATATATATATATATATATATATCACTCTCCACACGTAGAAACAATCCCGTTTCAGGGGGGGGAAAAAAAAAAACACTACCGCTTGTAGTGAAGCCTCTCTCTTGGACACCGAGTCTTTCCAAACTGTTCTGGAGGACGGCCGCGTCCCTGGATTGCTCTTGACGTTACGGGGGCTGGCGAGTGTGGTGCCAGGCGGGGAAACATGGTGGGTTGGGTGCGTGGGCGGGAGGCGGGAGGCGGGTGGGTCACTCGTGCACGTCCCAGATCTCGGAGAGCAGCGGGGGCAGCTTCTTGTCCTGGAGACGCAGGGCGAAAACCTGCTCCGAGTGGACGCTGCTGAGGGTCCGAAGGCTCACCAGCTTCATCAGCATGCGGGGGAACATCAGGTGGTCCTGGGAGAACCGGCGAGAAGAGAGGGGTACGTTCTTTACGCAAGAAAGCAACGCAACAGGACGGGGGAATTAAAATCTGTGGTTCAGGTGAAAACAAAGACACAGCTGCAAAACAAGATCAGGGTTAACACTCTGTGTGTGTGTGTGTGTGTGTGTGTGTGTGTGTGTGTGTGTGTGTGCGCCTGCATGCGTGCGCCAGTTTATTTTGCCATCAATTCGTGTCGTTTGAGTCGAAAAACATCAACAAACACACCCGCGTTCCAACAGCTAGAACGCTATCAGCTAGCCTACGCGGAGCTCATAATGCATGCGCTCAGTTCATTCAACTGTTGTTGTGTGTCGAGCGTTCAGCTGACCCGGCGGGCCCTTTCTGATCGGCGGGGTCAGGCTGACAGGCTTCTGTGTCCGCCAGAGGGATCAGTGTGACCCGGGAGGTCACTACTCACATTTGGTCTCTTGATCATGATGTAGGAGCGCAGGGCGTCCACGTAGGGCTGCTGCAGCCTCTCCACCAGGTCGTGGTCCTGCACGTTCGGCCGGTCTGGGAAACAACGAGGTGACGAGGCGATGGTCATTTTTAACGCCACAACAGCAAGTGCTTCCCCTGAGCTTGGTTCCTCTTTGTAACGTGGCACTTAGCCAGAGATGTTGTACACTAGCAATGGTTCACCTAGCAATTGAAATGCTTGAAACTCGTTCGGGTGACTTACTGGATGAACGGCAATGAAATGTCTCACCTTCTTCTGACAAATGTACTCTTTCTAAGTCACTTTGGATAAAAGCGTCTGCTAAATGCCCTGAATGTTAATGTAAATTTAAGCTTAACCACTATCTGGCAAAGCCACCGTTTTCACGTGTCAAATGTTGGTCCACTACTGGTGTGTAAAATTACCAAGTAGTATTGAGGAGTCATTAATGTGTTCTAACCTGCAGAGAATATGTTAATAGCAATGAGCAGGGCATATTCTGCTTCGTCCAGGTGCAGGTCGTTCATTCCTTTGGAAAATTCAAATATTGGGTTGATGAACTCAAACTGCAGACCTGCAGTGGCAAGAGGTTAACAAGACAATAGAGGAAAAGAAGAGAAGAAAAACAGCATTTACTTACAGTTCATTAAAAGGACTCAACCAGCATATCAATCAGTTGGATAGTTATTCTGGGGAAAACACCACTAGAGGGACTGTGCCGTTTCCCCAGAATAAAAGATAGCATTTTATGTAAGCCTGATTGCCTTTGTCAGAGAGATTTGGCGACACTTGAGTTTTTGCTCTGGTCAAAGCAACTAGGCAACTGAAGCACATGGCTATTTTGATGGCTATGAATTCGGTGTATTTCCATAGGCTGGTGTGAATCACATTTGGAAAGGAATTACAAGAAAGAAAGACTAAACAATATAAAAACATTACCCCTAACTCCTTGCCTCGTTAATCTTTTCAAGTCTGTCACACCGATGAACCGACAATTAATTAGTAGGTAACCAATGACTTCTTAATGGAATCAATATGAACACATACATGTAGAAAATGTGTGGACGTCGGGCGTGGGAGATATAATGAAGCCTAGGTGAAAAGCAGGTTGATGGGGCTGTGGCTCGTAGGGCAGGGTACCTGCTTTGGCGAAGTCCTCCTTGTTGTAACTGAAGTCCTTCAGGAAGGTGATGCTCTCGATGGCCGGGTTGTACCGCCGCGACGTCTCCAGCAACATAATCTGTGGGCGGGACGACACACACGCACACACAGCTAGTCAGCCAATGAGACGCAGGGCATCGTTTTAAGTGGCATGTTCAGTCCTGCGGTGGCGTCTGGTGACCACACAGTTGTTCAAGCGTTGCGTACGGGAACTCAACAATGCGTTTGCTTTTTTTTTCTGAACAACTGGTTAGGTCTGGTTGTTTATCCGGGGAATACATCCTGTGGGGGGTTTTTTCTCTCTGTATTTCCGGGCCGGTGCTTGTCAGCCGGGGAGCGGGCCCATTGAGATTCAGTTCTAAACCTACAGTACGTGTTTGGGTTCTGACATGTTCAGAGCTCTACAAATTGGTTGAACAAAGGAGATTCAAGATTAACAGAAATTGCAGTTAATCCGTTTTGATGACGTGATGTCGGTACGGGCGACGGACTTAAAAGTGGCGATGTGTAAGGTTGAGCCTCTCCCAGGCAGCTAGCGGGAGACTTTGGAGAAATAAACAAAACCTGTGGTGTGAGTGGGAGGGAGGGGCCCTGGGAGTGTCATTAACAAGACTCTTGTAAACAAAGAGAGAGGTACGGGCTGGCCAGCATGTTTGATTTACAAAAATATATCAGTTATAGGTTGTGACTTTAATGTGATGCTGTGAACATTAGTGAAAACACGGTCGACCAGCATTGGCGACAGAGTTGTCCATTTATTTTTATTGCACTCATCTATCCCCTTATAATGCTGGTCACTGTGAATTTCTCCTAAGGGGGATTAATAATGGAATATCTTATCTTATATCTTATCTTAAGCTATGAGCAGGTTGTAATGTTAGACATTGTGACTTTAATAAGAAATACTGGCTTGCGATTCATTTCTGATGGAGTCGGTGTGAACTGGATGCTTTACGGCGTGCTTACACGTCGGCATTGGTAAGAACAAGGTGTCCCACTCGTTTCTCGAGCTGTCCGTGAACACAACTACAAGATGTCGGGTGACATTCTCACAGACCTCGATGGTGGAGGTCTTCAGCAGAGCGATCTGGTCCTCTCTGGTGAGCTCCAGGAAGCCAGGGAGCTGCTTGGCAAAGTCCACAATCTCCTGGACAGACATGATGGCCAACTCTGTGAAGTGGGCGAAGCGCTGCTGACGCACCTCTCTGTTCTGCGGGTCCTGGCTCTGTGGCCACGGCTGTTAGGACACGCACACACACACACACACACACACACACACACACACACACACACACACACACACACACACACACACACACAC
Organism: Urophycis tenuis; assembly: GCA_036785325.1. NCBI lineage: Eukaryota > Metazoa > Chordata > Actinopteri > Gadiformes > Phycidae > Urophycis > Urophycis tenuis. Next base: position 6,518,157 of record JAXIVH010000005.1, on the reverse strand, counting down.
ACACACACACACACACACACACACACACACACACACACACACACACACACACACACACACACACACACACAGCTGGTTAGAACTTGCAAAAGCATCCCAAAGTCCATGACGTTGCGGCATTCAAACCTGAGCTCCTTTGATTGGGCCTTGATTCATCCATAAGCACCCAGTCGCTGGCCCAAGGATGCACAATCAAAATACAAGTAAAACAATTGCCATCACTGAATTCAAGGAATGACCACTTGCACTACAGAGATGAATAAATTATACCAATTAAATAAAGTTAAAGGAATAATGTGTAATGTCTGTCGCTAAAGGCCAATCAAAACAATAGAAAATAAGGTCGTTTGATGAGGTCCTGGGGCAGCATTGGCTCTGTGATCTGTTGGGTCGGTGTCGTCTTCACCCCCACCGGCGGTGGAAATCTATCCACCGCGAGTGACGCTGCACGGTAATCCATTCCCAGCTTTAATCACGTTACGACAGGTCATGTTTATTCACGCCATGTCATTTCAGCCCGTAGAGCCGCCAAGTAGCGTCACCTTGCCGACGTCCCAGTGAGGCGAGCCGCCCGCCCGCACTGCTGTAGCAAACGTTATGCTGCTGATTCCGTGGCGAGGGTATCTATACTGCGCGGTTGTCTGCGGTCAAAACAACTGTACTAAAGATAACTCGGTGAGTGCGTTGAACGTTATTACGTTAGCGCACGCATTAGCTCGGTGGCTGGCATGAGCCATTTGTCTTAATAGCTCATCGCACGGCGGCAAGATCAATATTGATGAATATATCAACTAATAAGGTCTCCACTGGATTGCGGTTTCGCATGTTTCCCCGGGAGTAAGGGGATGTGAAGTCATTGGCAGGCGACCCACTGAAACGCACGGCGCCGTGACCAAAACAACGGCCTTCTCTGGGTTTAGACATTGTTGGAAACATTTGGAATAAAATGCATGCAAGTGCACGACTCAAAACTATATATAGCATAAGTCTAGACGTATAATATGAATCACTTTCGCTTTGGTTCACAGCACATAGTTTTAAAGTCACACAATGTGACTTTTTTTTGTTGTTTTTTTGCTACATTACGCTTTTCAAACTCTCCGCTTCATTGGCAAAACAAAGCCACGCTTCCCGCGTCGCGGGGGCAGGAAACACGACGACGGCGGCTGCTGCTGCGAAACCCGAGCCCGACGCACCGTGACCTTGGGCCGGTCGATGAAGGACCTCTTGTTGCACTGCTTCTGCATGGCCACCAGCTTCTCGATCATGGCCTGCTGCTCCGGCGCCAGGCTGACGGGCTCGGGCGGGGGGGTGGGCGTGGCCGCCGCCGACGCCCGGGCCGGGTCGTCCTCGTGCTGCTTCTTCATCTTCTTCAGCCGGATCTGCTCCTCCGAGAGGACGCCTGCAGGGCGGCGGGGGGGGACAAGACGCCAAGTCAACACACACACACACACACACACACGTTGGCGTGCAATTCACCTACGCGGCCCATGTCCTCCTGAGACCCAGCCTATTCATTTGTGGCCTCCTCTGTAGTGGACATCAGTACTTCGTCTATATCTTTTATTTTTTTACTAATTTGAGCTACCCTACAGTACTAAGTCCGGCTGCCCTCTAAAGAGGACATCCTGGCCTTTCCAATGATATCCCATGTGTTAGGCTGGGATGGGGGCAGCCCTCTTCCTGTTGAGACAAAATGGCAACTGCAGCAAAAAGCACAAGAATTAGAGGCTGTTTTTTTTTGTGTTTTTTTTTCTACAGTGAAATTGTCTTGTTGTCTACTGCAGTGGGCATGTTGTAAAATCTAAAAATATATATATTTTTATGAAATTCTAAATTGTGAGATGTTGCTTTAACTCTAAAGAGGCATGAAATCACAAAAATTCATTGGCTCTCAGGAGGGTATTCTTCCATCTTTCTATCTTTCAGGGGGCTGCCGTTTCTAGTGATGACTCGACGACAAGTCACGGTCACAAACTTCTGACAGCAACAGCATTCCCTCGCTGCAACAACAAAATGCAGAAAAAAAAGAAGAAAAAGCCTTTGACTTTGCCCTCCCCCCCCCCCCCCCTCCCCTCCCACACTCACACTGCTCCAGCATGCCCCCCCCCCCCCCCCACCAGCATGCCCCGCCCCCTTAACACTCACACTGCTCCAGCATGACCCCCCCCCCCCCCCCCCTCCCGCAGCATGCCCCGCCCCCCCTTAACACTCACACTGCTCCAGCATGCCCCGCCCCCTTAACACTCACACTGCTCCAGCATGCCCCCCCCCCCAGCATGCCCCGCCCCCTTAACACTCACACTGCTCCAGCATGCCCCCCCCCCCCCCCCCCACCCCAGCATGCCCCGCCCCCTTAACACTCACACTGCTCCAGCATGCCCCCCCGCCCCCACCCCAGCATGCCCCGCCCCCTTAACACTCACACTGCTCCTGCATGCCCCCCACCCCAGCATGCCCCGCCCCCTTAACACTCACACTGCTCCAGCATGCCCCCCCCCCCCCCCCCCCCCACCCCAGCATGCCCCGCCCCCTTAACACTCACACTGCTCCAGCATGCCCGCCTCCCGGCACTTGCGCAGCCGACATTGCTGGCACTTGCGGCGCATGTACATGTCCATCTCGCAGCGGCCGCTGTTCTTGCAGGAGTACTGCGCGCCCTTGATGACGCTGCGGCGGAAGAAGCCCTTGCAGCCCTCGCAGCTCAGCACGTTGTAGTGGAAGCCGGACGCCTTGTCGCCGCACACGCTGCACACCTCGTTGCCCAGCATCTTGGGGGCGGGGCCCTTCTTCCTCTTCACGGGCTGCCCGTCTGCGGGCCGGAGGAGGAGGAGGAGGGTGAGACACCACAGAAGGAGGATCACTGAGTGGAGACGCGCACCAGACGACTTGACATTGGTACTGAGGAGCTGTGAGCAACGCAACAACAGTCGAGCGCGGCGATCTTCCCGAGATGCAGAGCTATACTGTTTATATTGTGAAAGTTTAAAAATAAACTGCTTTGTCTGACAAAGCAAAGCTAAAATCGGAATAAGACCATCGAATGGAGCGAGTGAAACGGTGAAGTTCGTGTGGCAGCTACCTTGCTGAACGAAGTTAGGTGGTTATTGGGGCTTGTGCATCATAATGCATCATGGCATTTCTTTGGTTGGCAATAGGACTGTGCCGGGGGTCTGACCGGGATGGAATAACTATCACCATCATCGACGCAAAGCTCTCTGCGTCAAACTCAAAACTCCTCCTCTCTCTGCTTTTCTCAAAGCAAACGCTCTGCATTCACACGCTGGGCTCACAGTCACGAAGCGCGCAGGGGGGAGGGGGGGGGGGGGGGGGGAGTGCTTGGGTAGTACATTTGGCTTGTTGATTATCTACACAGCCAGGGAAAAGCCTACTTTTCCTTCCTGGCGCAGTTCAAATCCCCAAAAAACTTTCAATACATGTGAGCAATGTGAAAACGTCACAAAAACGTATCCAAAATGAAGCCGATTAAAGCCTAAAGGATATAACATGCCAATTAAAATAGACCTCCAACTGAGCTGGAATGCCTGCACTCTTTTCTGTCTGAGCAGCCAAAATCGCTGGCCCGTTCACCTGAACAGTCGGGGGACTCCTCCACACCTTTGTGACCTTGCAATCAGATTGGGCCTGGCTATCAGACGACACGGAGAGAGTCGTGATTCAATACAGAAAGCCCGTTAGGAAAAGGATCGAGGCATTGCCATTCCAATGTTTTTGTGCAATGTTGTAGCTTACAAAACATATACCTGTGATGCTGTATGCTTTTATTGTTGACCAATAGGATATATTGACATGTGTTTTTGGTCAGAAATACTTGCTGACCAATTTGTTTGTCTTGTACTAGTTACAAATTATACGAGAGCAAAACGAGTCGCTTCTCCATTTTGGAAAACGACAACAACTTCACCATGTCCGATTGACTGGATACAGAATGCAGAACCTGCATAGTGCAGTCTTGCTATATAATTAACCTATCAACCCCCAGCTTCCTAGTTATTCAGATACATTGCCTATAATGCATGTTCTGCAATTATTGTCACATCATTAGTGTCCTTCATCCCCACTAAAAAGGTGCAGCGTTTAGGAGTGAGTGGCATCTAGCGCTGAGGCTGCAGCCAACTGAACACTCCGCTCGTGAATGACTGAATGTTCGTCTCTATAAGGGCAAAGCTCCCCACATTAACTCAAAGCACACACAAGCAGGCGCACAAACCTGTGTTGGCAGGCATGTCCCCTGCGGCTGGATCCAGCTTCATGTCGCCAGGTTCCACGGGGCGCGGGCTGCTCATTTCCCCCAGCGATGAGCCGTCATGAGGGGGCGCGGGAAGGTCATCGGCCTGGGACAGGTCACCTAACATGAGGCCATTGTACGTGGCCTGGGCGCCGTCTCCGCGCCCCTCCGCCAAGCGGTCCAGCTGCCGCACCGGGGTTCTGTCAAACACCTTCCTCTCACCTGTGGCCAGGGGGGGGGGGGGTGTCAACCATTAGCCATTCAGACTCGATAACTCCCGGCGTGAATGCAAACAAATGTAAAAGAGGTAGTTTGCTTGTACCATGACCAACATCTGGGATATCAGTCGCAGACAGTGTGGACATCTTCCTCACAGAAGCTTGTCATTACGGAATCAACGCCCACCTGCACCATAAAGATATCTATAGGTACAGATAATGAAATAAAAATCAATACAAACATGCCCGGGGAAAATGGGCAACATTTTAACATTCTGGTCCCATGAATCACAGGGGAGGACAGGGACTCCTCTCTGTGAGCTCTTACAGGATGGTTGAGGAATCACGTCATGTGGGGTCTCAATTAAATATAATTCTGTAGGGAAGATATTTTCCCATGTGGAGGCTGGCCAATAGGAAGGGGTCTCCCTTCACTACCATTTGCGCAGCGAAACAAACGTTAACCCCCGTGTTGGAAATTGACCGCAAGTAGGAAAATAAAAGCAGAACCTGCCCCGACACGTCTGTGATCACAGACACACATCTGAAATGTAGTTTGAAATTTAATTATTAGAGAAAACTATTGGAGGAGGGGGGGGGGGGGGGATAAATCAATAAATCAACATATCATCTTCTGTATTACAAAAGTAGAATACAAAAAATACACAAGAAAACCACACAGAGGGAAAGTCCAAGTAGTACAAAAGCGGAAATGAAAATCAGTCATGTGTATGGGTCATATAGTGCTCTATTTATGGAGGCAGGCTAGTGGAACAAATGAAAAGACAAGGGGTTGAGGCTGCCATCTCCATTACCTAATCATTAATTGAAAAACGACCTATTGATATTAAATGGTAACTATTTGGTAATTATGGTTGCACCTTAAGCCTTAAATGGAAGTAAAAGCTTATGTTATGGCCAACTGTAAGCGTAAACTATACAACGGATATTGGACATTGGATATTATCTCTTTTGCGAAATCTGGTCATATATGTCTACTGTTCTAATGTATGGCTGTGTGGGTTTAGCTTTAGTTATAGTCGAGATGAGGTTGGATATGATGGCATTATGATAAATGTTAGATGCTAAAAAAAATACTAAATTGGCCAGTATATAACACAGTATTCACTCAAATAACATTTGAAAAGGGAAGGTTCACAAATGAGATATTTTACTTTCTTTGTTTTGTTTTTAATAATAAATGATTATGTACCCTGAATAACACTGATGGAGATTGGGGGCACACTCACACTCACTGAGAACAAGCCAGCCCGCGGAAAACAAATAACCAACATATCGACCCAGCGCTCAAGTATATTCAAACACAGATCCTATCGGTCACCACTGGGTTAAACATTTTCGTTTACAAACATCATACATAATGTGTGTGAGACTATAAAACTTACCTCAGAGGTTGATGTCTTATAAGGGTATATCCATCTCTTTTCTTCCACGGTTTATCCTATAGCGAAAAGGCTGAAGGATTCTCGAGGATGCCCAGGAAGACCAGATCTCCCAACTTTTCAGATGGTGACAGTGACAATGGCTCAGTATCAACCTCTGTGTGACGTTGCCCTACGAGAAACAAGGGGAGCAGAACAACGAAGGGGGAGGGGGGAGGATGGGGGCGTTGGGGGGGTGAAAAAAGGAACACAACAGGTTACTGTCGGTCGTTTGCATGGCCTGAAATCCCCACAGGACCCGGCTCTCCAGTCTTTTCCTGTGTTCAGTAACTAGGCAGCCATTTTTTGTGTGCAAACACCCTCCTGCCGACATTCGGGGGAGGGGGGTGGGGGGGTGGGGAGAACCCCATGCGGTTCTTTCCTTCAAAACACGCGGCCGGTGCTAGAGCTTGGTGTCCCAGTTCACTCACGCGTGTGCAGCATAAATGTGTGCACGAGGAGTCGGCGGCAGGTCTGCAGAAATTAATGAACAATTCAGACGTGTTGTTGGTTTTCAGTACAGAAAAGCACCCGAGCGTGGCAAAGTGTGGGTGATAAGAATCTAAATGGGCCGAAGACCTCGCTCAAAGACCGGGATGTGTTGGACACCAACGACACCCGCATGAGTGCAGCTGTGTATCAAGCACAAATTGCATCACCCACTTCAGGGGCCTTTCCTTCATGTCTATGACTCAGTGACCTCAGGGAGGGAAAAGTCCAGGCTCAGAAGAGACCTGGTGTTCTCAAAATGAGAGAACGACAAATCGGTATTCCAAACTGTGAGAATAGTGAATTCTGAACACATGTTCGTGTTTGAACCACAAAAAGGACAGAAGTTGCAACTATTGAAATAACCCCAAAGTAACACCGGTATCTTCATGTCCATCTAGCCATCTCCATCAAAATCTTATCTTTCAGCAATTGACAGCCAAAGGCAGCAATAATACTTTTCTGGGGACTTCCGGTATGGCGTTGAGGGGGTGAGACGCGCACTACAGAGCTCCCTACGAACTTGTGAAATTACATTGTTATAACATCGAATAATACTTTTCTAACAGCTTTTTAAATATTTTGGAGAGTGTGTGACCAGTGTGACCTTAAGTAACACCACTGTCGCTGCCCAAGTCCAATGTTCATGTCATCGATATCTTATCAGTCATTTACCTCTGGATTATTTCATCGTGGGGAAAATGATTGTGTTGCAATTTTTGGGAACAAAAATTGTGTCTGGACAAACTTCTAATAACCATGAAGAATATTGTTATCAGTTAAGCAAGGCATGTTATTACATTGATGCTTCTAAAGTCTTCTAAAATCCCTAAAGTTCCTGAGAAAATGTATCACAGAAATGTGAAAGAATATTTGAACGCAATGTAAAAGTTTAATTTCTGAAATTAAATAGTAATTGCAAACCGACAGCATTTTACATTGTATATCGTGAATGCACAACACACTGTACTATAAAGACATCCACATATTAACAAAAAAATAAACCTGAAGGAGAGGAGTAAGCATGATTGGTGGGAATCAGGCGTTGGCTACAATCTCAGGATGTTATACCTCTGACAAGACAAAAAATCCCAATACTCAGCATCGGTAAAAGGAAAACACATCAACTCGTTACTTTCAGGGTTGCAAAATCACATGGCACAGTTCAAGTGATTGTCGTCGAAAAATGGTTCTGCAGTGAGAAACAGAAAAATATGCAGCGATGTCGCAATCATATATTTGACACGGGGTGGGTGGCGTTTGAACGCAAATTCTGCATTTACAAAATGACATCACAGGGTCCTCAGGGTCCCACTTCACTTTAGTTTGCCACTGTTTCGCAATCGAGGTATACGGCGGACCGTCACAAAGTCTGTAAACAACCGGTTTGGTTACTTATGTAAGACATGTAAATCTTACACTGACCGTACAGGTAAACTATAGATACGGTAACTGTTCTGTTGTTCGTTAGCCAAATACGTTAGCACACTAAGCTAACTAAACTGCCGGGGATGGGGTCAACAGGTCAGTAGCTAATGTTAAATCTCCCAAGTAGAAACTTGATACAGTGTAAAACCGTATGCTGATGGATGTCGTATCTGAGCCGTCAGAATAGGGCGGCTGTCCCCCACAGTTGAACAGTTTTGGATGATCGGCTACAAACAAAAAGGCCAGTAGCGTTAGCTGTTGTGTTTTAGCAGGATCTACAGTGAAGCCCGACCTGGCACTACACTTCACTTCGTCCTGTGTACCTACTTCACGTCACACAAACAACATACAAAATGAATGCGTCGTGAAAGTTAGCAGTAGTTTACTCACCGGAAAAGTTTTGTTTTTAAAGTGTTAAGCGTCTAACACCAAACGAACAAGCTTGTTTACGTTGTTGGGGAGTTCGTCTGCGCTACGGGTGCTGGAGATCACCAGAGCTACAATGCTAGCTAGTAGCTACACAGTCACGTGACAGCCTGGCGAGGCGGAAATGCAAAACAAAGACGCAGAACGAGAGTAGCATAATATGCGTCCAATATTTTTGATGACTTAATAACCATTCATTTTTACATTACACACGTTGGGTTGGTTTATCTACCTTCAGCGTTAAATATGAATCACTTAAGCTGCCCTTCATTTGTCTTGATCGTCCAGGTAGACTATACTTTTTGTGAGGGCTGTAGACTGTGCAGTGCATGTGTTACAGTTTGCAAATATATGCCTAGTTGTTGGTCACCCACGGTTGCACAACACGTGGCTTCAGGAGGCTCTATTTGATATTTGATCATCATTTGATCATCCCCAGAGATGGGATGCCTTTCAATATTTTCTGAACACCATTTTCACAAATACATATGCTATATACTCATAGCATCAACATACACTAAATTATAGAGCTGTATACAAATATGCATTCATGATTTGTTTCCACTGCCTTTTTTTATTTTTACCTTTTTTCGCACATGCACATGTTACTCATTGTTGCCGACGTTTAGTTTTTGCAATATAAAATAAAACTTATATATAAAATAAAACTATAAAAAGAAAACTTACGTGTAGGTAATGCATAAAATGCACACATACTTTATATTCACCTTTCAATAAAAGGGGACGTAAATATATTGGAATTGTGTAATGATTACCTATGGTCGCTAGATGTCACTCTTATTGGGAGCGAAACTGGAAACAATGACTAATGGACAATGAAGAAGAAAAGGCAGGAAAAAATACCGTTTTAAACAACACAGTCCAATGTTTTTAACTCATGGGTTTAAACCACACCATTTCAGTGATTGCATAGGTCAAAAAATATAGGAAACATGCCCGTTATATGTGCAGCAATAGGATGCAACAACAAGTTTGTAAAAGGCTCCGAAATAAGGTTTTATAGGTAAGTTTAAAGAAGCATTCCGTAGTTAAACGAGCACCTTTCTACCTTCCAACTACACCACTACGTTTTTCTCCTGTATATTTCAAAACATAACATAATTTCGGCTACCTATAAATGTACCTGCATTCGTGTATGTGTGTTGTTACTTGCTAGTAGTTTCATAGACCGTAGCCAGGCTCCACCTGTCATCAAATGTCAGCAGTTGTGTGTGCGGAACTCTTTCGGAGCCCAAAGTGGTCTGGTTCCACACTGGTTTTGATATATTGTAGCGCCATTTGTAACCAACAACGTGATATACTGTGTCACATAAAGAACCTAGTGAAAGGTTAGTGAAAACGGCAATGTTATTGCTAGGAATGCTTAGTTATTTGCACACATTGTAAGATTGTCGGGAAAGATTTTTGTTCATTTTAACAATACTTGAAATTGACCTGCACAAAAGTAATTTCATATTTCTTTCATGACAGGTTTCCCCTGAGCAAACCTCAGCTGGCTAACCAATGGGTGCATAGTTTGGGGATGAAAAACTTTATCCCAACTGCCAACACATGTCTCTGCTCCGAGCATTTCAGGCCTGATTGCTTTCGGGACTACAATGGCAAGCAATTTCTGAGAGAAGACGCCGTGCCCACTATATTTACAGCTGGGCATGAATCGTCAAAGGTGTGCATTTACAAATGGCAGTTTAATGAATTGCATTCTATTTGTTGTAGCAGCAGCTTGGCCAGTCACGCCTGTTATACTAACTTGATACATATCTGTTAAGTCCTTGCAGATTGAACTACGAAAACGGGGGGTGGTAACCAAGGATACAACACGCGTGGTAACGCAAAGCGATAGAGACAAGGCGAGGGAGACTGCCACTCAACGCAAGGAGAAACGAGGGGGTCTCAGGGTAACGTTATGTTGTATCACGGCATATTATGTAAAAGATGATATACATCTATAACAACAAGCAGCTGGGAGCGCTCAGAAAAATAATCTTGTTGTTGCTAATCTTTTTCCCTAACATCAGCCTTCCTTGCTTCCTGTTTGTTTCAGGGTGGACGAGGAGGGCGCGGAGGAAAAAATTCAAACAATGACAGGTCTGAATAAAAATAAAATAAAAATGTGTAGAGATGTACCACGGTCGGGGTGACCGTCAGCGGGTTGTTCAGTTCAACATGGCAAACCGCCATCCCAGTTAACGCTTTCTTTGCCTCTGCAGACAGACCATGGGAACCAAGAGCAAGGTTTACGACGGGAAAGGACGGCTTCTCTCCAGCGGAAAAGACATGTGCGACTGCCTGGATATGGACTGCATGGGCTGCTTCTACCCCTGTCCCGATTGTGGCTCCCGGAAGTGTGGCGTCGAGTGCCGCTGTAACCGGAAGTGGCTTTACGAGCAGGTGGAGGTCGAGGGAGGCGAGATCATCCGTAACAAGTGTGCTGTGTGAAGACGACAGAACGCCGTGAAACCTTTGATACCCCGGAACGTGGTGAGGCCTCCGCCTCTGAGCTTTGCTTTGCTGCTGTGTATTTGTAATGGGTTGTATGAATATGAATAAAGTTTAGTTTCTGATACCTCCTTCTCTGTCTATGATGGACATTTGTAGGGCGGCAGTAGCTCAGTGGGTAGAGCGGGTGGACAGAGTGGGTCGTCCACTGACCGTAGGGTCGGCGGTTCGATCCCCTTGACCCCCCCTCCTCCAACTGTCCACATGTCGAACCCCACAAATGTACTGATTGTAAGTTTCTGCTAAATGCCCCTCTACTTTACTTACATTTAAAATACAGCTATCAGCTGAGTTGATTAGATGTTTAGTACATGAATGTTCTGAATGGTAATGCTATGCTGAATTTAACTATATATGGTATAAAGTGGAAGAATCTGGTCCAAATTCTTGATGTGTTAATCTCCTTATGAAAGGTTAAGACAAAGAAAAAGTGTTCTTGTTTTTGAAATTATTTTCCCATACTTGAAAAATATGGGGGAAAAAAAACACCTCACCCCCACAAACAGAACAGTTAACAGAAGAACAAACAGAATAGTTTCTTCCGAACGTCTGCCATGTCAGGAATGGCAGACATGATCGTTTTCATCCTTGGTAATTTCACAATATAATCAATTTACTTCTCAATATGAGTAACGTTTTAAATATATCAAAAACATCAACATCTCTATGGGATTTATTCTAGTTGCCCAGGGGCCATACATTATTTTAATTTTATTTTTTTCCTCCCACAGAAGGGAACAAGATATGTTTTTTTTTAAAGCTGAAGAACTGGAGGGCTGATGTGTGGACAACATCTTTTCTTAGGTGTTGCGTTGATTTCTCAGCACACAGTCTCACAACATTATTATTAACAACACATTATTGTATTCTGACCCCAATTACGTGTACTATGTTTCCACAATATTAAAGAAAGCCTTGGGGGATTCGGGGGGGGGGGGGCTTCTTTTTGCTTGTCTAAGTGTCAAAATTGTACTGGAGGCAACAATTAGCATGTAGCATCTTTGCAACGCTCCGTGTTTCCTGACAATCCTTATCACATGACTGGGCATGTGCTCACGTGTGTCCCAATGAAAAAAGAGCATCCTCCCCATCCTCATTTTTTCTAATCTCGATCTTTTTATACATTATAGAAACAAAGACATTATGCAAAGGGTTATTAAGATATGGCGCTGCTCTATTATGCCCATTGTTCTGCCAAGACATCCATTACAACCCCGGTCCTAATTACGTTTCAGCTCCAGGCCTCATTACCGTCAGCCAGAACGAATGGAGGCAAAATGAGATTTGGTGTCTCTGAATGCACTACTTTTCATGTTGTTTTGGGTGATGTTTCAAAACTTTTGAGGAGAACTGAATCTTTCCTTTGCATACACATTACACAATGTTATGGTCCATCAAATTGTAGATGACAGAACCCCCATTGCATTGCATATTTTAGGAAGACAACTTCTGCAAAGCTTTCTTACTGACCCAACAACAATGATATATGATTTATTTGAATTTATGGCCCCTCGGTGCTGACACAAGAGTAAACAACATTTTTGAATTGCTGACAAGCTTTGCTTAAACAAGCTATTATTATTTGACATCAGGCCAAAGACGTCTATAGCCTTAGGCCTACGCTGGTCAAACGTAGGCAATACATTTGATTTGTTATACTTCATTTGTCCAGTGATGCTGGATTTTGCTTGCTTGTTTTGTTTTGTTTTATATTTCGGGAGGACTCTTATTGTCCAACACAAACAATAAGGAGTCACATGCCAAAGTTCGGAACTAATCAATGGACTCAGGATTTGACTCAAAGGGCAGAAAGACGGCCCAATGCCAACGTAGGGCAGTGCCGACTGGAAGGTCCCAGCTTGTGTGCGCTGCATTCTGCATCCTTGTCGTGAGAAAGCAGACCCCTTGGGCCTGTATCACCGGCTGACCTCCACAACCACAATCACAGGCGCTAACCATCACAGAAATGACAATGTGCATCAAAATCAAAGACACAAGAAGTGTATATGAAGTTATTTATTTATTTCGTCAACATTGGAGTGTTGAGTACACTGTATGAGATGGACATGGTGGGGGGGGGGGATTAACACATTGGAAAGCTTTCACAATCTGTATCACTGCCTGTACACATGGAACACCTGCAGCTCTGTGCTACGGGGTAGGTGACTCCCTCCGCACAGCCTGCGAACTCCTTCACTTCGTAGGCCCAATCACCAATACAGGTCATCTGTCGGGGTCTTCTCCTCACGTCCCATGGATCCTGTCGATGAAAGACACTCATTACATGATGTCATGTTCTTCGGTTTTAAAAAAAAAGAAAGTCTTGTTCAATGTATTTTTTTCTTTGAACAATTGCCATTTGTGACAAATGGGCACATTGTAGCCATTGTATTGTAACGAATGCAATTTCCCTCAGGGATCATTAAAGTACGTCTGTCTGTCTGTCTGTCTTACCTCTTGGTAGCACTGGCCTTCACATATAGTCGTGTTGATGGACTCAATTCCCATACAGCTCTCCACATCGATGTTAATGTTAGTTGGGCGACAGGTAAATCTGCAGCTCTGCACCACCACCGTAGTCAAAATGACTGTCATGACCAGAATCCTTGGTACGCTGCGATACGGAGGCCGACCACAAGGGAGAGATCAGTCTGCATATCACACAACCACATCAGAGGGGAAGCGAATGTCTTCTGGCACTGAATCCAAACACCTGATAAAGTTAACTAAGCAGTGTGAAGCTGTTTATTAAAAAAGGTTTTTACAGCATTTTGCAGATATAAAATTACTCTCATGAGCTGGCAATGTGCAAGCTGAATTTTGTCTTTACTATGTTCTAACTACTTTTTACTATGTCGTATTTTGAAGATATCCTCATTTAGCATCCCCTGATGTAATTTCATACATGTTCAACAAATTGTCCAACCGAATGATAAAAATAAATGCTAAAAAAAATGCATCATAACCTTTTTAAATGTTTTGTGAAACAAAAAAAAAAAAACTTTTGTAAATGTCTGCTGTCTTTTTTGTTATTCACGACAAATGCAAAAACAGCAAAAAACCTATTTGCACAGTTATTTTCAGTTATTTTACACATATAGACATCTAGCGCATACAATAATTGAATCTGATCAAATGTATTCAAATGGGTCAAATAATAAATATAAAATATAAAACACATAGGCCTACATGTTTGGTTTCTCATCGGTCTGTGCCATTACTTTCTGCACCGATAATGCACGGACTATAACACTCTTTACTCTATGAATTACAAACTACAGGGCCAAAACAGACAGCTTTTAATCACATATTTGCCTATTTGTCCACCAACCTCATCGCCAGACTCCTTGGACACCTGTAAGAGCTCTCGTATCTTGTGAGGTTCCCCAGACAGCTTGTCTAAAAATGAAGCCTCTACAGAACTTAAATAGGGTTGCCTGAAAATTCACTAATCCCTGCAGCCTTGGCGATAGCTCTATGCTTTTATGCAACAACGTAAACATTCCCCTCCGGGGATGGAAAAAGACCCATGGCTCAAGGTCTCACCTCCTACACAAGTCAGTATTTAAAGGCTGGCTGTGAAAGGCTTAGAAGAAGCCATCAGATAGACATCAGCCCACACAATAACATGGAAAACTCTGATTCACTCTCGTACAGCGCGGTTGATATCCGTGCAGCTGCGGACAAGCACCAATTGTAGTAAAAGAAGTAAGAATCCCAGCCATTGGGGATTTACATTGTAGAGAGAATAGCTTTTTTTTTGGGGGGGGGGTACAGAAATTGATTGATATTCTTTACACCTCACTGTCTTATTTTTGTTGTGGCATGTTAATAATAAGATTTGTGAACATGCGTGAAGTTTAACAATACAACACTAAGAAACGTGGGGCCCACTGGATTGCTGTGAAAGAATAAACCTATCGATTAAAAGATCAGTTGACATGTTGAATGAATGACATGTTTTGTCACTATCTGCCGAAATAATAGATATGTCATAGAGCAAGAGCTGTCGATTACAGCTGCAAAAACGGCCTAGCCCCAAAATATGAACATGGGTTGCGCCGTGGTACTCTGTATCATTTTGCATAAGCTTGACTCCACGCCGTGTGTAAAACGCCTTATCATGAAGACAGCTCTACCGTCCCTTGAATCGATTTACGCAATCCCGTGGAGTGGCGTATAGATGAACAGACTCTGCGTGAGGTACACTCTCTCGCACCTCTCTGGTAGGCTACGGACCGAGCGGAGCAGCCGGCGAGCCACTTGCTATTGTGTCATATTCGGTGCCGCACCGCAGGCTCGGGTGTCTGCAGTGCGAGGAGAATAACTTCTTTAGGCACACACGCACCGCGGTTCATCTGAATGCTGCTGTGCGCGCCGCCTGCCCTTCTGTCCACAGGGGAGAGCTCTTCCCTTTGCATCCCAGCGGACCGCCACACCTGCCTAGCAAGCCGGCGAAAGGCTTCCCCCCCCCCCCCCCCCCCCCCCCCCCCCCCCCCCCCCCTCCCTCTATACTGTGACACCCTGTTCCGCTGGATATGCTCCAAGTCTCTTGCTGCTGCTACCATTCATTGTTTATGTTTTTTGGTTCACATTCAAGAATTGTTCCCATTTGACCCATTTGAAAGTATACGTTTATATGAATTAGAGTTACCCAAACGTCCATTTCAGTGAGATAACAGACGATCTTGTGTTTTTGTTCAAAATATGTGTTTTGACCACGAAATAGATAGATAGTGATGTACACCTCCATTGCTGGTCTGTGTGCTCTGTATGGATATGGAAAATAACACGAATGAATGCTTGACGTGTATGTTGAACTGGTATAGAAAGAAGGATTAGAACAACAACAAAAACAACAACAACAACAACAACAACAACAACAACAACAACAACAACAACAACAACAACAACAACAACAGTAGAATCATTTCTATTTGTCATCCACACGTTCTACTTTCCTTCACAAAAGCTGTAATGTTTGTTGTTAACGTTGTACTGAACTTAAACGAATCGTGTGCCAAGCCTGAGCCCAGACGAGAGAGAACACATTATCCACGGCACTAATCTGTGACGTAGAAGATGCAGAAGAGGGAAGGAAGACAGGAAGGAGGGGTAGATTATGGATAGGTTTAAAGGACTCTAGATAGGTTGACGGTTCCCATGATGACTCTGTGCGGCGCTCTGCTCTCTATTGTATACGACCACTATATTGCGAAGTGTATCGTTGGGGAATTCTGGTCTAAGCTCCTCTATTATAAAACCATGAGGAAACTGTATATCTGCAGTGAAGAGGGAGCTGTAGGCCTACAGTTTGGGGTTCACTCTTCGCGAATTGTTCCTCTACTTTACTTAGAAATCGGCAATCATGTGTTACCTTAAACAATGGACCGTATCCATTGCATTTCATTGTACTGTGTATAATGACAATAAAGCTTTCTATTTCTATTTCTATTGCCTTTCCCTGTGTTGGGCAGGTCTACCCAAGCCATGAGTTAGTCACCAACTCTACAGAAAATCCCATTAAATCGACCTCCTATGGAATGAGTCAAGATTAATTCAAGATTAATTGAATATGCTAAATGGAGTTGATTTGTCTCATTAACCCAAGACCAAGAGGCAGAGGCATCTTAAATACGCCTCCAGTTGCAGATCAGAGAGCAGGTAAACTTGTGCGATAACTCCAAGCACACGCTCTCTTTGCCGTCTCTGTGCTCCATCACTCTCTACAGCTTTCTCTATTACTGTCCTAGCAACTCCCCCTGGTGCTGACTAAGTCGCTTGCTACATAAAGCGCACAAAGTGGGGTAATCAACTGAGATGTGTGTGTGTGTGTGTGTGTGTGTGTGTGTGTGTGTGTGTGTGTGTGTGTGTGTGTGTGTGTGTGTGTGTACGCGTGTGTTTGTGTGTGTGTGTACGCGTGTGTTTGGGTTTGTGGGCGTCTGCATGCGTGTTTTGTATTCATTACCTGACATAAGCAATGCTGATAGTTCTTAAACAAATAAGCAACATGCACTTGATTTTAGTTGTTGTGCTTGATTTAAGTTTATGTGGCTATGCAGCATAATAACAGGCCTTAACAGATGGAGAAAATATGATTTACATTTTGAAATTTTAAAACGATCACCAGAGCAACATTTCCTCTGATGATAGAACATTCTCAGCTGTTCGATCATCACGTCTCAGAATTCATTTTATTTAGTTTATCAAACACAGATCAGGACACTTAGTATCCTAGTCCAGCGTCATCCAATGATGAAACGATCGAAGGGCAGAGGCGACGCACTTTAAACGCTTGCTCAGATTGGAGACTGCAGCACTGCGCGTAGTGACCGCCTGTATCCACTGGGGGATGATCGAGCTCCGCCTGCGCTGCGGTACATACTCGATTTTTTAGTCTCGCCAAGGTTCTTCATCACGCACAATAGAAGAAAAGGAAGGCTATGAGTGTATAGGTAGGGCCAGGCATATGTGTGATGCTCCGACTCACCGCGGGCTATTCCATACGCGAGGATAAACTTTTATTCATCCTGGCGATTTTCTGGGCGGAGCTGTTGATCGCAACTCGCTGCACACCTGCTTGTTCGTTGCTGCCGGTGCAAGAATCGATGCAGCGGTGCATCTGTTTGCGGTAAGGGGGGCTCAAGTGGTGATAGATCCTGTTGAATTGAGAAAAAGAGGACGTCGAGACGCCGCCAAAAGTGTCATCCTGGAGTGCGTCAGAGCACGGATGTATAGTTGATATGTTAGCTGGTAGGCTACGACGAGGGATTTTAATATTCCCAAAACAAGACGTGAATTTGGGCAAAGCAAAGAATTGCATCCTCACCTACCTCCAGCACATTTTTGTAGGGGGCTGAGACGATTTCGTGTGGCCCTTTTCACATGTGAGTATAATGCAGGCGTGAAGGGTGGCTGTTTTAATGAATAGAACATGGAACATCTCGTGCGTAATGCATCTTGTACCTATAGTTATTTTACTTCCATGTTGATGTTGATTGAAATAATGAGCTAATAACAGGCTAATATTCATCATAGGCTAATAATAATAATAATAATAATAATAATAATAATAATAATAATAATAATAATAATGATAATAATAATAATAATAATAATAATAATAATAATAATATCACTCAGCATCACGTTTTGATAATCAATAGGTTAAGGCTTGCGTTTTCTTATTGAGTAGCCTATGCGTAGTAAGTGGACTATGCCGTCGCCAACACAGCCAGCACAAAATAGGAATAGGCGTAGGTACATCATGTTGTCTGTCTAACCGAACTGCTATGCTCTCTTGTCTCCCTTTGTTCCCTCAGTTGAGAACGTCGGAGGAATAAAGTGAATCCGATTCCCTTGATGCGAAGATAAAAGATAGGACTTTTCTGATCCCCTAAAATGGCATCCAGGAGTATCAACACAAAATCAGAAAACGAATCTGAGCGCAACCTCTGGAGAAATTAACCGCCTGATGGGAACATGCGAAGCTGAGCAGATTCTATTAAGTTCTTGCCTGTTGATTCGTCCGTTTAAGACACTGGCAGAATAAAGGGCGTCAAAAGACAGTGGATTCTAATATGCCACCCATCCTCATCTTAAATGATGCTCGTGATGTCATAGGAATTTGAGGCCCGTAGCCTGCTTATAAATCTCGAATCTCGTGTCATGTTACAAATAACATGGACTGCTACACTCAACATTCCCTTTATTGACATATCAGCCTAGTTGTTGGGGGGGGGGGGGGGGGGGGGGGGGGGGGCGTTGGGGGAAATTTCGCTTTTCCCACTTAAGGTCAGACTGATCCAAACTGTTCATGTCTAACACCACCTGTGTGCGTCGCGTTGAGCTGCAACTTTCCCCCCGGATCTGCCTTCACGTCACCCCCCACCACAGCATTATAACGGTTCGAGAGCGGATCACTTGAGCTGATCGAAATGGAGTTTGCCATGATAGGCGCGGACAACGGGTGCAACAGCCGCCTGCCTTACGGGTATGCCCAGCAATCTCGCGCTCGGGAGAGGGAGCGTGAGAGGGAGCGCCAGGCTTCCCAGTCGCGGGCGGCGGTCGCGGCCGCCGAAGGTGAACCTGGCGGAGAGGGAGGAGGAGGAGGAGGAGGAGGAGGAGGGAGGTGGAGGAGGGGGAGGGGGTCATCTCCTTAACCAGCATCAGTCTCACGCCGCCTCCTCGTCAAACGTCAACAACAGTAGCGGCGGTACCGCCTCGCGCCCCTCCTCCTCCTCCTCCTCCTCGTGCTCCTCGCTCCCTCCCCAGCACCAACGCGAGCCCTCCGAGCAGCAAGTGCTCAGAGAGCGGAAAAGGCAACGCGGCGGCGTCGGACGCTGGAGACGGAACCGCGCGACCCTTGGCGGGGACCTGCGCCACTCGGAGTTGGCGCTGCTGGGATCCGAGGACGGTAGCATGATAGAAGAGGAAGAGGCGGAGGGTGCCGAGGAGGAGGAGGAGGACGCGGAGGAGGGGGGCGGCCAGAGGGGCAGCAAAAGATCGAGTTTTCTCTGTACTATGGATGATGATGGAGAGGAGACGGTCTCACTCACCGACCGACGTCCACAGTCGGGGTACGAAAATGTTTACAATGAGTACGGGTGCTGCGAAAGAGTGGTGATCAACGTGTCGGGGCTGAAGTTTGAAACTCAGCTGAAGACTCTCACACAGTTTCCGGACACTCTCTTGGGAGACCCAGACAAACGAATCAGGTACTTTGACCCGCTGAGGAACGAATATTTTTTCGACAGGAACCGACCCAGCTTCGACGCCATTCTTTACTATTACCAGTCAGGGGGACGCTTGAAAAGACCAGCAAATGTACCCTTTGACATATTCTCCGAAGAGGTGAAGTTCTATGAACTCGGGGAGGAGGCCATACTCAAGTTTCGAGAGGATGAGGGCTTCGTCAAGGAGGAGGAGAAGCCCCTGCCGGAGGACGAGTTCAAGCGGCAGATCTGGCTGCTGTTCGAGTACCCCGAGAGTTCGAGTCCTGCGCGGGGCATCGCCGTCGTGTCCGTGCTGGTCATCGTCATCTCCATCGTCATCTTCTGCCTGGAGACGCTGCCGGAGTTCAGGGATGAAAAAGAGTACTTGCAACCGCGCGACAACTTGACACGACCCGACCACGGATTCACCCCGTTCAACGACCCGTTTTTCATAGTCGAGACGGTGTGCATCATTTGGTTCTCCTTCGAGTTCGTGGTCCGCTTCTTCGCGAGCCCCAGCAAGGCCGATTTCTTTAAAAACATTATGAACTCGATAGACATTGTATCCATTTTGCCTTATTTCATAACTCTCGGCACGGACCTGGCTCAGCACCAAGGCAACGGGCAGCAGGCGATGAGCTTCGCGATCCTAAGGATCATCCGCCTGGTCCGCGTGTTCCGCATCTTCAAGTTGTCCAGACACTCCAAGGGGCTGCAGATCCTCGGCCACACGCTCCGGGCCAGCATGCGGGAACTGGCGCTGTTGATATTCTTCCTGGTCATCGGTGTGATTCTGTTCTCGAGCGCGGTGTACTTCGCGGAGGCAGACGAGCCCACCTCTCAATTCACGAGTATCCCCGATGCTTTCTGGTGGGCCGTAGTTACCATGACGACGGTGGGGTACGGGGACATGAAGCCCATCACTGTCGGCGGGAAGATAGTGGGCTCGCTCTGTGCCATTGCGGGCGTGTTAACCATCGCCCTCCCGGTGCCGGTCATCGTCTCCAACTTCAACTACTTCTACCACAGGGAGACCGATAATGAAGACCAGACGCCGGTGGTCGAAAGCATGCCCCCAGGCTGCCCCTATTTCCCGGACTTTTTGAAGAAATTTAAAGGCTCGCCCTCTGGCTCCTCGTTAGGCGATAAAGCGGAGTACATGGAGATGGAGGAGGGGGTAACCGAGTCCCTGTGTGGGTTGGACAAAAGCCCCAGTAAGGGAAATGGCACGGAGATAAACCGAAAAAACAGCAACTCAAAGTCGGTTCAGACTGATGTGTGATGACAAACGGAGATTACTTTTATAAGGAACTATACGCCCTATATGCCCTAACAGCAGGTGGTCCCCTAAACACAAGTTTGACACATGCGTCGGCCTACATGCAGAATGCGCGCTCGCGCGCATGCACCTAGTACTTCAGCGCCACATACACAAACACGAGAACGCGCGCACACGCACATACACGCACACACACACACACACACACACACACACACACACACACACACACACACACACACACACACACACACACACACACACGAGCGCGCGCGCACACACTAAAGTAACAATTCAGAATGTTTTGCAGGTGGACCATTTAGATAAAAAAAACATCTAGGAATTATATTCTTTAAAATACGGCTCACACTATAGTCAGACCAGCCTTCTCTCAATGGGTCAATCCGTTAGTTTGGCCTATTAAGGTATGTTCATATATACAATGAAATAGCCTACACAAGACCGGATAATGCATTCGCACTTTATGAGTTATATTTGTCAATACGTGA
Organism: Urophycis tenuis; assembly: GCA_036785325.1. Lineage (NCBI taxonomy): Eukaryota > Metazoa > Chordata > Actinopteri > Gadiformes > Phycidae > Urophycis > Urophycis tenuis. Next base: position 6,496,883 of record JAXIVH010000005.1, on the reverse strand, counting down.
AAGAGGGGAGATAGTTTTTTGCTATTATGCAATAAGGTCAAATTTGTTTGCACTAATGTAAAAAAAAACATATTTTTGGCTGACGTGGGTGGTAGGCTGTATTAAATGACACTCGAGCCCATTAGAAAGACAACATTTTAGACATAATTTAAACGTAGCCTATTTATGTTTATTCCATCTCCATGAAAGCACACGACGCCGAAACAAACGCACTAAGTCAACAAGCACAGGATTAGGATACGATGGGCCTGTCGGAGAGACCATATTGTTGTGTTCCAAAATATATAACCGAGACGAATACGAGTTTAGACTTCATGTTCATCATATAAAGCAAACCAGAGCTATATTAAATTAGATCCTATCCCAACATTCATAATAGGCCAGCCAGAAAAAAAAGCTTTTGAAGAATGGCTTGCAAATGCCAGGTTTTGTAGCCTATTTACGCTTGGGCACCAACATCTTTACCCAGTATGATAAAAAAAACAACAAAACATCAAAAATGACTATCCCTTTACACGGACGCCGATGGAAAGATATGGCAACATGACGTCGTGGAAACTCCTTGGGTGTTTGAGAACTTCATCCTTTATCCGATGGACCTCGTGCACAACATTTATGTTTTATTTTTACAAGAGGACAATGATTATCTCCAGGATCAGAGAGGTTCTTCGGAGTATGGATGTCTTCCAAGGTATGTAGCCTACACTGTAAACGCATTCATCTTCCACTTTCACTACAGTGAAGCGGATATTGTGCTGAGAGAGAACACTAAATATGTCCTTATCTTCTTATATTTTGGTATATAACATATCAGAGTGGAGTGTGTTTGTGTGTGTGTGGGTAGAACTTGGGCATTTTAGTAACCGTGGATGTATGGGCGTAACGGGCCTCTCGTGCCATTGAATGGCGACCAAATACGCGTGCGTAATAGACGCGTCACGTTGACTCCGGCTGATAACGATCGTGTCAAGTCACTCCACGAAGTTAAGGATGAATGCCGATATCTAAGGGTCATATCGGCCGTTTAATCCACATCTATTAAAAAAACAAAACACCTAATGAGTCACATCTCGCGGGATGTCAGGAGGTGATTGCATTTCATTTCAAACATACCTATTTAAATCCTGAATCTATCTAAATGCATCAATAATGCATTTTGATGGTCATTGTTTTGTTCTGTAAGGTATTTACAAACTGCATTACTTGTGCAATGGGCAGATGCTTTATCCATGCATGCCATGCATGCGTGCCAATTGTATTACGAAAGGGTATTGATTTTTTTTCAATTACAATGTGTAAATGATTGATAAGACACCTGTAATGCACACAACCTGCACACATTAGTTGAGCATTTTCCATATAACACACACACACACACACACACACACACACACACACACGCACACACGCACACACGCACAGACACACACACACACACACACACACACACACACACACACACACACACACACACACACACACACACATCAGACATGTGTGGGGCAGTTGTGCGGGAGTTTAGATTCTGTTTTCTCTTCAGCATAAGCCAATAATATATGATCAATAACACAGTGCTGAGGGCTTTTTTTTTTTTTTTTAACTGTTAAATGCATTCCACCAGCTTGGGCCCAATGGAAGAGACACTGTGAATCATGTGGTTATTTATGGATTTGAAAAAAAAAAAGTGATGCCTTTTGAGAGGACACAAACATGGAATTAAGATGGCCTTAATTTGCATAGAATTACACAGTGTGTCAGCAGATACAACATGTCATATTTAACATATTGGAACTTTTGGAGTCTGCTTTCTAATTGTGATCAACCTAGTCTGAATCAATACTATCCTGAATAAATCCAAAGCTGTACCTATGAACCATTCCTGTCTGAACCAAAATATTGTCCAAACCAATTTGTGTCTGAACCAATACTCACCCAATGCTATTCTGAATCAGTTCTAGTCTGAACCAATTCTAGTTTGGAACCAATTCTACTCTGAACCAATTCTCATCTTTATCCAGTTTAGTCTGATACATTTTAGTCTGAACAAATTCTGTATCAATTCTGTTCTGAACGAGATCTAGTCGGAAACAATTCTGTAACAGTTTGTTGGAGAAGAGGCAAATACAAATTACCCTGGAGATTGACTACTGAAGGTTGACATATTTGCTTTTTTATCTATCTGTCTAATTAATATACTTGCAACTGCATCTAAAATAACCAAGAAGCCTAGCCTAGCCGTGTTCAAACACAAGACCTTTCAATGAAGACTTTCAATTGCCAGTGGGACATCTAGTATTTTGTAACAGGGGTCACTCCGATGTTTAATTACATGAGACCAATGTAAGCTATGATCAAACACATTCACTCAACCACACGCCATCATTTAGTTTCCCTCCAAACGACCCCGACGTGTCTGCATGTCGAGGTGCCGACGGTCCCAGCGTTGTCTTGCAGGCAGCCTCTCTCACGTGCTTCACAGGGAGGCGCGTGCTGGCGCATTCATTTAAAGGGCTCCAGACAACACTGTCCGACGCCAATGCACCCCAATGCACGCCAGTCACCTTAACAACAGCATCGTTATTCCTCTTCCCTCATTTGATTTGTTTGTTATGTGTATATACTATACGTGTGGTGAATGCGCTCACATTGAACCATGACAGAACATGTTGTCTCACTGCATTCGCTGGCCATGCCGATGAGCGACACATCATTAACCTAAAGGCCTAGCCGGGGTATTAGCTTCAGTGTCAATTTTCTAGTGGCTTCCTATTTTGCAGTCATATAATGGAGCACCCCTTGAATGGTCAAGAGCAACCTGATTCTGGAGGCCCTATCCTCCCGGGCCATCTTTCCGGTGGGGCTGAATTCATTTCACAATGGCGCAAGCTTGATTAAGTTACCCGACTATAGGCGTGTAGCTTGTGTTGCTAATCACACATCATCACGGCTTGGATTTCACCCTCACGCAGAAACTATAGCCGTAGCTGCAGTACAATGCAATATGTGTTGGGAGTACAATATGTACAGTATGCATACTTTTTTTGGATTAGATTTATCTGTTTGCTCGGGCGTGGATATTGGTTTGTATTGCAAAGGCCCAGTGTTCTATTACATTCAGAATAAACAGGAGGCTAATCATAGAAAATAAGGTAGTGTTTTGCCTGTGTACACACAGACACACACACACACACACACACACACACACACACCACACAGTAGCAGATCTGTGACTGGACACATTCTTGATTTTGTTGGCTGTCACAGAGTATTAGAGTTTTTGGACGGCACGTAGGGAAAGGTAAGCATGCGCAAGATTTGTCGTTTCTACTTGGAAACAGTTTTTTTTTTAACTTCTTTTTCTCAAGAGCAGCTCTTATGTGCTTATGAACAGCAGTTTTCAATAATGGTACATTCATTAACCATGAATTAACATTAGTTAATGCAGTATTGCACCAGGCGCTGAACATAGCAGCCCACTGCTCCTATGTACCATAGGATGGGTCAAATACAGAGAACAAATGTTATTCCCATATCTGAAAAATCCTGAGAATGACCAGTAAAGATCAAAAGGTGCTCTCTTCTTCTAATACGCATTATAGCATTAACAGGGTTAGGGCTAGGGTTAATATTTATATTAACTAACCATGGACAGGTCAATTCAAGTAAATGATTGCGTTAAACATTTACTGTATATGCACACGTATAACATCCACATATGTTCACTTCAATATTCAGTGTGTACACTGCCACACCAGTGGTTCTGGAAATAAAAACTGAAAAAAAGACATAGCAACTGACACAACAGCAGCTCCTCCAGCTGTTATGTTGGTTATTCGTGTTGGGAGGGAATGCCTGCAGATAAACAGAAATGTCATTGAAAATTGCTATATCTAAAGTGTCTTGTGTTATTCTCTGTAACATCACAATTTACTTAGCGTCGCCTTAACGCACTGTGCGTTAACCGATGCAGTGTGGCCATTGTTGATTGATGATTTGGCTTTTCTTTTGTCCATGGAAATTTGGCTCTTGGCTGTTCAGATCATTTCAACTCATTCAACCTTGGATTAAGCCTTGATGTGGATTTTAGCTGGTCGTTCTTCATGATGACAAGTTGAACCATTTGGAATATATTAGGGCGACATGCAACAGGTCATGGGACAGGATATGATCGTGTGACTACTGTATGTGGTGCACGTACGTGTGCCTTGTGTCAATCATCTCGACAGGCAGGCATCGTAACGTAGCTTTCAGCCTTGGGCTCCTCATAGAAACAGTAGCACGAGGCAAAGATGGGCCTCCACTCATATTGATCAGTGTTATATAAGGCAGTACCTGGTTACCCCGAATGATGCTAAGAACTGTACTTGGTCTCGCTAGAACAGGATTAAGACACTGGAAAATGTGGAAATCTCTCTCTCTCTCTCTCTCTCTCTCTCTTTCGCTCTCTCTCTCTCTCTCTCTCTCTCTCTCTCTTGCTGTCTCTCTGTCTCTCTCGACACTCGTGCTTTGGAATGGCTGTATGCTTTTATGTGGAATGACTAATACTTGCTCTTAAAGTCCTGTGCCTGTGTGTATGTGTAGTTGTGTGCGTGTGTGTCTGTGTGCGTGTGTGTGTGTGTGTGTGTGTGTGTGTGTGTGTGTGTGTGTGTGTGTGTGTGTGTGTCTCCATGAATTGTTTATGTATTTCTGCAGGTGGGAATGCATGCAGTAATTCAACACACTGGGGCCTCTCTGGCTGAAA